>JAPQLA010000004.1:21763578-21777033 GCA_029822935.1 Naso vlamingii | reverse complement strand
AGTCCAGGCTGTAAATAGTCACTTATATTTGCTTTGTGGAATATTCCAGTCTAGCATATTCATCTCGTATTTTGTTTTTTTTTTTACATTTGATGTTTCATTTTGTTTTTGAAAGTTCAAGTTGGGTCACTCATCACTGTTGCTTCTTGTTGACCCCTACTTAAAGGGATAGTCAACGTTTTTGGAACCAGAGCCCTATTTGTTCATTAACAATGATGTTGTTGATTGGCGTGAAACCAGTGAAAAGTCAATGGGGTCACACCCCTGTCTGTACAAGCTGACTGACCATCACTGAATTTACTTTATGTGCCATGTGGAGTAAATTTAAAGACCCTCAGTCCACTTGTACAGACAGGAATGTGACCCCATTGACTTTTTACTGATTTTGTGGCTAAGCATTAGGAGCTAGCATGACCAACACCAAGTGCTGAGCTTTGAAAAGACTCTGCCAGTCAACATCATTGTTAATTAATAAATAAGGCTCCGGTTCCAAAAATGTGGACTATCTCTCTAAATTAATAAACTATCAATGTAAAAAATTGCGATTGCTTAATTTCTTAGTAGATTTGTAAAATACTAGCCTAATCCAATTTTTGACAATGCATAAGATTACCATTTAACTCTTTTTTGCTTCTACACTGTATGTGTTTAATTTCAACAATTGCTGTATATAAGTATGCAAGAAATTGGTAAATACCTATCTCTTCCATAAGGATATCACTGTTTTTTTCATTTCATGTTTTTTTATTTTTAAATTTAATGTTTTAATAACGGTATCTCATTTTCAAGACTGAGTGCATTTGTTGTTTTTAACGCTGCAAGATAAATTTTGCTGTGAGCACGATAAAGTTGAAGTCAAAAGTTTAAGTTGTGTTACTCATGACTGTTTATTGCCGGCAAACATACATGCGCAATTTTGAAAAAAGAGCCAGGGTTATGTTGTGTAGTATTTATTCTTAGGAAAGGCAATAAAAATGTAGCTATGGAAGTGTTTCTTGAACTACAGGCAATGTGAGATATTTTCTTTTAAATTAGTCAAATTCTTGACTTGATGTCAAAAAACAACAAACAAACCATAAAGCAATATTATGTACCATTTTCATAAAAATTAAATCTTCAGATCATTTTAATGGTAAACTGCACCTGTATTAGGTCGACTGGTATCACCATGTTAGACAATCACTAGCTGCTGTACTCAGTAACTTGAGTAAGTGGGTAGTATCACTGCACTTTTTGGCAGTCTGTCTCACACATCCACACCTATCATTGATCTTGAAGGAACCAGCTAATATTTTGTGGAGAAAATGTTTTTTGGTTTTATGTTGGAGGCTCTCTGACTGTCTCAATTCTCTGCAATTATGGAGTTTTCTAAAGTATCTTATAACTGCTGCTACTGCAGCTGCTAGTTAGCTCTGTTAGCTGTGCAGCTAGCTAACTGCTGAGAGCATCCAAGGGAGTTTGTTATTACACTGCTGTCACAGAAGTTCTGGGCTTTCCTGAGGAAATTTTCAATGTTTGTGGGGAATCCAGTGCAGAAAAGCAGTTGGGAGTGGATTTGAAAAGTCAGCAGAGTTGAGCTTAACATCTACATTACAAGTGAATATTATTCGCATTGACAACAGTGGTGTTGCAATCTTGGGGAGCATTTTCCTTGCATGTCTGAAAGTTAGGTGATCGTTGGGCAAACAAAGGCTTTTGAATTTCAAATGGATTATGCAAACTGTGAATAATTAGTTTCTTTCCCTTGAGACAGTGAAGTTATTTTGAAAGTTTGAGTTGGGTTGTTTATTGCTGTTGTTTGCTGGTGGACATACATGCACACTGTCTCACGCTGCTGGTGTAAAAAGTTCACGTTTGGTTGTGACTTTCACTTTACAGCAGCAGGAATTGATTAACTTTGACAGGCCAAGACAGCTTGTATGCGACACAAAACCTGTCTTGCCTCATGTGGTATGAGATTGTAATTCATTACCTGAAAGATAATAGGTTAAGGGAGAGGACTAACAAACCAACTACAAAATACACCAGAAGTCAGAAATGCTGGAAGATTGGGTGTGGGGCTTACAACTCCACCCTTTTAACCCAAACTGCTGTTGAAACCACAGAAACATGAACATTGCCTCAATGGCAAGCCTGGACGACGAGATTACTTTTAAAAGAGAGCCCACGATGTATGGGGAAGCCAGCTCACTGAAAAATCTACTGATGACAAAGGCAAAAACCAGGATAGGGACCTGAAACATTATAACGATGTAAGCGTGAGAGCAGTGTATCAGCTCAAGTGGCAAAAAAAAATGAATACATACAACATCATGGTCTTTGGCCTATGCAAAGCAAGATGGAATGGAGGTGGCAAAACTAGACTAACCTCTGGGAAGGCCATCATCTATACTGGCCCCTGATCGCTGGTCACCACACCCTTGGGAGTAGTTTTTTATAAAGACTCCAGAAGCTACAAAGGCACTGATGGCATGGGCACCATTCTCTGCACTGCATATGTCAACCAGATTCAACTCCAAAGGAAGAATCACAATCATCCAACGCTATGCACCAACCAAATGCAGCTGAGGAATGGGATAAAGAAAACATCTACAGTTCCCTACGATCTACAACTGATTGCAGAAAGAGAGACCTGAAAATCATCATGGGAGACCTAAACACAAAGGTAGGAAAGGACAAAACAGAGAAAGAGTTCATCATGGGAAGACATGGCATAGGTACTTCCACTGAAAACAGAGAGCTGTTCACAGACCTCTGCTCCTTTAGTGATTTTGTCATTGGAGGCACCATTTTTACATACAATAAAATCCATAAGACTAACTAGACCTCGTCAGATGGAAAAACAGAGAACCAGATAGATCACATCAAAGTTTCTTTTGGATGTCAAGGTGCCATGTGGAGCGGACATAGTCTCAGACTACCAACTACAGATGGCAGCTATGAGGCTCAAAATGAGATCCTTCAACAATCCAACAGAAAGACCATACCACAAGGTCAATGTACACTTTCTAAGGGCATCAAGAAAAGGGAAGAGTTCACCTGCAAAGTCGACAACAAGCTTGAGACTTCAGCAGGACAGAATGAAACAACTATTTGAAGAACACTTGACAGAACTTTGAAACACCTGGAAGACCACTTGCTGGGAAGTTCTGGAAAAGAAGGGACAAAGCACAAAGTATGTGTGACACTAGAGACATTGGCCATAATAGAAAAAATGAAAGAGCTGAAACAGAAGATTAACTAATGTCAAAAACTGCAATAGAAAGAAGCTCCCTGTACTGTATATTGGAATGCCATTGCTAAGTAAAGAAAAGCGCAAGCTGTTACAAAAGGTGGTCCATTCATAAAATGAACAACATGGAAAGGTTGTACAAATTGTACCCTGAGCATCATCATTGAGCAATCCATTAAATGGCACTCTATGTAACATCCGTGGACTTTGACAAGGCCTTTAACAGTGAGGACAGGGAGACCATCTGGAAGCTGATGCATCACTATGAGATTCAGTAGAAAATCATCAACAACCAACATCTGTATGAGGACTCCACCTACCAAGTAATCCACAAAGGAAAGTTAGCCAAGCCTTTTGAAGTTCAGAATCTAATGAGAAAATGCTACAAGTTGTCTCCTTCAATCTTCTATATGGTCATTGACTGAATCATTAGAAAAAAACATGGTCAGTCAGATGGACATCAAGTAGACCTTCATCAAACAACTTGAAGACCTTGATTCTGCAGATGACATCAGCCGCCTGTCCCATCAACAACTTACACAATCATAGCTAACGCTACTCTCTGAAGAGTCAATAAAGACCAGCTTGAGGGTCAATAAGAAAAAAACAGAAAACATGCAAATAACCAATAAAAAGGAAACTCCAATACACCTACAAGGAGATAACACCAAAGAAACAGACTACTTCATATATCTTGGGAGCATAGTCAGCAAAGATGGGGGATCAGACAATGACATCAAGAACCAGATCAACAAGGCATGATATGCTTTTAACACACTGCGACCCATCTGGAACTCCTCCAAAGCAAGATCAGAATAGTCAAGACCAACGTAAAGGTAGTCCTCTTGTATGGATCTGAGACATGGGGAGTGACCAACACCACCACCAACAAACTGCAGACTTTCATCAACAAATGCCTGAGACACATCTTGAACATCAGATGGCCCAACAAAATATCTAACACCAATCTGTCAGAGAGAACCAACCAGCGCCTCATCAGCAAGGATGTGAAGAGGAGAAAATGGGAATGGATTGGACAAACCTTGCGCAAACCAGCTGACAACATCACAAGACAGGCACTGGACTGGAATCCACAGGGGAAGAGATAAGTAGGGAGGGTAAAACAGACCTGGAGAAAATAGGTCGAGAGTCAAGCCAAGAAAACTGAGTTGATGTAGGGCCAGCCAAAGAAAACTGCCCAAAACCAAGTCCAGTGGTGGCCCTATGTTCCACTTAGTAGCTTACAGGAATAAATCAATAAATCATACTACACAATTTTTTAAAAGGAGCTATGAAAGCATTTCTTAGATTATAAACTGTATAAATGATGAATATGAAAATTCTGGGAATATTATAAATACTGCAAATATTAGGCAAATACTCTATTTCTTTACTTGGATGAAAGAGTGGTGTGAAGAAATTAGTTGAGTGTCATAGCACTACACTATGTGCTCAGAAAAGACCTCTTGCATTCGTCCACCCATTGAACCTTGTTTGACTGGTCCTTCTTTATCAGTTTGGTCGGAGGCTCTGAGAAAGTAGGAAACAAAATTAAATATGCTTATGAGTGAGTAGTTTTGCCATAACACCTTGCTGTTAAACAAACATGACAGTGAAACAACTGTTTGGCTAAACTGGAGTTAAACAGTTAAACAGGACTTTTGTTATGAGGGTATTTTGCCTGCCCCCCCCTTACAAAAAAAAAAAAGGTGCATTACGATATGAGAAAACAGGCTCCTTGAGAGCATGTCTGGGTTAGGCAAATCAAACAATAAAATTAGAAATTATTCAAAATGATCATTAGAATGACTGACTGGAATTATTAGCCTCAGAGGGATGCAGTCAAATTAAGAAAAGACATGTACTTATAGCAGGAAAGATCAGTTTGCAGTATTTTGGACTTTTATCTGACACACACACAACGAATAACATCCTCAATCTGAAGATGATCCGACAAAGAAGAAAAACAGAAAATCAGAAGAGGGCTGCAGACAGAGGACAGTGGGCCAGTAAAACGGATTATATAATGGTTGTTGCAGGAAGTGTGGTTGGCCTGGGCAACGTGTGGAGGTTTCCTTACCTCTGCTACAAGAATGGAGGAGGTACTGTTTTATTGTACTGGAATTTGTATATTGATAACTGGTGAGTGACGTGTCCATATTTTTCCTTACCTCTGCTACAAGAATGGAGGAGGTACAAACTGTTTTAGCAGAATTACATTATTCTGGGTTTGTGCACTGGAATGACATGAATACTGGTGATTGGTGAGTTACATGTCTCTGTACTTTTTATACATGTCTAGGTGCCTTTCTGGTGCCATATAGTCTGTTTGCTGTGGTTTGTGGGATACCTCTGTTTTTACTGGAGACATCAATGGGCCAGTACACCCAGGAAGGATTCATCACCTGTTGGAGGAAGTTGTGTCCATTGGCACAAGGTAAATTGATTTGTACTTAAAGTTACACTCAACATAGAAAAACATGGGGTATTGTAAATTATACTGTTACCTCAACCTGAGAAACTAAATATTTAGTTCTGATAATGTGATTCAGAAAAATTTAAAAGCATTTACTGACATTTTAAAATGTATAACCCAGCAAAAAACTAAATTCCTCTTTACTTTTTTAGGAATTGGATATGGACAATTGGTGTTAAAACTTTATGACTTCAGCTTCATCATAATTCAAGTCTGGGCTCTCTTCTACCTGGTGTTCTCGTTTAGATCCCAACTCCCATGGGCCACCTGTGAGAACACCTGGAACACAGGTAAACTGAGACAATGGAGTTTAAACTGTTGAGAGTTTGTTAAAAGATTCCTTTACACTTCCTCTGGGTAGTCCGTCAACAGATAGTTTATGAGACAATTTGTATAACTTTCAACAACATATCAGTTGCTGATATATTGTTTATTAGCTGTGAGTTGAATATTTATATATTCTAATAATATATTGCATGAATATCTTCAGAATGTAATTTTGTATTTTATTCTGAATGTTTTCACAATGATTGACAAAGATTAATGAAATGTTAACTAATTGTGCTTACAATTGGGGTTATGGTTGTCGTTAGGGTTAGGTGATTATCCAAATAAAACATTTGGTAATAACATTGCAGTATCTTCATGTGTTAATCTGTACCACAGTAATTCCTCACACTTCTGACTGTCTTCTGTTTATTCTTTAAACCAGCAAACTGTTTAGGTCTTCAGATTTTGGATTCTCCCTCAACAAATCTGACAAATCAGACCATGCTGGAAAACACCACCTCTGCTGCTACTGAGTTTTGGGAGTGAGTTCATACCATTTTTAAAAAACCAATGATGACTTTAGGGGTGTCGTGATACATGTTTCTGAGGCCATGGACAAGCTAGTTGCATCACCTTTGCGGGGAATAAGACAAGACTGGGCAGGTAGGGGGCTTGAGGACACCAGTGAGAGACAAAGCACAACTGGATTTGTCGTGTATGCTAATGTGGCGTTTGTGTACTCTCTCTTTGCATTGTGTTAATCATATGAAGGAAACCCACATCACTTTTGGCAAACCCGCCATTTATTCTCGGCATCTGGCAGAGGGATTAACAACACAGTCAGTCCTGGGTTCTCACACACACACACATACGTCTCACACAGGGGGACAGCAAGGCCCGACTGCTCATTTAATGTAAAAAATGAACATAACATGACCAACAAAGCGTACCTGGCAGAGGGATTAACAACACAGTCAGTCCCGGGTTCTCACACACACACACATATGTTTCACACTGCAAGTGTAAAATAAAAAGAGAGTGCAGGTGAGCTAGCGGCACGTGTTGCACTGGCCACTTTATAAACAAATAAAGACAAACACAGTCAACTTTATATTAAAAGGACGTGCTCAACCGTTTGGGAGCTATAAGTTTCATAAATGACGACATAAACAGCCCGTTTTGTATAAAACTAGGATAATTAATAAAAACAATGGTGGAGCGCATAACTTGTGCACTTACCAGGGGGACAGCAAGGCCCAACTGCTGCTACCCCCCCGGGGTGCACGACCCAAGTCCACCGGGGCGTTGCATTTAGTGACCATAGGAAAAGTAACTTACAGTGACACGTGATGTGTGATTATGGCAAGTGGAATCATATTACATTTTAACTCCATTACACTAAGTGGCAATGAGTGGCAGCACCACCATCACAAGTTGGTTTGTAGCGCTTGACCAGAAAAAGACCTGGTGGCTGAGAACTAGTTCTGTGTCACCAGCCAGTGGTTGATTGATTTAATCCCAGACTCAAGTTAAGTGAAAGTATCTTCCTGTACATCTTTGTGGTCACCTTTGAGAACAAAAGGTTTTGACTCCTTGGGGCTGGGGTATAGGCTTGCTTGCAATCTCTTTTTACAAAGTGATTTGTACCGGTAGCAAATGCACTGCAAGGCCATTTAGTGTTCACATCCTGTTATATATTTCCAACTCATACAGTATAAAATATTTTTTAACCAGAGATTAATCTCTCAAGTTTATTTCATGAGAAGGAGAAATTACACCAAGAGATTACATTGTGCCAAACTTATTGGAATCTTTGATCATAATTTCTTGTCATATGATGTGTACCTCTTAAATCCTCCCCTCTCCTCAGACGGCGGGTGCTGGGCATGTCTGGAGGCATTGAGGAGCTGGGCAGTGTGAGGTGGGAGCTGGCTTTGTGTCTTCTGGCCTCCTGGGTGTTCTGCTACTTCAGTATCTGGAAAGGCGTCAGATCATCTGGAAAGGTATTGCGGAGACATAATCATCAATAACCTGTAATTATTACCTTTTCTCTAGCAGTTTTCTTTTTTTTCAAGGTGGCATACTTTACAGCAACGTTTCCCTATGTGATGCTCCTGATCCTTCTCATCAGAGGCTTGACTCTACCTGGAGCTGGGGAAGGAATCTACTACTACCTGTATCCAGACTTGAACCGCCTTGCTAACCTTGAGGTGGCCTGTTTGCTTCATTCTAACTTTAAAATTTAAATTTTAAGCATAATGAGGCCTTCATTTAGATATATTTTGTGTGGGCTTTGGTCCAACAGTTGGGAAATAGTTTGCTTGCTCTTGGGTGACATCCTCAATCTTCTGTTATGATATGAGTCTTCTCCTTGATTTGGTATCTTATCAAGCACATCAAAATTTTTGTGTGGAAATGGACTGATAAATTGAACTGGGACTCTTTTTTTCAGTATACGACATTTCTCACATTACAGGTCTGGATTGAGGCAGGATCTCAGATATGTTTCTCTTATAGCGTGACTGCAGGGTCTCTAACTGTGCTGGGCAGCTACAATGAGTACAAAAACAACTGTTACAAGTCAGTATAACTTAGACATTTAATCAACTTTGATATCATCCCATAAATGTTAGTTTGGGTCCACAGAATAATCAAACAACAATATGTTCATTTTGCAAGTATCTATTGAATGTCAACAATTTGACAAGGTTCCGTTGTGTTTGTGTGACCTGTAGGGACTGCCTCTGGCTCTGTCTGCTGAACAGTGGGACCAGTTTTTTTGCTGGATTTGTCGTCTTCTCTGTACTTGGATTCATGGCTCACAAACAAGGGGTTTCTGTCGACACTGTGGCTGAATCAGGTATATGTAAAGATTTGATGTGACATGAATTTGAAAATCCACACTTAGTCCAGATATGAACTTTCTTTTTCTTGTTAAATTTCCTCTCATCAGGTCCAGGTCTGGCCTTCATTGCTTACCCTCAGGCAACAGCTCTGATGCCTTTGCCACAGTTCTGGAGTGTTTGCTTCTTCCTGATGCTCATTTTCCTCATTGTTGATACATATGTAAGGTTTTTTTTCCCTGTTAAGTTACCAATGCATTATAGGCACAAAAAAATAATTATTTGTTCCTTTTATTTCATCTACAGTTTGTGATGGTTGAGTGTTTTATCACATCAATAAGCGACCTGTTTCCGAAGCTGTTTCGTCAACCTGGAAGACGTGAGATCTTTGTCCTCGTCATTTGCGTGTCCTTTTTCATCATACATTTGATGTTGGTCACTGAGGTATAAACCCCTTCATAACAGTACAACTGTTTTTTGTTGTTTTAAATAAAAACACTTAGAACATATTTTTTATACCCAATTTCTGTCTCTTCCTGTTGTAGGGAGGAATTTTTATATTCCAACTTATTCATTATTATGGCACCACCAGAGCTTGTCAATATTTCATGGCTTTGTCTGAGTGTCTGGCTCTGGCCTGGACTTTTGGTAAGCAAAAAAAGAAATTACATGCTATCTCAGGTCTGACTGTTCATATGCAACTGTGCCTAATTTGTTTCTAATAATTAGTCATGAGATTATATTTCCTCAAGAGGTTGGATGAATGAAAATGCTACTGATTTGAGTGGTTTCTGTGATTTTACCAGAGAGCTTTAGTTAAATCTTTGGTTAAATTACCTTTGCCTGAATTAAAACCAAATATTTTAAAGAGATTCCTCATCCTGCTTGTCCGTTGGGTTATTTTCGTTACAGTACACTGTTACACTAAGAAAAAAATGTACTAAGTTTCAAAATTCAAAAATTTTATTGTCCATGAATGCAGGCAATAATGGAAATTTGTCTTAAGCTGTTTCATGGCTCATGAAATACATACAGTACTGTGTTTGTGTTATTATGCTTTAACTGGTGTAATCACAGTCTATGAATTTCTACCAGGTGCTGATCGTGTTATGAACATCATTGAGGACATGACAGGACAGAAACCTTCAGTTTTCTTCAAACTCTGCTGGAAATTCATTATTCCTCTGTTGTCACTGGTGAGTGAGATTTTTAGCTCCAGTTGGTCATAAACAAAAGTGCTGGACAAATTAGAAACTTAACTGGTAATGAATTTTGAACAAAGGTTAAGGTATTAACTGAAAATACAACAATTCTTCCCAAGGGAGACATGAATGTCTGAACCAAATTTCATGGCAATTGATCTGATAATTGTAACATTAAACATACAACAAATACTGAAAACCTGAGGTTGGGGTTAAAGCAAACATCAACGGGCTTTATCTTCTGGATAACCATAAATTCTGGAAAACAAAAAAAACAAAAAAAACAAAAACAAAAACAAACAAAAAAAATCATCTTAATCCATCCAATTCCTTTCCAGATATGTCAGTAAGAACCAAAGTGGTCAACCAAATGACGGACATTGCCATAACTACAGCCATGATGCTTATTTTTCCAGAATAACTAAAGCTATTATGAAAGGCTATTAAACTGACAAATTTTGTAAAACTTTCACAGATTTCTCTTATCCTGTACCTGGTCAGTTACACACACCTCAGGATTAACAACAGGTATGTTTACCCCGACTGGGCGTACGCACTAGGATGGACCATGACACTCTCCTCTGTTCTCATGGTGCCGCTGTGGGCAGCTGGACAGATGTGTCTCACAACAGGTACCTTCAGACAGGTCAGTGTTTATGAGAGACTTCACACCAACTCTTGATGCCTCAAAATTTGCTTGATGTGATTTTATGTATTGAATGATTTCATTGTGACTGCATATCAATAGGTGCTTTTTCAACATCACTTCACATTGTACATTTGCAGCTGATGGATCTACTTGGGATAGTTTAGATGTCTAATCAAACCTTAAAATTGTGTATAGAGAAGTACAGATTGCTTTTACACTGTTCCATGCAGTCAAAACCCATATTTAGTGCTGTGTGTAGCAAGGTGGACTGCATTATGTGTTTGTGTGTGATGCAACCAGTTTTCAAACTCGAGTCTGAGGAAGATGTCTGTGTCCTAAAACAGGTTGGCAACTGTCTCATCTTGTTTGTTTTCAGCGTTTGTCCGTCCTTTGTCGTCCTGCTGAAGTTCCAGCCTGGCAGATGAGAAAAATGGAAGAGGAGAGAATGACTGCTGAAATGACATCTGTGGTGATGAATTAGAGCAACCTGCAAAATTACTTAAACGTTCCGGTTGAATCTATCATTAGGTCCATTGTAGAATCAGTAAAAATGCAGACTTGGGGCAATGCAATGTTCTTTGTAATCGGTCTTAGCAGCAGTATCCCTACAATTGCCTCAGTTATCCCAATAATTATTCAAGAATCACCGTGTACATTCTCCTGCATTTACCTGATTTACCATAATATGTTAAGTTGGCTCAGTCTTTACTCATTCATTTTCTGTCCTGTCATTTAATTGTATTTAGTTTTAAATGCTCAATATTGTTTATATACTGTATGTGTTTAGTTTTAACAATTGCTGAATATATAGGTGAAAAGTTGGTAAACACCTGTCTCTTCTATAAGACTCAATAAGGTGGTTGCTGCATTTTATTTTAACAGATGTACTTGCATGTCTACCCAACTATTGATGATAGAGTTGCTTGTCAGGTATAGTCCATATTTTAGACCCCCCCCCCCCATTTTATGTTTTATTTTGTTTTTTTGGATCTTATTTTCAGATTGTGTGCATTTTTAGTCTTCAGCTTCAAGACAAATTTTGCTGTGAGCAAAATAAAGGTGAAGTTGAACGTTCAAGTTGGGTCACTTGTGGCCACTGATTCTTGGCAAGTGTACATATACAATAAATAAAAAGGAGGTTATGTTATGGGACATCCGTTCTGAGGAAAAGCACAATCTCATCTTGGGAGCTAAGCTATAAAACATAGCGAAGCAAGCTTCCTTTTTCTGCCGGTGAAGTGAAATGTTTTCTTTTATATTAGTCAAACGTATGATGTCATAAACAATGAACAAACCTTAAAGCAACATAATGTAACAATTTCCCAAAAAATAAAGCTTCAGATCATTTTAATGTAAACTGTACTTGCCATGACTGGTGTCTCTGTGCCAGACAATCACCAGCTGCTGTACTCAGTAACTTGGGTTAGTGGGTGGCATCACTGTGCTTTTTGACAGTCCATCTTACAAATCAACAACTGTCACTGATTTTGGTAAAAGAAGATCATAGTGGCATCAAAAGCTGGAGCTTAATGTCTACATAATAACTGAATATTGTTTACATTTACAACAATGGTCTTGCAATCCTGGGGCACAAATTGCAAAAAACATCAGTATCTACATTTAATGTCAATGTGACAACTTCAATCTTCCATTTGTTTTTGCTAGTTACCATGTATGACATAAATTAAAGGGTTTTTTGAATTTCAAATACATTATGCAAAAAGGAGAAAAAATTACTACTCTACCTGAAGACACTTGTTCGTCCTGAGAATCTATAAAGTCATTGGCTTTGCCATAATTCCCCCAGTTAAACAAATAAGACAATTAATCAGCTGTTTGACTTAAACTGAGTTTAATAGGGTTATTGTAATAAGGGCATTTTGCATATTTCACAATAAACCTGTATTATAACAGGAACAGAGTGGCTCCTGAGGAGCTTCTCTGGGCTTTGCAAATCAAAAACCCCACTTTAGAAATAAACAACAGAAGGCCTGACTTTGCTGCACCAAGAATGATATAGTCAAATGAAGAACAGACACATAATAAAGGGAGCAAAGATCAGTTTGCAGCAGTATGGAATTACAACTGGGGGACACAGTGAAAAACATCCTCAATCTGAAGATGATCAGACAAAGAAGAAAAAAAAATCAGACAAGGGCTGCAGACAGAGGACAGTGGGACAGTAAAACTGAATATTTTCTGGTTGTTGAATAAAATGTGGTTGGCCTGGGTAACGTGGAGATTTCCTTACCTCTGCTACAAGAATGGAGGAGGTACTGTTGGTGCCATATGGTCTGTTTGCTGTGGTTTGTGGAATACCTCTGTTCCTACTGGAGACATCAATGGGTCAGTACACCCAGGAAGGATTCATCACCTGTTGGAGGAAGTTATGTCCACTGGCACAAGGTGAGATGATTTGTGCTGAAATTAAAGGTACACTCAGCATTAAAAATCATTCTATCTTGTACGTGATACATTAATATACACTCAGCATTAAAAACATGAGGATTTCTACATGATACTTTAACACCAACTTAAGATTTAAATATTTTGCTCTAATGTTTTAATTTTTAAAACTATTTTTAAAAATTGTTTTAGGAATTGGATATGGACAATTGGTCAAAGGACTTTATGACTTCATCTGTATTTTAATTCAAGCCTGGGCTCTCTTCTACCTGGTGTTCTCATTTAGATCCCAACTCCCACGGGCCACCTGTGAGAACACCTGGAACACAGGTAAACTGAGACAGTAGAGTTTAAAACTTTTTAGACTTTGCTAAAAG
>JAPQLA010000004.1:21691457-21705812 GCA_029822935.1 Naso vlamingii | reverse complement strand
TCAGTGACAGAAAGTGGTGAGTGCAGGATGAGTCATCACAAAATTGAAAAACATTTTTCAATCAGAGAAAAGACCAGATTTTGATATAAAAATACTCAGAAATGATTTATTCAACAAATATGTGGTGTATTGCATTAGATACATCAACAGTTAATACATAGAAACAAGATTAAAGCTGGAAAAATTTGTCTTTCATTTATTTCATATCATCTGGTTAGCTGCAAAACAGTTGAGACTGTTTAGTCTTATGTTAATGATAATGCATTTCCTTTGTTTCAGATTTTAAATTTTGCAATAAAATATCTGTTAACCCTTCTATTATGTTTGGTCGAATCTGACCGATTTAGAAGATTTCCTTTTAAAAAATGCAGTTAATTTCATCTGTTTGTCATGAGGTTCCATGACTTTGTCACACAACGCATCTGCACACACAAAATAAATTCTGAGAATTGTTATTAAATTTTGTGTCTTATTGAACTTGTGTACACCCGTGGTGTTCCCTGTCAAAAATGACCGGTCACTAGAAATGAATGGGAAAGACTACAATTAGTGTATAAAATAGAGTTCAAGCACATTCTCACACCCCAACATGGAGGTGTCTTTGAGCAAGGCACATGCACACACACACATGCACACACACCTTATGCCTCCTTTTTGTCTTCTATGAGAATCCCACAGGAACCCGTCTCCAACAGAAATTTGACCCCATGGTAACTGCACCCGTTGGAGGTCCACACACAAAAAAGCACGCAGCATTGTTTCAATGATATATAAAATTTTCTTTGCAGCTCTGGTATACAAAACTTTTTTGATGCTTTGCTAAAAATTCATTCTGTGGCAGCACGCTGGTTAAGTGACATACCGTACGTGAGGCTCCGGATTACAAGTTGTATGAGCTGAGGTCAGTGAAGCCTACAGCCCATAAATACCAAATGGAAGTACAAAACTTGTAATGTTCACCAAAATTTGAGTTAATAAAAAGATATAACACAGCATTATATATTTTTATGGATTTAAAATCGTCTCAAATGGATTGACCTGGAGCAGCAGGATAATTAGGCTGAAATGAACATAATAGGAGGGTTAAATATCAAAACAACACAACAATTAATCATGATTTTGGTATGGATAACAGTTCACAGTGACTTAAATCTGGTAACAACAAAGTGATTATATGGCCAAACCCAATGATAGGACTCTGGAAGTGAACAGTCTCTGTAAAGTCTTGTGATTACATTATGGCACATCGGGAGATGTTGAGGCAAGACTTGCAATAAAAAAGGAGAGAGGGACACAGGTGATGTAGAATGTAAAGTGTCTTTAGTAAAGAAATAAGGGGATGGAGACAAACTTAAACCTCCTGCCGTCCATCCGTCTTTGGCTTTTAATCTTTGTTCAAAAAAGAGCCGTTCCACTGTTCTGCAGGCAGAGCAGCAAGGCAGTGAGCCTCTCTAATCACCTTTGTGGGGACCTAGTGTTTCCCCAGTGGTTACTGAGATCAGTTTCCTTTAAGTGGGGGAGGAGAGAGAGAGAGCAGGTGAGACACAATAGTTCCAGGATATCCAATATTGCTCCAAGATTGTGTTCCTTTTGATCAATGTAGACTCATTTAAAACACTGATCTTCTTACCTTCCTCTCAGTGCAAATCAAATTGATGTTACCTGCTGGCTTGATCTCACACAAATGCATCTATAGTCGCTTTTAAAAGTTATGTGTTGATTAAACTATACACTTTATTTTACTTTGCAAAGTTCACAGTGTTGGTAAGACAACATTAAACACTGATGCATTAAAGATGTTTGACTTTTGTTGAATAAGAATGAAATTTCACAAAGAAAACAGTGAGGTGGAACACTTTCTTCTGTTATTATTGCACCAAGATGGATTAGCAATATCATCTTTGTTATGCAGATGAAGGTTGCTAAATGTCATGAATAAAGAGAATTATCTCTGCTTTGTTGTTTTCTCTGCCTTGATATTTTAAAATTTAATTGTTATAGGATTACGCTGTGACATCTTGTCTCTTATCGGTAAAAAGTTTTTTGGGTGGAAGAGCCGCAGTCTCCTGCTGTATAATCCAGCAGCAAGTGTGTTCATTTCTGGACGAGACGAGCTGCAGTGAAACAACCCCACTATCCGCAGCTTCCAGGAGGCATAAACATGAAAATGCTCTGAAAGAGAAAAGAATCAGACTGTCTGGTGTTGTCTATAATCAGTGTTTCAAGGCTAAAACAGGAAAGTTATGATCTTGGGTTTTAAAAAGTGAAGTAATCCCAATTTTTTGTAAGGATGCCACTAATAAAACTGTTAAAACTTTTGACTTTTAGAGTAGCAGCTGACTTTTAGTTTGAATATAGTGAAAGAAAGCTTGCACTGTCTCTGTAAATAAGTAACATATGTCACTGTGTTTGCATAAATAATATGTTGGAGTCACTGCAGAACTGACACACTTTTTCTTTGCTCTGCCAAGTACATAAAACAAAATTTAGGTTCAGCATTCATCAGATACTCAAAGGAAGTGTCAGAAGAATTTTCCAAAAAAATTTGACAGAAGTAATGCTAATGTGGAGGTGTCTGTACGTGTGGTGCATTTTGATGTTTTGGCGTGTTTTGGCTCACTTGGGAGCTGCTCGGGACAAAACTGGGCGTGGAGGTGGTATGCGTCCTCCAGCCAATTACAGTGCAAAGGAGAAGTTGGGAGCACAGCAACTGGACGTCGTTCAGACTGGAGAAAATTACGGATGTGGGCGTAGCAGTGTAAAAAAAGGAAACATAGCCCTAGTGAGGTGAAACAGCAAGAGGATAAAGCTCGTTCCAGAACGAAGGTAAATAAATTTTGGTTTGGCTTTCAGCCGCTTTCAAGCATCGAAGGAGAAGCTGGGGATAGAGAGCGATGCTGAGTTGACCTGCTTTCTGTCTGACAGGTAGGTGCCAAACACTGGCAGTTAGCTGGTTAGCTTGCTAAATTATCAACTTTTCCATCAAACAAATGTAATATTCCTACATAGCTTGCTGTGTAATGTCAGGTACAAACAGTAAAACAGTACATGTAGTAGAGTTACGATACTTCTGGTGCATTAAGCCGGGAGGAGGGGCCCAGTTTAAACATTGTGTTTACAAGCTGCAAGGAAGAAATCCTACTGACCCAAAGAAGTCTCTGCTTTCTATCAGCGGTGTCAGAGAGAGACGCCGCTTCTCCTCGTTTATGTTCAAATCCTGTAGAACAATTTACAGAAAAATGCTCTTGGGAAAACAAACAAACAGGGAAAAGTGTGCTGAAACTTTTTTTGTGGAAATGTTGGTGTAGTATAAACTTGAAAGACAAAAATACAATATGCGAACACACATCAATAGAAAGCAGAGCAGCAAAAATGGAAATAGACTAGTATCTGTTGTGTGATCAGCTGAGTAAACGTGTCTCTGATAAGATCATCAGAGTGAGACATATCTGAAAGAAACAGGCTACAAACACTCATGGAGTCTCCTGTTTCTGTGCCTTCAGATAAATAATACAATAAGCTGGAAGCGGGTTCTAAATTTTAAGTGGTGCGCAACATGCGGTCATTAAATATTGTTTTGTATCCAAGCTTTGAAATAAAATGTAAGACCTGGTTTCCAAAAAGTTTCACTTTCAGTATTTTATGTCCTCCTCACAGTATTAACCTGCATATCACAACACGTGGAGCTCAGTTCAGAGTATTCTCCTGATGCAGTGATGACGACATGTAGATGACAGAGACTGACAACCTAAAGCTATAATTTCTCTCCTCTCTAAGATCAAATGAAGAGCGGCTCACCTGTAGCCTCCCAGCAGAGGCTCAAAGCGCCTCTCTGCCACGGCTGCTGTCTTCATCATCTGACTGGCAGCCTGAAGGCATTTCACATCGTCTGCCAAATGAGAATTAAACAACAAAACAGCAGACCAGTCTGTTCCTGCGAAAGACAGGAAGACAGGAAGACAGGACAATAATCATAAAGAAAATGGCTATTTAAATAGTTTCTTATGTGTCCAAAGGTGAGCATACAGTATATTCCTCCTAAGGTTATCATCTTATCATAGACAGTGTTTAAATCAAGGACAGAATTGAGATTCTTTAATTTTTATTTTAAAGTACTAATGATAAACTACAGGGGTCAAAAGTGCTCCTATCTTTTTTTGACTGGTCTTGTAAATTTTGGGACACATGTTCAAAACCCCGAGATCCCTATTTGTCCCAGAAGCCCCAAGTTCATTGAGCTTTTTAGGCGTTCGATCAGCTGCAGATTTGTTTGGGAATTACTCCATTTATTGTAAGTACAGTAGCAACTAAGGTGGGTTTTGTATTATGAGGCAGTTAAAGCTGGTTCTTCAGTTGGGGCTTAAGAGCAAACGTTTGCCTCTTGGCCCTGTGCATAACGCAAAGCAAAAATGAGTTTGCATAGATATTTTCCAGGAACAAAAAAGTACAAATTAAAAAATACTTAGGCTTATAGCAATCATTTATCAGCACAATACAATAAAAACCATATGCTAGTAATTTAGGATTTGCTGTTTCGCAATAAAGTGTGTATCTTGCAGAATCTATTCTGGTGCCATTCTGGATGGATTACTGAAAGGTGTCAGGTGGCCCCTCTGTCAGAGTGTTTAACTTAAGCGAATTTGAAAATTTCTTTTGAAAAGTCATATAACCACAAGAAGACACAAAAGAATCACAAGGAGACTAAAAGTGGCAAGAGGAATCAACACAAGTATCTCAAGAGATATAAAACCACTAAAGATGGACACACAGTTATCACAAAAATGTCATGGTGATGTTTGTTTTGGTGTTTGGTTTTGTGTTTGGGGTTGTTCTGTGTTTTCCTTTTCCCTCTCCCTCTTTCTGTTTTTCTCCCTGGCAGTGTGTGGGCAGCCGAGGGTGTGGCTGGCTGAGCAGGGTCTTCTCCATGAGGCACACCTGGTGCTCATCAGTAATCACTCCTGCCATAAAGCTTGGTCAAGACACCACTCCTGTCCCAGATCATCCCGCTGCAGTCGTTTGCCAGTGTGCCTTGCCTGCAGTCTCCAGTGCTACTGTTTTTCTGGTGCTCAGCCTCTGTGGATCTCCTGGTCAATTTGCCACCTCACCTGCAACGCCGGCCAGCCCTCAGCCACCACCTCCAGCCTCTTGCTGTTTTTTTTTTCTTTGAGACATTATTGTTTCAATAAACACCCCAAGAACTGTCCTTACCTCTGTCTCTGCATTTTTGGGATCCAAACACCAAAACTTAAAACTTAACAAAAAAGAGACAAAACAACAACAAAATGACTGTATATTTATTTTAATGTGTATCCTCCTATGAACAAAGGATGGGGGGCTTTTAGATATCTGTGCCCAGGGGCCTGTTATCTCTTGATCCGGCCATGGTTGTCCTTTATGTCTTTCCTGTAAAGTGAATGCAGATTTATGCAACATTGATCAGCAGAGCATAAAAGCACATGCATTTAGTTTATTTGTGTTTTCGGTTTGAACAAGCTGAGGTTTTAAAGTTAATGTAATGTAATTTTCTATCCCAGTCGTTCATAACCTCTGCGTGTACTTACACTACAGAGGACAAGAGCTAAGAAGCTCACAAGCTCTACAAATCACAGATTGCCCAGAAGCAGTGAGTTAAATTCTGAGCTTTAATCAGGCCTGATGTATTTCGCTAACTTACTTCATAAAGACATGGTGGCCTTTCTCCCACATGGGACACCACAAATAATAAGCTCAGGTTTTGCAAACTGCAAACATGCTAAATTTAATTTACCTCCTGCAGATCCAGTGGGTGCTTACCAGGCCTCCCATGTGAACATGAACCTCCTCCAACACAAAAGATGAAGGCTGGAGGACTGATGGAGACTCGTAACTCTGTGGATTTGTTCTCTGAGGAAGATTTTGAGTTTATAATAAATGAACTCTGGAAATAAAACAACATATTTCTGGCAAACAAACCAAATGTTTTCATAATTTAAGACAGAGTGTGATTTAATCAAAGTGTGTTGGCAGCCAACAACATGACTCTGGGACACTGGAGCCCGGTGGGAAACTCTCCATGCTGCTCTGCTAAAATAAAATCTGTTACATTAATACATTAAATTAACTCTAAATCAGCTGAATCAAGAAAGTTGGAGGATTGATAAACACTCTTCAGAAGTGAAGTCCATCACCATTTAGTGCAAGAAAAGTAGAAGTGAAATAAAATTGTTTTTAAAGAACAGCAGCAGATGCAGGGACAATGTTAGAAAAATGGAGGGGGGAGTTTATGATGTGATGTATCTCATGTAATTACTTGTGACTGAAAATAATCTTCCTTTTATGTGAACGATGAGGTGCTTAAATTTCTCCCTAATATAGTATGAAATACAATCTATCTTATTAGGCCATAAGGATGGGAGAACAATTGTATTATGTTACAGATTCTTAGAAAGACTAATTAAAGGAACCCTGTATGAGAAAAGATCTTTTATTATTTGTGTTTTGTAATTTTGCAATCTGTTTAATGTTAATTAAGCTAAGCTAGCTCAGGCTAGCAGGTCACTGTTTTTGTTCTAAAAATTTATGGAACCTCGTCTTTTTTTATTTTAAATCACTATCACTGAGTTTGTCATTCTCTTTTATAGCTTCTCACTTGCCTTCAATAAAAACTTGAAAAGGCCAACTGCTGCATAGTGAGAGCAGAAAGAAATGTAGCGTAACAGAAAGAAGCTTAAAAGGTTGTTGAGAATGTCAGCTGTCTATACTGGCAGCCAAACAAGAGGTCAGTGCCTGCAAGGCTTGACTGAGGGATTACAGCAACAACATTTAAACAAGCAGTCTTTAACCCTTCTCACCTGCAGTGCGTTGGGCCACACCAGCTGACAACATTCCCTACACATGGCAGACTCCTATTAAACTTAATTTACAGTGGACAGACGGGCGGCCGTCACTACCCGGAGTACAAAGCATCAGCGTACAGTTCACAGACGAGCTGAATTCTCTCTGAAACTCTTCTGGCTCCCAGCAGCTTGATCTCTGCTCCGCTCTCAAAGAAACTCAAAGTTTTTTTTTCTGTTTCAGCCAACTGGCCGGCTGTTCGGGCAGCAGGCCTCCAACAGCCTGCAGCTGCTGCCGTGAATATAAAGTACAGACAGAGTGCATAGATCACCAGCTCGCTCCATCTGGTATTCAGCATGAAGACGAGTACAGGCGAAAAGTCGAGGCAGCAGCGTAGAATCAACTCTAATCATTCAGCAGCAACTTTGTTCATGTCGGAGACACTTTGAACCTTCATAGGACCATACCAGTGTTACCACATGTCATTGTTCTTTGTCATCATCGTCCACCAAGGTTGGAAAGATTACTTTAAAAATTTAGTTTACAGATTACGAGTTTCCGTATTTGAAATGTAATAGGTAATGTAAATATTTCAATTTATCTAAGTAATAATGATCTACGTAGTCATAACTTTTTGATTACTTTTCTAAATTTCTAAGGAATATTTTCAACTGTTAAACATTTTTAAATGTTTGAGCCAGGCAATGTAAACCTTACAGTAGTAAGTAATACCTGCAGATGTTTCCTCAGGTTTAACATGAAAACTTTCGACATCAATAGCATTTTAACAGCTGGTAAACATATTTTGCTTTACCCTGTTTTTTTTTTTAATTTCCAGCAGAGGAACACTTTATCTGTCGACATGGTGGCAACTCTCAGACAGGTTGTTCAGCTGTGAGCAGAAATGTCAATCATCAGCATTCTTATAAGTAACTGAAATTTAATTATACATTTTTTCCTCAGTAACTGTAACAGATTATAGTTACATTTACTCTGTAATTTTGTAAACACTGTCGGCCACATAGGTGATATAAACCCGCCCATTTTTTTCCCAAAATAGCTTTATCTATGAGATATGGTGTTTGTTAACATTTTGTCCATATTCAATAAGCGTTATAAAAAGTAGCTGAAAATGTGCACTTGTAAGGAACTATTTTTCCAGGCGTAATAACTTTCATCTCCACGGCTCCCAGCTCCCCTCCCTCTCTCTCTCACAATCATTTTTGACCAAATAAATGTAGATGTTCTCTTTAGAAGGGTGAATTACCTATACCTAGCAACTTTCATGTGTCCTATAGTGTTTCTATACTCTGTTTCTACATGAATGGCAGTGAATGGGCTTTAAAAATGCAGTCTAACATCTACTAAACTATACACATGGTCACATTTTAACAAAAAACACATGTAGAGGACAGGGGTCATCTCTGCTAATGGTGAGAAGTCAAAAATAGACTGGTATGGTCCTTTAATTCTTCAATTTAATAATTTTTCTACTGATAACTGTTCTACTGACAGATCAATTTGGCTTTGGCCCCCTACATACATACATTTAAAAAGTCAATTATTCTGCTTTTGAACTAAATTGAAACAAAATTAAAACCATGTGTGTAGATAGTAATAATTGGCTGTAATAATACGTTACACACATCACTGTGTTTACATGAAAGAAGCTCTCACTTGTATTATTAAAATGAACATGAATCACACCAGCACAGATCAGAGAGGACACGACATAAACTCATTGAAATGAAAAGCTTCTGTTTTTTTAGCAATATTTATCCAATGAATCAAGCAGAATAACTTATGAACTCTGATGTTATCTCAAATATTTGCACTGTTGCAGATGAATATTCAGTTTTTTCTCATTGTGAGTGAAAAAGGTTTGTCTGAAATGTTGTGTTAAAGACTGCAGGAACAACTGTGGGAAAATTTTGTCTGCAGATTGAATTTTGATGCTCTAACCAGATATGAAAAATGCAACGAGGATTCAAAGTGATACTTGGTCTAAATGACGCTCTCGTCATTGCCCCTCAGAGTTGTTTTCACACAAAAACCTGTTCCCTGCTGCTGTCCTGTCTTCATTTCAACAGTCCATTCAACATGTTTATTGAGCTGTTAGGAGTCAATTGCTGATGAGCTACATCACAAAAATGTTTAAACGGTTCATCCAGTCTCTGAATCCAGCTTGTTTAGTGTGGTTCATTTGGCCAAGTGAGAGTGCTGCTACAGTAATTGGCAGAAACCCCCAAAATTCAATTAATTTGCACTTCTAAGAGAACTGCTGCATGTTCTCACGGCAAACAGCAACAGATGATGAATACTTTTGACATGGTTGATTATTTTGTGTTTTCTTTAGCACAAGTGTGAGGTTGACTCTTGTGATTTTGAGTAAAATGTCTAAAAAAGCGATTGGATTGCCGTGAGATTTGCGTCAGTTACCACTAATTATTAATAAATGTCACCTGCATGTGACTGTTGAGTTTGTTTGCCCGAAACCACTGAGGAAGAGCTATACCCAAAACGTCTGTGCGGCAATAAAAGAAGACATTTAAGTTGTTGTAGTGCTGTCCTGTAGTTTTCTTGTGTTACTTTTTTTCACATCAGACATTTTGACTGGTTCGTAACAGGAACAGCAAAGGTGGCACCAATTAAAAACGTCTCTGTTCTATTCAGGTGTTTCAGTAGGCCATGAAAGTTTGACAGCAGGCCAGCATGCACATGACAAGAATGCTGAAACTCAAGCAGGTAAATGGAACCCAACTAATTTATTACCAGAACTTTTGGTGCTAAGAAATGTCAAAATGTCCTTTTTAAAAATGTCTATTAAGTAAATCCTAGTATTACCCAACACAACCACGTCCTTCCAAAAGATATTAGATTAAACTGGATATTAGTCATAGCAGGATGATCAGATGCTTGAACCAACTCAGCAGACTTTTTTCACTCCCCCTAGACATCCGTCCCCTTCAGCCTGTCCCTAAGGATTTGCCTGAACGCTCTGTCAAGGAAATTTGTTTCGACAGCTTCTATCTGTGATCTTATCTTTTCTGTCACCACTCAAAGCTCGTGACCTTAACGGGCACTTTGTAAATCAGAGCTTCCCCCTCAGGTTCCGCTCCCTCTTGACCTCAATGGTCCACTGAGACTGGAGCTGCTGATCCACCTGTCTCACCCCTGCCGTGTGAATACGGCTGCATGATCATTAAACTCTTTCATTTGCAAGACATGACACTAATGCACCTTTCTGTTGCAAAGGTGGTGCAAAGATGAGCAGTCCTGCTGAGATAGGTATCTCAACGCAAATACCCGAAGACTTAATGGTAACAAAAACTCTTAAGTCTTCTGGTTGGGATGCTGTTTTACACATATTTCTGTAAAAGCACAGTTCAGTAAGACACACATTTCTCCTTGAAATGAAACAAATTGATTTTCGCACTTTTCCATTGTATCCCAGTTTCACCCACCACTGCCAAGAGATTTTATCAATCCTTTGAGACCAGCAACAAGTAATCTTCCCTTAACAAAACAGAAATGGTATTATCCTGCCTTCTCACAGGAGGTAAGGTGGTTTTTCCAACAATGAAAGTGTTACAAAAGCCACATAACAAAAGGGACGTTGTGCCATCACTCTGCCATGAGGCATTTGGAGAAAAGAGGAAGCTCTTAGCATCAGACAATAAAGCTGGAAAGACCTACTGAAAAGTCTTCATTGTGACCATTAAACAGGTTGCTGAGTATCTCAGGTTTACATAGCTTTAAAATCTGTCACCCATCTGATTTGACTATTAAAAAGCAAGCTGGTTTCTCTGCATGAGGTGTGTCCTCGGGCCACCGAGGTGTGTGACGCTCTGGTTGATTGTGCTTGCACGGTGTGATCCCCTGTTTCTGACAGACTTGGGCCTCGGTGTTATCTGATTCCCCCCGCTGTGTTTGCTCTCAACAGGTTTTATATCATCTGATTCCCCTGCTGTCTTCCCTCTCAGCGGGTTTTATTATCAGATCCCCCTGCTGACACTCTGCTCGCCTTTCCCTCTCCTCTCTGTTTTCAGGGCTTTTCCTTTTAATGCACAAACGCTGTTGATGCTACCAAAAGCTCCCCTCCCATGTGGGTTCACTGTTACCCGTCATGTCCACTTACAGGGATGTGCATCTGAGCTGTACACACACCCACTAAAACACAGAGCTGTTTTAGAGGGGTTTTTATGGTCAGCTACGTGAGTTGCATGAAAAAAATGGCTTGTGTTACATGTGCCAATTTTTCCTTGCTGCTCCTCATTTTTTTCACAAAGTGCCCACTGGCATTCATTTTAATTTTGGTGAAACCTAAAATAGAATTTGTGATAAAATTCTTTTTTGAATGAGTTATTTAAGCAACATGTAGGACGTTGTGTACCAATGTACTGCATAGGGAAAGATAAAAGCCTTGATGCAAAGCAAAGTGGTGTTTCTTCCTCATAGTCCATCATTTTTTTTCTGAAGAAGGAACCATCAGAGTGCATTCTTATGCTTATAACATTGTCATTCACCAAAGGAGACTACTTCAGTAGTGCCACAATTTTTTAAGTGTGGGACATACACTTGCAGCTGTAGTTACCTGCCATTCAAAGTGCACAATTACCCAAAAATCCATATTTGCCTTTATTATTGTGGCACATGATTTTTACAGAGACAAGAAAGGCAAGTGCAGAAAAATGTGCAACAAGTGGCGACTGAATGCACGCATCCTTTTTTGCCCTTCAGTGACAAAGTCGTGCACTCACTTCCCCTCTTTCATTTTTATCTGATGGTTTTTAGCAGCACTCGTGAGTCTGGCATAGACTGTAATAAAATTCTGTGCAGACTCCTAATGACTCTGTTGATCTCTTGACTTTTCATCTCTTCGCCAGCAGGTCAGTTTTTTCAATTATCTATTGAAATATCTCAACATCTGCCAGTTGGACTGACACAACATTTCTTGCACACATGGTCTGGCAGAGAGAGAAGAACAGAAAATATGTTTCTGATTTGGAAGGTTTACAAATTACTCCAAGAGGGTCTCCCACACTCTAACATTGTGGTAACACACTGTATGGGATATTTTGTTGGTGCCTGTTTGTAGAGGCTTGATTAATGGATTAGTAAATTAAATTAATGAATAACGGTGTTAATGTTGGATCTTTGCTTCCATTTTGTTTTTATTGTAACTTCTAGGCCCTAGTTCTTTTCACCATGAGAAAGATATGTTAGTCAATTCTCCCGACAAACTCAGTGGTTTGTTACACAACCATCTAACTAGTCCTTGAAAACATTTTTTAAAGGTAGAAATTTTCAGAAAGAATTAAAAATAAAATAAAATACTCAAATCATCTTTCTATCGCTGTCTATTATGTGCTGACTCCAGCCATTAAATTTTCTCTTGAAAAGAAGAAATTCTTTGCTCTTTTTTAAATGAAGAAATATTTATATAATGCTAACTTTTCAAAGAGGTCACTGCTTGCTTACGTGGCAATAATTCCTCAAAGGACGCTGATTGGTTTGAACTACTGCGGTTTGACCACAAATGGAAAAATGTATTTTCACGTGATCTCGCAAATTTAGCCTCCTCCAAAGATAAAATCCCAAAACGTTCAACTCAGAATCATATCTGGCAGTTGCGTAAGAAGTTGTCAGATTAACAGCAGAAAATGCTGTAATCTAAAAACAGACCCTTTATCGAACTTTAACAGTCTCAAATACAAAATTTTAACTCGGTAAGTAAAAGTACGGTACTTAAAATACAAAGAGTAATAGTAGTCATTATGCAGAATGGATCTTTTTACAGTGGTAGGCTTAGTTATTATAAATTATTCTGTGTTTCTTAGCACAAAGGAAAAGGTCACATTTAAGACATTTTAATGTTGTAGTTCATCAGTGTGGAATGATAATAAGCACCAATAATGGAGTAAAAAGCTCAGTATGACCCACACTGATCAGCTGGTTTTATTTAGTTTTAGCTGGTTTTTGGCTGGTTTAGCTAGTTTACCAGGCTGCACAAACTAGTCAGACTGGTCTTGCTGGTCCATCAGTCCAGGTGGCCAGCTTGGTTAGCTGGTGACCGAAGCTGGTATTGGTTAGTCAAGCTGGTCAAGCAGACTGGTCAAGGCTGGTTGACAAGTTTAGAGTAGAAACAATACAAGGACATATGCAAGTAAATCAAAAGAATATTGTGTTCCAAAAAAAAATAATGCTTATATTAGCATGTAACTCACAACGCTGGCTCGCTACAGTTTCAGGTAGCCGCTTTTTGGCTGCATTTAATGGCAAATAGGTTTATAGCCTCTGTCATGTTTGTCAGTGTGTTTTCTTATTGACTGATGCCATGTAACTGTTCCTTTTTGTGGTCACACAGTTTCTACTTTAAAAAAAAAAAGGCTGACAACGTTCTTAAAGTAGCATACTTTCAATTTACAACTTACTCTACTAAGCGCTGCATGGGAGAATTTGCTCGCGCGTGAACGTGTGCGTGCGTGCGTGTGTGTGTGTGTGAGAGAAAGAGAGAGAGAGAGAGAGAGAGAGAGAGGCAGCCTGCGCGCATTTCAGGTTGGCTGCAGCCTCAGAGCTGCTGAATTCATGAGAAAACAACAGACCCCACAGCAGACACTTCACTGACCCCCTCCCCTCTCTCTCTCTCCCCTCTCTCTCTCTCTCTCCTCTCCCCCCCTCCTCGCTTCCTTCTGCCGGGTTTGAGGAGATCTCATTTGGAGCTGGAGAGGAGAGGTTGGCCGTCTCTCTCCTCTAGCAGCCGCTGGGCTTCTCTGTAGCTCCCCGTCGCTTCATCATGGATCTGTGGACTAAAACGATCGCTGGGATTATCGCTCAGGTCGCGCTGCTTCTCTCCAGCTCACACGGGACAACCGGAGAAGGTGAGCCGGCTGTGCGCTTTTGTACTGAGACGGAGCGAGTCCGGGCAGTGCGGCATAAAGCGTTGCTTCTCTCCTGATAAATTGGCCAGATAGACACAAGGCTCATAGTTTAAGTACATTTAGAGTTAGTTTGTGTGTACATATTAATAAAGGAGACGATTTCTTTTCTTAAGGCTGTGGGATTTTGCGCACCAGTTACGCGTCAGCGCTCCGTGCTAAAGGAGAAAGGAGAGTTGAGGTGGTTTGATGTGAATGCTGATAGTTTGATGTCACGGTATTCACACGAAAATGACCACTTACAACTATGGGCGGCGGTTTGTAGCTCTCTAGGCTCTCCAAATTGTTTTGGTTTCACTCTCCCTCTTTTATTTAGTCTGTTTTGTCGCATTATAATTTGCTGTTTTACTTCCAATCCTTGAATGATTGTTTGCCTCACGGGGAGCTTTGCTTAATGGACAGATGCTGTTGCTCTGTCTGCACACAGATGCTCACAGAGGCTTTCAGAGCCAACAGAAATATGTCATTGTCACCCAAACGTGTTAAAAGCCAGTTCATCCAGTGTGCGCGTAAAACAACGTTATGGCTCTGCTTTCTGGTTAATTTGGCGCTCAGCGCAGCGCGATGAACAGCTTGGGACTGAGCCACGTTTGTGACCACACAC
>JAPQLA010000004.1:21405734-21419535 GCA_029822935.1 Naso vlamingii | reverse complement strand
GTGAGTGGAGCAAGCAAACAATTTTATTTTGTTTTCCAAAATGCCACATAAAAGACAAAGTGCGTCACAAAAATTGAATACGTAAGCAATACAGTCAACAAAATCCTCCTCCAGAATAACCTCAGTCATGAAAAACAGTAACATAAGCACTTTGTTTGAAAGTTATTTTACTTTGATTTGGGTGGACATACAGTACGTATGTCTTATTTGTATATATATATATTTTTACATGTTATATTGTATTATGTTTTATTGTATATGGTCTTGTCATAAATGGTTATTACTTTTCATTTTTAGCACATTGAGTCTGCGCTTGTTGCATGAAATGTGCTTTATAAATAAATATGACTTGACTTGACATTCGTCTGTGCATATGTGGTGATGGGTAAAAAAGTAAGGTTCTTAACATACACAATCTAATGTGGGACTTGTGTTGTTAAATTTTAGCATACATATAAATGGCCTTAAAAAAAGAATCTGAAGTTATTTTCTGGCTTCACATTTTCAGCTGGAGAGAAAGCAGGTTCGTTTTTTGCTTTTACAATATTATTGTTTTGGCTCCATCATGTGGACATAAGAAGTATTTCTGCTGTAGGTCCTCATACAAGCTATATTTAATGAAAACACTAACGTTCTCTTTTTAATTTAATATTCTCTAATCTGCTGAACATTGACGTACGATACATTGAGAGAGCCAGTCTTTGTAAGACGGACGACAACTGTCACTTTTCCATTAATGGAGTCACTCATTCCCCAAGCAACAGAGGCGCGCATGCTGGACAGGTGCGACTTACAGTAATGGCCAATATGTTGTAGTTTACTTACTGTTGCCTGGCTCAGACACTGAGGCAGCTGTAACAGAGAGACAGCTGGAGATGAAGGCAGTGGGTCTGTTTCATTTCAAGGGCATAACATAAACACAATAAAAAAGATTATGTTATATTACCAGAAGAAATGGTGACATTACCACCACACTAGTGGAGGTACAGTCAAAATGCTAATATTACCATTTACGCTAGCAAAATATTACTTTGTAGCACAACAGTACAGAAACAGTGGTAAAGTTAGTGATGTTAACTAACACTGTTAGCAGCTAAAGCTGCAGTATATTTTTTGGATTAATATTAACAATATTAAAAACGTAAAAAAGTGAAAATGTACAAAATACCTTACTTATCAAGAGTTTCACCTGAGGAAGAGCTTAGCAGAGGTTACACAGGCGGCCATGTTGGGGGCTAATGCTAACTTTACAAAAGCTGCAAAGACTATGCTTCAGCTTTGCCCTGCTGTCTTACATGAAATGGGAAACTTTTCACATCAAGACTAATTTAAGTTTCTAGGACAACTGTCTCTGAATTGTGGTTAGTAGCAAAGGTATGAGCACAATATACCAAAACAAAATATTCTCAGGAGAATTCATAGAGATAAGTCCAGACATTGTGGAGTAACCTGTAGCTTAACTGCCGGGTCAGCATTAAACTATGGTGTGTCAGAAAGTTCAGTAAAGTATGGAGCAGATCCTTGACATTTTAAAGTATGAAAACCTCTGAACTGGTTCAAGAGAAATGTATTTGTAATTTTATCGAAACTGTTAGTGTTAATTATTGTGGCATAATATTTGTGGCCAATATTGTTCTGTTATATTGTTGTGTACTGAGGAATTCTTCTTTCACTGTTGTTGTTTCACCGATAAAATGGATAATTTGGGTTACTTAAATCTAAAATAAAGCTAATAGAAGTTATTTGCCTTTTTGTGAAGTTGATATTACTTATTATTTAGAATTTATCTTTAAATGTTTAAAGATAAATTCTTTAAAAATGGCCCTTTCTGCTAGTAGACCTCTTTTGCTTAATATTTCTTAATATGTTGACTAGCATTCACAGATGCTGCATGTGCGTTATCTGACAACCCATAATGTAATATCTCTGTCTTCTTAGCCCCCAAGCTGTCTCAAGTACCTGCCAACGTGCCTTAAAGCAAAGCACTGGGATGTCAGTGAAAAGAAAGCGCCTATAGGGATCAATAAGGTATCGGATAAGAAAAAGTACCCATCACTCTTCTCACTCTCTTTTGAAAAAAAAAAAAAAAAAGATGGCACATGGAGGAATTTTAGCAGCGTCTCAGGATGGATGACGTCCAAGCCTCAGAGAGCATGCTGGGAGGTTTTTACAAGGTTCAGCTCAAGTATTGTCTTTGCCAACACTTTGATCGAGCAAGTGCAGCAAAGTGCGACAGTTTGGCAGGGTGACTGGGCTGAGACTGCCAGTACACAAGAGCACATGTGTGGAACAACACACACAAAGCGCTCTTTTTTCTATTGCCTGAATATTACCTAAAGATAAGAAGTCACCTCTAATGGGAGTTCCGGGCTTTGAAAAACATGAGACCAATTATGACAGAATTTTTGCTGAACTTGTGTTGACTGTGGGTTATCTTTGTCTAGCTTCCGTGTGTCCTTTCCTTGTAATATTACACATTTAAGAGAAAAAAATGTTAAGTAGTTTCTAAAATATTCTACAAACAACCAGAATTATATTTTCCTTATACATAAAAAAAAACATTTCCCGTAGGAGGCCCCTGGGCAATTGATCACAAACACTTTCATTTCATGCAAAGAGTTTATTTATGAATCAGACTGCAGTATCATACAACAGTAGCACAATCATATGACTATGGATTATGCTCATATTTATAGATACAAAGATAAAGGCATGTCTTAAAGGAAAAAATGAATGAGTTCTCTTTTGATTTACTCTAAAAATAGCTTTTAAATACTTGGCATAGTTTTGTAAATTAAATTATGAAACATAATGTTTTGCCCACTGGTTTTACTATTGGAGTACCAAATGCAAATATATTTTATGAAAAAACATTTTTTTTCCTCCTCTCTCTTGCATTTCATGCTAGGAAGAAAAAAAGATGTCAGTGAGTACAAAAAGCACTTAAATCTCATATGAAAATAGAAAATATTACAAGTGTGCATAATTACTTCATGTTGCACATAACCTGCAGTACAAAAAGTCAAATGACACTATGTTCAAGTGTACCTGACATGCCAATTATTGGGGGGCGTATGTACTGAAATTGCGATTTAAATGTCGTCAGGGGCAGTTACGCATAAGACCGAGGCGAGGCCTGTCAGTCTTTTAAATGAATTGAAAATGAGATGTGTTAGTAGTTATGGGCGTGCCAGCTTGTCCTCCCTGTGATGCTGCTGACTATGGGCTTGTCTTAAAACGCTGAATGTCATCCTGTACTTTTTAAAATGATACTTTTTGTAGTAATTGAAGTTCACAGTTTTGACTCAATGTTTCTACAGATAAACAGCATGAAGAGCAGAAACTATCCACAATGCTACTGTACCTCTCCAGCCAGAGGCGTGGCAGAACAGTAAGTTGTTTGTAAAAACCTAAGGTATGAAACAGTGCTTAGTACGTTAGTATTTGGCATTGCCTGGAGTATAATGTAATGCACACATAATAAGGCGACATGATTATTTCAAAATTACAAGAAATGTCTGAAATACTAAGACAAAGTTCTGAGTTGCTAAAATGCTACAACTGTAAAATGCTACATAACAATTAAGTGATTAAACAGTGATGGATTCCTTCAGATCTGTTGTTGATACATTACACTAATGCAGTGCTGCTGTTGTGAAAAAAACCATATGCTTGCAAACTTGCTTTTATCTGTAAGTTTTACTTTTTTTAGGTTTTAGGTTATATTTTCAAATTATTTAAACCATCTGTTAAAAAAAAAAAAAAATTAAATATCTTTTGCAATTACATGGTTTTTAGCCAAAAATAGCAGACTGCATTGTATCCTTTAGTGCAATAAGTATTAGGGACAGCAGAGCAGTTCACACAAAATGAGCACGCAGTGTAATGAATGAAACAAAGAAAGAAAGGCAGAAGGTAGAAGGAGGGGGAAAAGAAGAAAGGGAGGGTGGAAGGAAGGTAAAGAAAAAAAATCCCAATTTTATTTCTAAACATGTTTCGAGGAAACAGCAACAGAATAATACATGATTAGAATTGGAAGACATACAAAGACAAAAATAAGACACAGGCCATGTCTGACCACCAACGGAGGAAATACAGCTGAGATGGATTGATGTATCAAATATCACAAGGAGCGTCCAACATTGACTCTGTTAGCGTATGAAAAAGCACTATCAAATTGGAAATCATGGCACAATCAAAAAGTTTCCAAAACGTCAACACTGGCACTGATGAACCCTATCACTCACTGAAACCGAATCGTGTGATCAAGGCACACCACAGGGCCATCTCCTCCTTTATCACTTTTTTTTTTTTTTTAGAGTTTAAAGCACTAGAAAATTATGTATACTCTTAATATGATACTATACAGACATATGATACTTCAGCTTGATTTAAGTGTGGAGAAATAAAATTTCATGGTTAAATACAAAATATCTCTTAAAATATTTAAAATATACTTTATTTTGTACATTATGCAAACGGATTAACAATTTGATGATAAGAAAAATAAATATTCAGTGAAATGTCGTCTCTTTGCGATACAGATGTATGAACATAGATATATATAACATGAAGTAAAGCACCCACCAACTGTTACGCGCCCATATACCCTGACATGATTCCAAATCCCTGTAATATGATCTGAATGACACGTTCACATTAAAACTCCTGACAATGGTTCCTACAGGTAGCTCCACTAAACCACTGAGCTGTTTGTACAATAATATTGCTCTACGTATCTTTTTTTTTCTGTTCTATATCCCTAAATCCATCTAAAAATTTAATGGTGGTGCCGACCACAACTTCAACTCAATCCGTGCCTTTATTGCTTCCTGAAATTACCTGGAAATAGGAGCTATGCATCGGATTGTTTAGGGGAACAACACTCATCTCGTTAAAGAAGGCAACTCCTCCTCTCCAGTGTAGAACCAATGTATCGTATAATAGGTCTCTGATCTCTCAGGTCAAATGGTGCAGAGTCACTCTTCACTGAAGAGCTCTATGAGTTATGGTCGCGGTGTGTACAAAAGCAATGAAAAAGGGCACAATGTCATTAATTTTAAAAAAGAAAGGCTGATCTCATCTGAAAATCAAAACAGTTCTTGAGCCAGAGACAGTGATGTCCAGTTCTTAAACAGCTGTCGCCTTACCACGACAATCAGATACGCAGTTTATTTTGGTGTAGTTTAAATGCAACAGAAAAGGTTTGTGACAATAACCCTTCTACATCTACGTTAGGTTAAACATAAATGCTTACATTCATATCCTTAACAGCTTGCCTGTAAACAAACAGATTCATTCAGTATGTAAAAATGTCTTCACTATGGACATTTTAGAAGTTCTAGTATGCACGACAGAATTGCATAATGTCTGCCAATGAGAAAAGCGTAGGGAGGATAGAATAGAAAGGACAAGCCGCTACAAGAAGACTAACTAGTGGGCACCCTATAAGAGGATGGGCTTGGGGATGGAGGGCAGATGGGGTAGTGGGAAGTCAGTTTGGGAAGGCTGGGGAAGGATTCAGGGGGGAAGTTGCCCCAGAAGTTTAAGGGGCACCTCCCTTTGGCAGTGGAACAGCACTCTTAGTAGTCAACGCAGCGCCGAGGGTGAGGGTGTACACAATGCTCTTGTCGGACAAGAAGGCCATTTTAGTGTCAAGATGAGATGAAGGCATTCTAGTAGGCAGCCAGGTCACAGTGTTGGAGCTAAAAACCTCAGATGGAGATGATGGACGCAGTCTTTCTACACTGTCTCCACTCGGCTGGGATCATGGGGTTCTAGGACAAGAGGGGAAAAAAAACACTCAGACAAAGTACATGTTTAATTTGTCTAGTATCGTGTTAGAATTTGAATCTAAGACATCTGAACTGAAGATGGCAAATAAGATGAAAAAAAAGGAAAGAAGCAAGTGCAAAAATATTAACAAATATGCAAAAAAAAAAGCAATATCTACAAGTCAAATAAGAAAAAAAAACACTTCTCACAGGATAGGAAAACAAGTTTTAAAGTATTCTCTGCATGTATCATATTTATTCCAGTGACAAAAAAGTCACTCATACAACATGTTTAAAGGCTTAAAAATTTCTGAGTGGTGTAGAAGATTTGCACAAACTTGAGAAACGACACCACCTTGTGGTGATGTCGTTAAACAGCAAGGCCAATTGCCAATCTCAACAATTTTGGTAACTTACAACCTCCAGAGATAAGTTTTTTTTTTTTACAGAATAACACCCAAATAATGTTTCTTGTCAAGCTGAATCATATAATGGCTTTATTTTCTAAATAATGCTTATCATTTTTCAATACCCATAACTATTCTGATCTTCAGAGTAAGCAGTTCAGTGGTTTTACTGACATATCTTTCAGAATTTAAATTGAATTATTAGATTCACTCATGGTTTAGTCTTCAGCCAACCTAAAGCATGCATAATAAATCTTGAGATAGGCACAGTGAAAATGTATGGCGTGTTAAAGAAGTATTTTAAATCATTGCATTGGTATTTTTCTGTTTTTTCCCCCTGTGATTTGATGGTTAACTGACTCTGTGTGGACTATGGGAGATGTATAGGTTTGACTTAATGTTAAACTTGATCATTTTAAAATGTGGGTACATTTGCAAAGCTGTACAGAGGGTCCCTAAAATCTTGACTAAAACATTTTTCCACAAGGATTGTCAAAGTTTAACCTCTAATTTTCTTGTCTTACCTGAGAGAGATGACTCCTGCTCATCTTGTAACGCTGTCTCCTTAGAGACCTGCTGTGAATCGGTGACCTCTTTATCGTTCTCCTTGTCTTTCTGAGGAGCAGCACTGGCCTCCTCCACTTGTTCGCCCTTGTCCTCCCCCTCTGTCTCTGTCTCGCCCTCCCCAGAGTCAGTACTTCTAATGCTGAGGCGCCTCATACGATACATAACATCCACCTCCCTCATTCTGGACAGGCGCTCAACTGCCACCCGACCTGGGGAAATGGCCAGCTTGTTCTGCAATGCTTCAATTCGGTGGGAGGGGCCCCTGCTTTTCCTTTCTCCCTCCAAGCTAAGCGACAGCCTGCGGTCTAGATTTGGGGGAACTGAAAGTGGCAGTCTATCTGGCGGAAACTCTGGTAATCCATGAGTCCGTAAGCCAAGTCTATGCTCTGAAACAGCAAATGGCTTCTTTTCTTGCTCCTGCTTGTCATCAGGCATTGTTTTGTCTTCCCCCTCACACTCACTTTTTACTTTAGCTGTGAGTTTGTCTGTACTGCCTTCAGGTGTTTCTCCTGTAATGGCTTCACTCTCTCCTAACTCTGCTTCCTTAGTTACTGTTTGATCAACTCTCCGTTCTTTTGTGACTAGGAGGTCTGCGGGCACATCAGTTATAAATATTGTGGATGCACTCTCCTCTGTTGCTCTGTCCACTGGTATACTCTCGGCAGGATTAACTGTGCACAAATTGTCAAAGTTTTCTGCCTGAGCATTGTCTGTTCTTTCACCCACTCCCACATTTTCCTGTGTTGAAGATTGCTGCTCCCTTGTTTCAGCACACATGTCAGACCCTGACTGACTTAAACTTGAGTCATTTTGCTCCTTTGTTTTTGTAACCTCTGCTGGACTTCCTAATGCACCGCATTGTGGTGGACTGCCATTTTGATTGGCCGAGCTGTCTGAACTGTTCTCCTCGTGAAGTGGAGGCAAAGGACCCTGTCTCATCTGATTCTCAAGCTCTCTTTTACAAATAGGACACTCCTCCTCTGATTCAACATTGGAATCCTGAAGAAGCTCTGCGTCATTAGATTTAAAATTGCCTGCTGATGCTTTATTGACATCCACAAGGTCTCTTGACTGACGCAAAGTCTGGCATATGTCCTCATAATCCGGAGGACTAGTAAGCGTAGAGGCATCCTGCATTGGCTGTCTGTCTGCCCATGGTACTTCAGCTGCTGCAGTGTTTGTTGTTGGACTGAAGTCACAAAGAGGTGTCTCAATAGGCTCATCTGGTAGGTCTAGTTTAACTGTCCTGCCATCATTGCTCCGTCTACGGGAAAGATGCGCAACAACCCTGTATTCTCTGAATCCTGTCTCGCGAGGTGGGACGGGGAGCTCCTCCCTTAGCTGCTTGCTGAAGGTTACTGACTTTGTTGCAGGCCTGGAGAAGGCGCTCTTGACTTCCCTGTATTCTGGGTCAACAGACCAGCTTACTGCACTGCGCCTGAGGCTGCTGGGCTTGTTGAGAGGTTCTGATGGCAATCGGATTTTGATACGCTCAGGAATTTGAACCGAACCATTTGGGACTTTATTGCTGGCAGTGCCTAGCTCCAAGATGTCTTTGTAGGCCTCATTGAGGTCCTCTATGCACTTGTCAACACTGGGCTGTTTGCTGCTTTGCTGCTGCTGTTGATCCTGGACTTCTTTTTTGATAGTCTCTAACTCTTTGACAGCATCCCATGGTCGCTGACTCGCCGGTTTCACCAGAAACTGTTCAAATGGTTCCTGCCCATTGTTTGCTGCTGGTTTTGTCTCCTCTGCATTTCCTGAGGGTGGTACTGCTGGCTGCTGAGCTGTGCTCTTGTTCAGCTGGTTGGAGAAGGTGGATGTCAGGGAAAAGGCGCTGTTGCTTGAAAGTTTCAGGCTCTTCACTCCCTGTATAGGAAAACTGAAGGCAGTGCCCACTACGCTGCTGCTATCAGCAGGGACTTCAGCGCCAGGAGGGACAGGGTCTTGTTGTGCTTCCTTGTTTTCAGGGCCAGGTTTTCGGGCCTCTGGGCTAGTTTGTGTCTCCTGGTCTCGATACTGGTTTGCAGGCCAGGATCCCGACAGTTTCATCTCTTTGTAATGGTTTATCTTAGGGGGTCTACAGGGTACTCTTTTAAACATTTTGCTGCTCGCTCTACTGCTTGTTTTGCTGCTTGCTATGCTACCAGTTAGTGCTTGCAGCTCAGCTTCAGCTGAGGATGTGCTTTGGAGACTTTGGTTTGTCAAATGGCCAGTTTTGTTGTCATTAGGACTGTCCGCTGGATCTGGCGATTTTTCATTGTTGTTATTCTGATCACGGATTGTCCCACTGAGCTGCGGAGTAACAGGGACAGACACCAAACAAAAAATTGTCTCACTAAGTCTCTTTTTTAGGTTCTTGGATTTGTCCTTCTCTGGTGGATCAGGTTGTTCCACCTTTTTTACTTCTGTCACAGTTTCAGAAACACCCTGATCAGCCGGCTTACACGGGGGAGGAGGTGGTTTACCTAGAATAGATGAAGGAAAAAACTGACTACGGCTTTGTTCAGGAGCTACACTGTCACTTTTTTTGTTTATTCCCCTGTTGCACCATCGATTACTGCTGTCATTTTCATTGAGAGTTGTTTTGCGGCTGTCAGTATTGAGAGCTGCCCCCTGTTGGGGAGGAAAGGCACTATCATGCGTAGATTGTCCTAATATTTTAGCGGATGGAGTCTCTTTATTGATGTTACGGATCTTGTCTGAGTCAGTGAGAGAACTTCCGCTAGGCCCTCCTGAGATTTGCTTCACTCTTGGGTCTTCAATGGGTAATGAACGAGTGTGACCTGGTTGTTCTTCATGTCCAGAAAGTATCTGTTTTCGATAGGATGCACTACGGTCTCCATAATGTTCCAGCCATGAACCAGCTGCCCCTCTGGATAACCACCTTCCAGGATCTGAGCTGGGCATCTGCAAAGCTTCTGCCCTCCATCTTAGGCTTGCCATTTCATTGCGGTTGATTGAAACTGCTCTTGGGGGTGGGGCTCTTTTATAAGATGGAGGTGGGATGTAGCCAGGGGGCTCCATTCCAGAGATGGCAGAGTGTTGTGCGAAATAGTCTTGCCTCAGCTCCCCACCCCTTGGGTAATAGATAGGCCTTTCTTTTTGTTTGGCACCCTGGTCTATAGCAAGCATTTCTGCGCTACCCCTTGTCTGCTGGTGAATCTCATATGACGGAGGCTTTAGAGGCCTGCTGAACCTGGGCTTTGGTAAAAGTGCAACATGGCTGCTAGGCCCAGCATTCCTACCCCACCGGTCCCTGACAACAGCACCACTATAGATATACCTACTATAGGGCCCAGAGAAGACAGTGCTGTTTATTCTCTGTTGTCTATCAGGTAGGCTAGGCCTGGATGGAATGAGCTCTCTACCACTAGTTCGATCAGGTGACAAAACTCTGGGAAGAGACTGAGACTTTGCTTTTGTTCTAGGGTGAAAAAAACCCTCCGGTGTCCTCAGGCGGTATTGGTCCTGAGCCCATCTGTCCCCGTCCCCATCCGACAGTTGCCTTCCAAGGCCCACAGCAGGTCTCCACTCCTCTGTACCAAGGCTCTGACACTTCCTCTCCCCGGTCACCCTTAGCTGACCAGGGGCTGCGTCCAAGTCCCTTAGCCAGGAAATGTCCTCCCATAGCTGCTGCGCTTGCCTCTCTGCTCTGTGTTCCTCTGCTGCAATCAGGGCCTGTGGCCTCCATGCGCCAGCAGAAGCCCTCAACTCCCTGCCATCAGCATAGTCCAAAAGGATGCTGAAGTCCTGGCCTCGCCTTCGCCAGTAGGAAACATCCCTGTCCTCATAGCTTAGTGGCTCCGAATAAGTCAAACTGGGAACATCGTAGAACCTGCAAAGACAGAAGTTCAGTGTGAATAAGACAATCACAGTGTTACAGGAGTGATGAGCACTCTGAATCTAGTTTTTCTAGGTGTAGTTACAGAAGTTGCAAGATTAGTAATATTTGACACACTGTCATTTGGTTTAATCACACAGATAATCACAGATAAATATCTAAAAGGAAATATTTTTATATGATTGTTTGCTTGTATTCCATAGTTTAAAAGAAACACTGAAAAGAAACTGTTAGTACATTAAACTATCAGCAACAAACAGACTTTCCTACATTAAAATGAATCAAAATAACTAATGTAATAAAGCAGCACCGCCCTTTTGAGATTTCATAAATGCCAAAAATGAGAAATTAGTGTCCATTGCCAGTCTCAAGCATGTGTTTTAGCTTTGGCAGTATTGGCTTTCCAATGCAACTTAATCAAGAAGAGCCAGCACATACGAGACAGAAGTGCTTAAGTCAGCGGCTTCCAAGTCCCTTGAAGAAACCATGAAATTGTGATGCTACTGCAATATGATCTGCATATTAAATTGTGCTGACCTTATCTTGGAAGCTTGTCATCTGGACAGTGACTGTGGCTCTTTAAAAAAGTCTACAAAAAACACAATACCTGATCCAACATGAAAACAAAACTTTTTTCCCCTCTGTTTATCTGATCAAATAACTCTATTAGTAGAATCAACTTTACCCTTATTGGACAAATATTATCAGCTGCCCATAAAAAATTGTGTTCATGAAATAAAATTCAGGGAAAAAAGAGAAGAAGAGGATCTTTATGATTGTTTTGATTGGGCAAATATGTAATACCATATAAGTCTTAATCTCATTTTACAAAATGCTGAATTTAACATAAAATGGCAGATGTGTGGTGAGTGACTGTTGGCAGGTTTAAAACAGTGGTTCCACTGTGTTGTGATAAAGCAGTGCTGCCTGGAGATGATTTTAGTTATGCTTCCATATTTACCTCTTTTGTGCAGGATACGGCTGTAATGCATGCTGCACTGCCAACACAATTACCTTAGAAAAAGCATACTTAATCATGACGGATTAAGTCTAAAAAAACAGAGTTTGGCTTCTATTTGTTCAAGAGGGTCATTTTGGTAAACTACACTGTAATTTTAAATTTCTAATTTTCTGGAGCAGTCGTGATAATTTTGTTGGTTTGGCAGAACAGCACTGCTGAAAGAAGCAAAAGAAACACTGTGATATCTTTGAGTTTCCGTAGGTCAACAGTCACCTCCAAGCATAAAAGCAAGCATTTCAATGAAATAAATCAATAATTGTATTTTCTCAGGCTATATTTATATTTCTGTTACAGCTACATAATGCTGTGACTTGCTGTTAGCAGTTCAACAAAAACAAATAAAAATCAAAGCATAAAATTCATATTATTAATACATATTATAATATACATCCCTGGAAAGTCCAAACTAATAAATGATAAAAACCAGATTTTAAAAAGGGAATGAATTACAATCATCTTTTTAAAGAGCTTCATCTTGTATCTGCACTGCATTAAGTCATTGTGTTAGTCACAGTGCTCATTCATTTAAGCAGCAAAGTCAATGGATCATTCTCAGCAGCATATGCTACTGTATGGCTGAGGGGAGCCGCGCTGTGCACACTTGCCCAGCAACATGCTTACATCACAGAGCACGTGCTGGGCGTGATTCAGTGTGCCAGTGTTTACAGTGGAGTGATTGCGCGCCTGTCTTGAGGCATGTTCAGTCCTCCTCAGTTTGCTCTCTGTCTAGTGCTGCTGTTTACATCTGCCTGCCTGGTGGAAGCTGTAGAGACGATACCAGTGCGTGGTGGGCTCCACAGACACACAAGCCCCCTCTCTGTGCAGGCATGTACACAAGTCAAACAAGCGCAAAGGCACCTTTCATAATTCCTCATATCCCAGCATAAGATATGTCAGCGGTGCTGCTGCAGCCACAGTGTTCTGCAGCTCTGGAAGGAGGGGAAAGGGAAGAGGAGAAAAAAAAAACCCTACGCAGTGCAGACTCAGTTTTGCATGCAATACCAAAGGGCCCCAGTGAGAAGGGGGGGAGAGGAAAAAAAAGAAAGGTAAAGGGTGTGGGGGATCGCAAAAGAGTGAAAAGAAAAAAAAAAACACTCACCCACTATCTGTGGCGAGAGAATCACCCAAGGGCTGAGCGTCACCTAGGATACCAATACCAGCTTCTTTTCTCCTCTGGATCCTTTCCGCGCTCTCGCTGTCTGTGGCAGGGTAGCTCTTCACCAGTGCCTGCCTGCTGCCGTAGATTCCTGTGATAGATGCCCCCCGGTCCGCCTCATACCCGTTCAGTGTCCCCCGGCCAGCCCTGTTGTCCACAAGTTCACGCTGGCAATCAGCAGGGCGCTTGTCATAAGGCGTGGCAGACGGAGGGCCGCTTTTGGGCAATTTATATCCGTGTGAAATGAGGAGGTCCTCCACACTGTACATGGTGGTGTCTCTCTCACTTCTGGACAGGAGGGCAAAGGTGGGTGTGTTGCCTTATGCGCAGTGCTGCTGGTGGAAGCTGGAGCACGGTTGCTCAGCAGAGGCCATCACTAAGGGGAGAACAGGGGAGGGAAGAGGAACATGTGAACAGATTATATCTGCATGCGCCTATATTGAGGATGTGTCATTTTCAACACAGCTGCTGATGTCTTTAACAGATGTTTGTGTTACCTTTAAAAATGTGTTAATGCGTTACTTTTTCAGCATTTGCAATGGGAAATGCTCAGTGAGTGATCTAAACATGAGCTAAACATACCAGTCTTTTGTGCAGACCTTACTGCGTCTCCAAGGGCAACTCTGGAATGTACAACGTAAGTTTAACAAGTGCACACTGCATTTAACACTCCATCTATATTCATACTCTGTAGTCCATTTTATAAGTGCACAATTCCTTACCCTCAGAACAATTTTGAATCTTTCCAAATTGTCTAAAACCAACGCTATACAATCGCATTGCTAAACTGAGAGTTGTTCTCATCCATAAATACAACAGAAATGTTATTTTACCTCAACTCAAGGGGGCTCTAGGTGGAACATTCATCATCAGTCAGTACAATCACTGTTATTGTTTTCTAAACACTCAGAGCAGCATTTGGACAGCTACACTAATCTGCACATGTGGACAATGGCGTACTTCCTCCAGAGGACAATAGACAATATAGTCGTTCTCCAACATAACTAAAGGGATGAGATTAAATACCTCACC
>JAPQLA010000004.1:21116401-21128903 GCA_029822935.1 Naso vlamingii | reverse complement strand
CACACACACACACACACAGAAACAAACTGCAGCCCTCGTCGTAAATCCTGCCCACACAAATACACTCTTTCCTCTGGCCTTTCTGCATTATAGATGAACCTCCAGCCAACCAGCCCTATCGATCCGCTCTCGTCCCCTCCACCTCCTCCCCTTCCTGACTCCCTCCATCCCTCCATCATCGGGTATCTCTCAGCTGCCGTGTCACTCATGGCTCGTTCCTGTCTCTCCGTCTTGTCACAACGCCTCCATGCCCTCCTCCTGCTCTCCTTCTTCCCGTCCTTTCCTATTACTCTCCTCTATCTCTCCTTGCACCTTTTCCCTCTAAACACCCCATCCATCCTCCCTTTCCTCCTCCCCCTCCTTGTCCTTCTCCTGCTCTGCTCTCCTATCTTCCTTCCCCTTTCTCCCCTCTCTCCCCCCTGTCAGCTCATCCCAGGAATAAGACTAGCCGCTTAGCTTGATTGGCAGGTAGAACAGATAGGGGCGGGAAAAGAGGAGGTGACTGCTATCACATTTACGTGCTTTTGCAGGCAGTGAGAGAGTCGATAAATTATAGACAGGAGGAAATCAAGGCGTGAATGGTCAGGAGTTCGATTCCCACATTGACCACCTTGCTAGAAAAGCATTTATTTGTGATACAATCAGACTCTGCCTGTAATGAAAGCATCAATTAAATGATGTATGTTCGATGTAAGAAGTAGTGTTGCTCTATAGTAATAAATGATTCTGTGTAGTTCAAAGTGACCCTAATTGTGCATGGGGTGCAGGGTTAGACTCCCACTGGGATCACCCATTCTAAAAATGCACTTAACTCACAGCACACGCAGAGGTTTTAGATAAAAGCATCCGCTCAGTGGCAGAGGCTGCATGTAAAAAAAAAAAAAAGAGTCTGTAGAAGAAGAGGAGAGTGAAATTGTGAGATCGAGGCAAAAAAAAAAATGACAAGGGAGGGAGAGGTAGAGAGGGAAGGAAAACAAACCGACAGGAGAGGGAGAGGTGGAGGGAAGCAGAGAAAAGCGTGGGCGGAGAGGAGACAGAAAGATTTGATGACAAGCGGCGAATGACTAAGACAGAGAGAGGGAGAGCAAACAAGAGAATAGCTGTGTGTGTGTGCGTGTGACAAAGAGGGCGAGCGTGCTCAGCTTTGTGCACCGCCGCTTGTGGATGAGCTAGTGTCCAATCAAATCAGATACAGGTTGCCCCCGCAGCTGTCAGTCAAAACCCAATCACCGCGACAACACCTTTCCACCGACACACCCAGGCGCTCAGATCCCCTCGTCTCCTCTCAAGCTGCCCTCCCCAATCAAACTCAATGAACGTCACACATCATTGTATGATATGCACTTTTCTCTCCTTGGTCACATCCTGTCAGGTTCAAAGGAATAACTTACCGTATCAAATTCTATACTGTGTTTCCTTGACGCCCGGTGGCGGGGGCTTTCTAATAGAAGAGAACGGAATTCGTGCTCTACATTCTATTATATTTCCCAGGTAGTCGATCAGCACGGCCCAGGAGTGCCTGCAATTGCATCACATTTCTGCGCTTTGAGTTGTTTAACCCAGTTAAACTCCCTAACACTGTTCACTAAGCACATTTGCAGCTAAAAAGCACTGCATAAGTTTGACCCATTAAGTGCATGTGTCATTTTGTGTGCTAGGTCATAGCCATGGGGGGGCAACAGCAGGTGACATGTAACAGGATTACAGTAATCTGTAACCTGTAAAAGGTCAAGACAGGCCACACCGGACAGTACATTTCTCTTAAGGGCAAGACCAGGAATGAATTGATCCGATTTACAAGTATTACCGGTGTGTCTAAAGCCTGACAAGGTTTATTCCACTCTGCTGTTGTCCAACAACGGCTAAAACTCATCAGTGAGCGTCATCATTGCACCCAGTGACCTTTAACTTGTTGCCACTGTTGGAAAATCTAGCTTAAAAAATGTAATGGGTCACAGATTACTAGATAGGCTGTTGAATCTACATTAAGTTACGTGGTGGTTTTATATATGTCATCAAAGTAATGTAACTTTAAACTTTATACAAAACATTTGACTACTTTTCGAAGAAATGTTTTAAACTAGGCATTAAAGCCTGAAAACATTCATGTAAACCAGGCAGTTTAAACCTCAGAACAGTATTCAACACTGATGAGGCATGATGGGAGCCTGTCTGGATGTAGACGCAGCTCTTTGAAAGCCATCCTACCCTTGATGGTGTTGCACTCAAATTCGTCCCAGCGGCTTTGCTGTCATTCATTTTCTGGAACAAAGAAGACATTCCTGCATGACAAAAAGATGCAAAGCAACAGAATGCTGTTATGCTCTACATTAAAACTCTTTACCAAAAAGATTGCATTTGCATGTGACCCCTTTGTAGTCACCATTGTTTTGATTCATGATCATAATTTAAATACATATTTTCTGTAGTATCTGCTAGATTGCAATAACATTTGTTTTGTAATTTAATGGCATAAAGACATTGTTACTTGTCACTCCCCAACACTGCTTGTAATGATGAACATTTTCATTTACTGACTCAAATCTACATATGCATTCCTGCGGCTGTAACTCCTTAGCAATTCACCAAATGTATATTATTCAGCAGCTGAAAACAGTTCCTGACAGATGCACTACTTACTCATGTTTGAGTTATTTTTACTGGAGTTGGGATCACCTACTATATACTACATACTACATGCTGCCTTCTGTATGTAGGCTATTACACACTGAATACTAAAAGACCGATCAATATGCCATCTGTTCACACTGCAGTATACAAGCAGGTTTTTTTCATTAAACTTTAAGTGGAGACAGCTAATAGGAACCAAGACCTTTCACTGACCGTTCATTTCCTGTATCAGTGTCACATGGGTTTCGCCATGGCCCCGACCCTTTAGAAGACAGGAAGCAGTCTTGAGTCTATTCATTCTTATGGGAGAAATGAACATAGGAATGAACGATTACAGATTTTGTCCAATTCTTTCGCCCCCATCGTCACCAAGATACATATTGGACCGGTTTTTCACAAGATACATATCTTCTGAACATTCTGACACAAGAATTGCATTTTTCAGACACACAAATCAGGAGAAAATTAACTTTGTTCGAGACCCTTTAGAAAACAGGAAGCAGTCTTGGGTCTATGCATTCTTATGGGAGAAATGAACATAGGAATGAATGATTACAGATTTTGACCTGTCTGTCTCAGCAACACACTCACGAGATCCATTCTTCGTATAAAAATAGTGATGTCGCAGCTTTAAATATGTCCATTTTCTGCAGGAACCAGTGGACTTGGGTGCCACAGTGTAGGAAAGTCTGAGAGAACAGACAATTATCCTGCTGCACTGTTGAAAACAAGAAAAACATAAAATAACACCAGACTTATCCTTTAATAATCTCTAATTGTAAAAGCACTGATCAGACGACAGATACGTTTTGTAGAATTAAAGTGTTGGATTACAAAGATTTCAGACATTAACATAACTTAGCAAAGCTTATATTAATAATTTAACAAAAACGCCCAGTGGCTAATTCTTTAGTGTGATAATGATTATAGATGTGAGAGGCAGGAATACGCTGCACCAAAGTACCCATAATTGCAATAAAGAATGTCTTGAAGCGTTTCATGACTTTTGTTCAGTGTTTACTAATGCATGCATGCTAAATGAAAAGTTTCCTACTTAAAGCAGAGCTCATAGCTGAGAATAAAACACCGATTTAAGATGTGCATGATGGGAATTAATGATGAGGTCTGACCAATCAGCTTTCTGCCCTTAAACTACCTGCTGTATCACAGAGATTGACTTTTAAGCACTATGTTTAATAACACTACACACGTTACAGCCTGTAAATGTGAAGTTAATTGCTCAGTTAATTGCATATTATCTAGCATAATACAACAGCTGATTACATTTTATTGCAGGTAACCAGACGATGCAGCCAAACACGGTCCAGACGCACTTTTTAAAAATCAGCTTTTTTATTTGCTTACCCAACATGGGAGCTTTTTTGTTTAATCATTGTTAAGTTTTATATTCTTCAAATGACGTTTTCAAAACTTTGAGCGTCTTTGTGATTCTCCCATGTGTTTGCTCAGCAGCAGGTGTCAAGGGAGCAGACGGTTTTCCTCATTTTCTCATTAGATTTCACTCTGGTGGAAAGTTTTGCCCAGCAGCAACAACAGATAGAGTTGTTGTAGGTTTTCGCCTCAAAACATCAAGGTAGATTTTAAATTATTGGTGTGAAGGAGCTCGGTCTGAGAGATTTATTGCTCCTGCCTTTAACGGCTACTGTACAGCCACAAATAGCCGCCTGGCCTCCATCAGGAATTTATGTATTGCACCTTTAGGTGTCGCTAAGGGTTTTTTCACATTTCGAAAAGCGATTAATCAGTCCAACCCATTCAGGTCTGTCCCCGATTCAGACTCCCCGTCATTGTAATTACTGTACAGCGCTTAAGGACTTGCACATTTACATAATTGATTCTTTTATCAAGGCACGTCTCACTATCTCTCTCATACACAATCTGCTATGCAGAATGGATTTTTTAACGCAGACTGATTTGAAATGCTGATCTTTGTTCCGCTGTCTTTTTCTCCCTCCATCTCTTTTAATCTCCTTTCTTCTCTGAGCTTCAGCACTCTTCTTTTCATCATTTTCTTCATCCATCCTTTTCTTCACTTCTGCTGTCTACTGCGGCGACTCTCGCCCCGTCTGCTCAGCCCCCTCTCTATTTTCTTACTGTTACATCCATCTCTCCGTCTTATTTGTTCTCACTTGCTCTCCCGTCCTGCTTTTATCTTTTCTTTTTCCATCTTCATTCCCTCGAGTCTAACCTCTACTCCAGCCATTTCTTCTCTTTCCCTTTCCATCTCTACCTCACCCTTGATCATTTCATCTTTTTTCTTTCTCCTGCAGCCCTTGTCACAGCTCCCTGCTCCTCTCATCACTTCGGCCCTCATTTGATTTTTTACTTTTAGTTGCTCTGCTTTTTCCTCAAAAATGTTCTCAATATATACGGTTCAGCTCAGGACCCTCATCCTGTCTGTGTCTCTCTTTCTCTCTCCCGTCTCAGGCCCACCACCTACATCTGGGAGAAGAAGGACGGAGCGCTCCCCCCACTGGCTAAAGTCGACGGTGCTTTCTTGCGCTTCGAGATGCTCAACAAATCAGACAATGGCGTGTACATTTGCCATGCTGACAATGGCATCGGAAACGACCAGGGGGAGTACGCACTCCTGGTGCAAGGTAATGAGAAGAAGTGAAAAGACAAAAGAAAAAACAGCCAGTCAGAGAGATGTGTGGTGGGGAAGAGGAACTGATGTAGACAAAGAGTTGGGATGTCTTCTTCTTTACGTTTCTTCATCACGTTCTTTTATTTCTGTCGTTTGTTGTGGCTTTTGCTTGTACTTCCATCTTTTTTCTCTTCTGATTTTCTTTCGTTTCTTTCCTCCTGTTTTTGTTTGTTGTTTTGTTTATTTTTTTCTCATCCAACCGCGCCACCACAACCGCCACCGCTTGCCATCCAACTGCTTTTGCTCGTTGTGGCGCTTCTTTCCCTACACTTTTATGTGTCCCGTTCATTCGATCCATGGCCATTTTTGCGCTTTGCTTGCTCACTCCCACTCGTCCTCTGCCTCATCTTCCTCCACCTAAGACCCCACGGACCCAGACTCCCTGGACACCACCCCCTCTATTGGTTCTTCAGCCTATCCATCTTTCCCTCCCTCCTCCCCCTCCCTTCCATCCTCCTCTCCTTCTGACCTCTCTGGCTCTGGCTCTGATCCCACAAATCCCTCATCTTCTGCTGACCCCCTCCCTACCTCCTCCGTCTCCTCATCCCCTTCTCCCACCACTGACACTGCGACCAGCCTCTCTACCACCACCCTCTCCAACGCCCTCTTCCCCGACCTGCCGTTCTCTCCCGACTCCTCCCCGACTGCTCCTCCTCCTTCCTCCTCCGCAAGCAACGCTCCTTCCGCTGCCACTCCCACCTACTCCTCCCTCGCCTCCACCCTTACTCCCTCAGTTTCCGTCCGGCTGAACGGAGTGTACACTTTCACAGGTAAAACCATCTGAGTTACACACTTTGCATACACACTTGAAAACAAATGAGATCGGAAAAGCTTAGTAATGGAGCGGAAAAACAAACACCATTCAAGTTACTATTTTGCTATTTTTTTCTCTTCAATACATAAACTGTGCTTGTATTGTGGAGCATTCAGACAGAGGGAGTTTGTTTTACACACACACACACACTCACACTTACACAACACAAAGCTGACAGCAAGAGCAGACTTGAGGAAACAATGAAGGAAAAAATGGCATTCGTGTGGCCTTGTCACAGCTGTTTGATGTTTTCTTTTTCTTTTGTCCCTCTTTCTTCCTCTTAATAATCCCAAACCCAAAACCCCGTAACACACACTCCTCCACCACCTATCCATCCATCAATGCATCCATCCATTCATCCATCCATCCATCTAAACATCCATCTACTCATCCACATGAGAAGATCCTGCAGACAGCATTCCAGGTATAACTTTTACTCCACCACTCACCTGTCGTTCTGACTTTCTGTCGTTCTAACTTCTTGTCTGTCTGTCTGTCCGTCCATCTGTAGGTCTGACTGTCTGTGATTCTGTTTTAGTCTGTCTGTCACTCCGAAACTTTGAAAGCAGTGGGATGAATATATCATACTCCTGCCCACGCAATGCTTTGTTGTTTCACGCACACACAGGCTCAAAACACAAGCTCCCTCCCTCACACACACACACACACACACACACACACACACACGCACACTTCATCACACGCAACACACACTCCTCTCAGCACCATTCACACCACATACTCACATCCATCTCACAAAGACACACACACACACCCACACAAGCACGACCTCTTAAGTGGTACAAGCCAGTCTCATAGTGTTCCACTTCCTCTGTGTGTGTTTCTCTATGTGTGTGTGTGTGTTTTTTTTCTGTGTATGTGTGTGAGTGTGAGTGCTGGGTTGGGGTGGGTGGTGGTGGAGGGGGGCTGGGGGTCAGGCTTCGAGGTGTTCTTGGGTCTTGTCTGCTTTCTTTTGATGCTGACAGCAGGATTTATGGGCTCATTCTCAGTCTCGCCTCGTCAGCATGCCCCTCTCACCTCCACGCCGGCCCAGCCGGAGAGTGTGTTCCACTTTCTGTGTGTGTGTGTGTTTGTGTGAGTGTGTGTGTCATTCTGACTCTTTCTCTGAGTCTCCCATCCCCACCACCCCTCTCTCACCCCTCTTCTCCCCGTTTTCTGTCTTGCCTGGCCTCCGGTTGGCTGTTGTCATGCCCCTTCACTTCTCTAACTGGCTGAAATGTGACTTTTTCCTTCACAATTGGCAGTTCAGTCCATCGTTTGGTGCCCCAGCTGGTTGTTTTGTGTTTCTTTCAACCCTTCTTCCTAAGTTTCAGTTTTGTCTACATTTCTGGTTGTCAGTGGCTGTTGCTGTGCCTCTATCTATATTCCTGTTTTCTGATTGGATGTATAAACTAGCTGTTTCTTCCTCTGATTGGTTTCATCCTCACCCTCTATGTTGGTTTTTACCCCTCAAACACTGTGGAAACAAGTGCAAGCAAGTCTATTTTTTCAGTTCCCTCTCTGTTGATTCCCTCATTATCTGTTTATTAGTTTTTTGACATTTTTCGATATGAGAAGTGCAGCTTCTGAGTTGTGCCTATCTGAGTGACTTTCAAGTTGACATCCAGAGTTTGATCCGGTCTGAAAAGTCAGGCGAAATGAATGATGGCTCAAATTATTTCTGTGGAGATTGATTTCTTCTCTAAAATGGCTGAAGTGAGGCGAACTTGAAGGAAAAATATCATATTGCTGCTGCTGGGTGAAAAACTTGAACCTCGAGAAATAAAATGCCAGATTTTTAGAGACAAGGATAAGGGTCTTGTTTTCAGTTTAACCGCCTTAAATTACAAGCTTGATCCAGAAACTTTTTCCAAATGAGAAATCTGTGTCACAAAAAAACCTGTTTTTCCCACGTGAACTTTATTTCTAGCAGCATGAAAATGTACTGCTTAGATTGTTTCTCTTCTTTTGAAGAAATACTTGGGCTCTTCAGAAGTAAAATAATGATAATCATAATGTATTTTTTCAAAGCACATTTTTAAGGCAACTTAATTTATTGTTATTAATTGCATTTTATTTTACTTTTTTTTAAATGTACAGTACACTGAATACACTTTAAAGATATGCAAATCTTTGCAAGTTTATTTATGTCTTTATCAGTTTAAAGTTAAGCTAAAGTGCTGTATTTTAAATCATAGTTTTAATTTGTAGATTAAGCAAGGTATATTAAAAAAAAGTATAAATTTGCCTGTTTCAATAAAAACAATCAAGTTATATGGAGATTAAAGGTGGGCAGGGCAACTTCTGGAAATCAAACTAGCTCCTAAGGAAGTAGCTCCGCTGCACCCTCCATCCTTATTTTTGCTCCAGCTCGCATTTTATTTTGTTTGTTGTTGCCCTTTCTTTTAAGGTCAGTTTACACCAAATAATGTACGGCATGTCACTGGTTTCAAAAAGCCAATCAGCATGTAGCGACTTCATCTGTCACTAAGAGGCACAGTGTAGAGCCAAAAAGAACAGGCGCTCTCTGAAATGACCTGGGATTGGCTGAAAAATGACCATCACAGTCTTCATTTTCTAAAGTCTGAATGCAGAGCCAAGGGGAGGTGCAGAGGTCTGGTGTTCTTTCAGACCACCTGAATTACAATATGCTAAGAAATTATTGTGAAATTTTTGCTGATAACACCAAATATTAACAGCCTACCTCAGCTTTAAATAAATGAAAAGTGAACAAAAGTATATGAAATACTCTTTTGGAAAGGGTATCTGCCTTCTTTACACCTGTAAATCCAGCATGACTGGATTAGCAGATAAAGTCAAATTTATGTGTCAACAAATTATGAAATCTTGAAGTTCTTGAAATTTTAAATGTTGACTTCAGTGCCTCAGGGGTCTGCAGCCATGAGGCAGTTTCCCACAATCCACAGTTTGCATAAAATCCCTTAGTCAAAGTGAAAAAAGGGAAATGACAAACAAACTTAAAAAGATTTCACCTGACGCTGTGCGTGTGCCTCCACAAAGTTCATAGCAATGATTGGGACTCGGTGGGTAAATTGCACAAACTCCTGTTGCATGTTAGTCACGAACAGTTTTTAATGGAGGGTGACGCGGTGGCCCCTTTTGTTTCGCCTGGCTTTTTTCATATCCTTGTCTTTGTCTTCTGAAGGTTTGCCACTGTGCCTCGGTATTATATACTGACAAGTCCTCTCCACTCCCCCGTTCTTTTCTTTTCTTTCTGCCTTCTCTCTGTCACTCTCCCCATTATTCTCTCTCTCTTTTTCTCTATTTCTGCTGCCTTTCATCATCCGTCTCCCGTTTACACCAATATTCGTCTGTCACCCTTCCTCCCTCTCTGCTCTCGGTCTGTCTCTCTTTCTCTCTCCCCCCTTTTTCTCCCCCTCACTGCCTCATTTTCTGTTGCTCTCTGTTTCTTTCCTTGCCACCCATGTTCTCCTTCCTTCTCTCTTATTATGACTCCCATTTTCTTATCTTTACAACATGACTTCCTTCTCTCCTCTCTTCTCCTCTCCATCCCACAACCCTCTTTTTAAGACCCTACAGCCATGTCGACTTCTTCGGGGGTGGACCACGCCGTGATCGGAGGGGTGGTGGCCGTAATCGTCTTCATCCTGCTCTGCCTCCTCATCGTCCTCGGCAGATACCTCATCAGACACAAAGGTCAACTGCTCACACACTCGCCCACGCAGACACATAAACACACAGGGACACATTCATGCATGCATGCATGAGCATACACAGAAGTACACTTGCATAAATATGGATACATGCGTACGAGAACAGGATCTCACACGTACAAACATGTACATGCATACAAATGCAGGGGGACATAGAAATGCACTCAAACCTTAATATGGATTCTGAGCAGAAACCTCACTTCTTTTAGTCTCAAAGCAGACTAAGAAAATTAATGAATGACAATAAGTGAATGTTTATTCATTGCCTTTTAATACATTTTGGTTCACATAACTTTCTGTGAGATTAAACTCCCTGACGTCAGCGATGTTTCAGCAACATATTTTCAATTACAGGGTCAAAAATGGGATTCAAAGTGAGTGTGGTAGATGGGTAATTGCTTTCTGGCCACAAATAAGTTAGTAACTGTGTTGCTTGTGTTGCTCTGAGAGTGGGAGACTAAAAAGCTATGTCACCTTTTCTTTCTTTTCACTCTCATTCTGCTCCCAAAACCAAAAATTCTGGCACATAAACAAGAAGAAAGCAGAGTCAGAGGGCTCAACTCAAACAAGGGGTGGCTGAAATTTAAAGCCCGCTAAAGACACGTCTCAGCACCCAGGTGGAGCAGCTGATAAACACTCGCCACCACCACAGTGCTCCAGATTCAGTACCCAGCTCGGGTGCCTCCAGCTGGTTCAGAATATTGAACACGATCGTTCGGTGGCCGCTGCTCACAGGTGCCTCATCTGTGAGGGATCGTTTCCGTGTCACTGCGTTAGTGACTCCCTCTGGTGGGTGAAGGCACCTGTGCAGAGAGAAGTGGGATCTCGGGGTGATGGTGTTTGAAGCTCATCACTGTCGGGGGAATACATATGTACCAGGCTGTGAGCCAGCAGAGGAGTGGGGAATAACAAGGAGTGTGGTGCTTTAAACTTGGTGATTTCCTGTCATTTTGGTGCCATTATGTGAGAGTGGATGCGAATAGCAACACATGAAACAACTGGCAATATGTGCACTTACTGTGTAATGGCCAGAAGGCTACGCTTCCTCCGGTTTTACAAAAGTTTGAATCACTTTAAAAGCAGGGTGACAAAATAGCCTAAACTCAGGTTCACTTTCTAACTTTTTCCAGAGTTTTTAATCTCTTTTCACAGTCTGACCAAGTACAGAGATTAGTCAGGTCCTAACTTGTCATCGTGATGGGTTTAAAGATGGTGTCAGACGTGGAAGCCCTTCTTCATATTCTCTGACCATCCGCTTACATTTGGTCAGTGACTTCGACCACTTCACAGTCGATGCTGTGACAGTTTTTTCTGGTGCTTTTTCAGTTTCTTGTCCAGATTTCTTGCTTTTCCACCAATGTAGAGTGGCCCACAGTTGCTGCACATTCCCATATTGTATACAACCATTTCTAATCACCTGACCAAAGCTCCATACCAAGGCCTTGTTATGATAAGTCAACTTCCTGACCACTAGTGTAAGTCTACTGGTGATAAAGATTGTGATATGCTGCTGAGATCTACAGAAAAAAGCCTCTAAGTGGATCTTGAGTTAAGATTATTTTGTATTTCCAAGGTCAAGAAGGCAGTTTCATGCTCACTTTCAAAGTAAAATGGGCTAAATGCACACTTGAACGTTGTTCTTTGTATTTTAGCAAGAGAATAAACTGTAATATAAAATCCTTCCAAACAGAATAGAGTTTCACGAGGATGAAAAAGGCTTAAAAGAGAAATTTTAGTACAGTAAGTAAGTAAACTTTGAGAGCCCTGAAGGCACATAGGTCCGGAGCCTATCTCCTGTTTCTGTAGCGTGAGGCGACTTGATGTACGAGTACACTCCTGGATGTGATGCTAGTACAGTATGTCGCAAGGACTTACCCCCAGTCCATCCTCGATGCTGAGTGCCAAGCAGGGAGGCATCGGGTACCATTTTTACAGGCTAGTCTTTGGTCTGACTTGGCTGGGGATTGAACCAACCTCCCAATCTCAGGGCAGACACTCTAACCACAAGGCCAATGAGTTGGTGATTAGCTTTAGGTTTGGCTGTTTGGACTTTGAAAGAAATCTTTGTTAAATTGAGCTAAATTTGATCGAAACGACACAACTTTTACATGCCAGCATTACCAACCTGGTCTGTTTAATCTGCTTTCATATGACACAAATTTACACTTTCAAATGGCGTATATACATCATACATCAATTTTGCATGCAGGCAACCTTCCCGTTAACTTCTGTTGAAAACAGGATTTTGTGTAAAGGTAGAAGTTCAGTTTGGTGTAGGCATGAAAACTGCTTGGTATGGTTTACAGTAGGAAAAGATGATGGTTTGGGTTTTTAGTTAAAATAAGTTAAAAGAAAGTTACTGCTGACTTTTGGTTTCACATGTAACGCAAACACTAATCTTTTGGGTGAAAGTCTTGCATGTGTTCAAACGCTCCATCCAACCCAACCTCCTCTCTTGTTTATGAAGACTTTCTCACTCTTTATACTTCATCAAGTTAAGATGATTTTAAACAGACTGAAGAGACCAGGTTGAGAAGACCAAACCCTAGCCTCAGATTCTCAGTGAAATCACCCTGGAAACGGCTCGTACTGCTTGTTATTAAAACACTGTAAAAACTTTGCCTGGTTAAACTCATCTTGATCAAGTAAGCTCAACATTCCTGTGCTCTGCGATCAATCTCCGATTGCCCTTCT
>JAPQLA010000004.1:20864766-20877487 GCA_029822935.1 Naso vlamingii | reverse complement strand
CACAAATACCAATCGGGAATTTTGCTGTAAACATGCAACTTGAGTCACATTACAGTTAAAACAAGCCCATATGGGATTTTACAGCCTCTTATTTTCCCAAAGGCAAAAAGAAATCAAGCTGTCATCAAACATTTCAAGCTGCTGGCACTGAGACAGCAGCTGTCGGGGTGGAGAAGCAATCTGGGCCATCTCTGAAATGACCAGCTCCATTCAACAGCCATTTGAGGCCTGATATACCAACTGTGAAAATAAGCATGCACACAACCAAAGTCCAGCAGGGGAGGAGGCTCACCACTGTACCAGGGCCACACACACACACACACACCCACAAACACACACAAGGTTGACCACCACCCACTGCTGCCTGCGACGACATCAGTAAAACAAGCGAAAAACAAGACAACTGCTTCTGTCAGCCTTCATGCACACATGGCCAGCAAACCGAAGCAGGTGTGTGTGCGCAAGTGTGTGTGTGTGTGTATACACAAATCTAACAGGATATGGTTGAATCAACAGGCCTGTCCTCTGCTCAGTGCCGTGATGCAAAGTGACCCCTGCATACAATCTGACTCCAAATCCAAACAGAGTATTAAGGAGACAGGAAGTGGCTCAATGAGCTGACATCAGATAGATGCGGTTCATGTGGTTCAGATGCTCGACTCCGCTCCATCAGACTGTGAGGGCCGCTTTTAAAAATCCAGTAAGACGGATGCATTTAAAGGTCAGTTCAACAATATTCAGTCATTATGTCACGCGGACAGCTGCAGTTTTATGCCAAGACTTCCCACCATTATAAAGCCGAGTGCAGTTCAGTTGTTGTTGGAGCATTTAAAAATGACATTTAAAAAAGTGCCTTTCGGGGGGACAACGCCCCGATCACACCAGACGATCTGCAGATGTAACACACAACATGTTTTCATTTTCTGCACTGAAAACAGCCAACACACTGTGAACGCACACATCAGCTCTCATAAAGACACCAGAGATTTCTTTATGCATGTTCTACCTTGTAATTCAGTAAGGTTTGCACGACAGGCTGAAATAATCACTCCATAAATCAGTGATTCATTTAGTCCAGTGACAGAAACTTTATCTCATGACTTTTTCTGTATTATCTGACTGTAAACTGAATATTTTTGAGTTCGTTGGACAGAACCTGCAAAGGGCATTTTTTTTCGTTTTTCTTCGCATTTTATGAAGTTGTTTGTCTGAAACATAAATGGATTTTATGTGGCCATAAACCTAGTTTGCACCTTTGCAGATGGGATTACAGATGTTTACGAGGGACTGTCTTCAACTTCATCTGCTTTCTGAGGAAAATCATCGTATTGTTTTCTTACAATAAATTTCACAGCTTTTTGTCCCTTTTTCTTTCATTTCTAGAAATCAAACATAAAAAGCTGTTTTCATCTCAAAAAACATCGCTTATTAAAGACTTATTGCTTTTTCACTTATCAATAAACCAAACCAAACCAACGGGCAGACAGGAGTTGAGATGTGAAAGCCTGTTTTCTGTGATTTGGGTGAAATGACCCTTTAAGCATACAGACACACAGGCTGACTAGTTGTTAAACTGATTGGAAATCAACAGAAAAGTCCATTGAAAACAGTTACAGTCATCAAAAATGTGTTTAAACTGTTCAAACAACATAAAAAGGCAAAAGTTTCCTCTGATTTCAGCTCAAATGTGATGATTCGATGCTTTTCTCTGTTTTGTATCACTGAAAGGTTTCTAGTTGGACAAAACAAGCAATTTTTATAGGTCACCTTGAACTCTTCTCATATTTAATGGGCTTTATGACTAAGAAAAACAGAGGTTGTTTCTAGTTTAGGCCATATACTTGAGAGGATAATAAATGTTTTCATTCACTAAGTTAATCCTCTTTATGGTTGTTTTTATATCAAGAAAAACCTCATAGTGAACTAGCCCTTTTTAAAAATCTGTTATGGGATCTCAGCGATGTGACTGTAAAATTCCTTTTACATTCAGCTTTTGGTTTTGTTATGTCCTGTTTTATCATTAATATTCCCACTGGAAGCTGTTCATAGCTACACCGTGATACTTTCACTTTAATGAGCATTTTCTGTATTATGTGTTTACTACCATTTTCACTTTAAATAAAGCATTTATAACCCCAGCAGGTAAATGAAGCACGGTGAGGAAAGCAGGGCCTGTTGCTGCTGCCGCAACATGACACTGTTTCAGTTTGAATTTGAACATTTAAGCGGCGCAGTGAAGTAAGAGCCATTTGGACTGATTTTAGCTTTACAGTAATAGATTTTGTAACACGGCTCAGGAGCCACGATGCATCAATATTTTCACATTATTTCAAACACACAAAAGGCTACCAAGAGGCTGACTTACTGTGAGGCAACCGGGAGCATTTAGGACGAATATAAGGAGTTGTGCGACCTACAAAATGAAAAGGAGGGTGCAGTAGCAGGGCAGGACAATGGGAGACTCCCAGGCCCCACCGGTCGCGTCCTGATGCCAAATTATCCCCAATGCTCGTTCCCTCTCTCCCCCCTCTCCTTTTCCGAGCAGGACGCGTTCACACACAGCAAATGAATGGACGCACTCAGATTCCCACCAGTCCTCCAACGAGGAGAAAATTCAAACCCTTCGGCCTACAATCAAACTGGACGCGATCGCTCCCTCCATGCGCATCTCTCTCCGGATCTTTTTATTGCTCAAACATCCACAAACACAACGCTCGTCCAACCACGTTTAAAATCGCTGCGCAGAGCTACGTGGCCTCCGCGAGAGCAACAATAGGGTCGATGAGGGTCCTAAACTTCCCTGTGGTTTAAAAAAAAGGCGACCATCGCGTCCTGTCGACTATTGTTTGGGGAAACCGGAGATCTCCGGCGCCTCAAAGCCTCCCATCTGTTTCTGCGCCACAGCGGCGCGCAAGCACCCAAACCACCAGCGGCAGCATTTCAAGACATTTCCCACGAAAAAATATTACTTACTTATTCCAGATTGTCCATTCAGGTATTTTCTCACTTTCCACTTTCTTTCCACTCAGCCGTAGCACCGTGCGCCCCGCCTCCGCTCAGCTTTGGCCCCTCCCCTGTTTCCCCCCGGGGGGGACGAGGCCTGTGAAGCGGTGCGGTTCAGCCACAGCGCGTTTATTACCGCGGTGATGTTCATGTGAGTGCGCGCACACAGAAGCTGGAAGGACACAAAGTAAAGGGTTTCCTTGATGGCTCATAAAAAAACAGAGGGACAGTTTATGGAGCTGCAGCTGCTGATGGGAAAATGTTTCAAAACCATCATCACCACCACCACCACCATCATCATGACATACTTAAAGCTCAGTCTAAACTTTGAGGAGCTGTTCTAAATTAAATGAAGTTACTCCCACTTGTATGTCAGATAATCAATCTACAGGAAATATAAACGCAAAATGGCATTTACTCTTTGCCTTTCCTGTGTAACTCCCATTTGTTATGACGAAATTTTCTATTTTTATTTTAATAATATTGTGTCAAACTACTCAAAAGACTTAAATAGTCATTTAGTTTTAAGGTTAAAGGATTTAAAGGTTAAGGTAATAACTGGTTAAATCTTGCCAAATAAGAATTTAGTTTAAGTATGACTTTTGGATTTTCATCAAGATACATTAAAGACTTTGTTTACATGATCATGCTTTTGAAAAAAGTAACATTCACATGTTGTAAATTTAAAACTGAAAGAAATATGAAAATTAAAGTAACTGTCTTTCCATGACAGAGTGTGTTTTCGTTATGAATACAGTAATTATCTTTGCTTTATTTTGTTTTTTCATGTTGTAAGGCTATTTTGTGACTCTTGTCAATTTGTTTGTGTCTAGTGTGTCTGTCTCAAAGAAAAACTTTATAAATAAAAATTGCTTGACTGAAATAAAGTTTTGCATCATCAGGCAGATTATTCACTGCAGAAACAAACCCAGGAGCCCTTAACACATGTAAACCATTTGAAAAAAAGAATTCCAATAAAATAATAATAACTGTATTAAATGGTTTAGGGTTTTGAATAGTGTCCTGAGATTTGGGCGCCTCCGTGTTTCACAAGATGAATATTCTGTACTTCTTCACAAAATTATCTTTCTTTGCTATCTGTGAAATATTGGATACCTCTACCTCTTTAGTCCCTTGATTAAAAAAAAAAAAACATTTAATGGATCACTCACAACTCATTCACGTTAAGTTTCAGTTGTAATAAGGCTGAGTACCAGTCGTTTAGATATGACTTAGTACATTTTAAGACCTTGTCTAGTTTTCTAGCCATTCATTCATCTAAAGCTGGAAGATCAGGCTTCTTTGCAAATACATTCTGTAATAATGTGACAACTGTGTTAACTGTGATTATGTCCCTCAGAAAACACTTATATTTTGGCCTCAGCATGGTAATTTATTTCTGATGCTGTCTCAAGTGATAATGGGGTGAAGACTTGGAAGGAAAGTGTCTATTTTGTCTTATTGTTCCCTGTGGAAACAGAAGTTAGTACCTCTGCGACACACCCTGTGGCTCCTTTCTTCTCTCTGAAAGGAGGATGACATCACTCTGTGCTCTAATAAAGGCTGCTTTGCCAAAATGTGTCAGCATAGAAATAAATTACAGTCATGCAGCGATGCTGAGAGTCCATGTAACCTTCATTTACAACAGTGAGCTCTTCAGGACTAAACTTTAATTATGGTGCAGTGATCTGTTGACAATAAAAGAGCGACTGGAAAAGAAGCCATTTTTATTTTTTTATCAAGGCATCACAATTGGTCATTGATTCCAGCCATGAAATGAACATCCATCAACAAGAAAAATTAAAACCTTTTTGCATGTTGTTACAATTTTTCAGAAGTTATCATTAAAAGGAACCTTGTGAAAAAGGTACGGACCGAAAACGAGTGCACAGCCAGAGTACCAGCGCAATTTCAGTGTCAAAACACGAGATTTCCTCACTGGGTTTGACGATTTTTGGCAGCTGATCGATATGAAGTGTTAATCAGCTGCACCAGACTCTTTTGGAAATTCTTCATCGCCACACAAATATCACAATATGTGAAACTGCAGTGGGTCTACTTCAACTACATACAAGTGTAGTTATATGTGCACTGGGACTGAACAACATAAATAATTTGGATTGTTGTCAACAGCCCAGAACCTAAAACTTATCGAAACACTTTACTAGTACACATTCCCCGATTTTGCCTTAAATTTAGATTTAACTACTTGTTCATTGACTCAAAAAGTGGTTTCTTATCATTTGAACTGATTGATAAGTTAACTACACGGACAGAGAAGACAGCTACAGTATTGCACATACCATCGCAATCCTCACACAAAGTTCAAACACTCATTTGTTGCATTCACACACACGCAGTCACACACTCACATCTCACATTTATATATTCAAAATCATACACACACACACACACTCATAATAATGCTCAATGTTTAGTGCCTATCCTCTGACAGTAAACAAAACATTCTTTCAACAATAAAAAATGGAAAACAAAAACGTAAAAGAAAACAAATATTAACATCTCTTTTGCTGGCAGGGCCTGCCGGTGCCCGACCAGTGTCGTCTGACCCTGATGAGTCCAGATCCATCCAGGCCGATCCAGTCCGGTCCAGTTCTCATGTCACGCCTCACCTTAGTGAGTCCATAAACATGGAGTCGCTGTCAAAAACAAAAGCCCCTCCGCTGCTGCTGCCGCTGCTGCTGCTGTGTCTAACCTCTCTGTACCTACTTGTGTTGTGTCGTCATGAAAAAAAGAGCTTGTCTGTGTCTGCTTGGGGATAAAAGTAGTAGTTTTAGTAGTAACTGAAGTAGTGGTCGTGGGCCTGTGTCTTCTCTGTGTGGATCAGTAGGTGGCGTTAGTTGGTTCTCTCCCCGAGCTGAAGAGCATGTCAGCCTTCGAGCTGATGATGTACGTGAGTAGCAGGGATGTTAGCAGCACGCCGACACCAACGCCCAGCGTCAACATCTGGAGGAGAGAAGAGACTGTTTTGTCTGTGCTGTTTGATTTGTACAAAACAACATTAGAGCAGTTTGAAATTACTTATTTTGATCATTTGGAGGCAGTGACATTAGCATTAACCTGGAGTTTTTATTGAAATATTAAGTTTTCTTTTGCTCTATTTTGGTCTCCACCAACTTCTGAAGGAAACATCTGGCTCATTAGCTGCACAGTAGTAGATCTCTATAATAACACAGCCATTTGATTCATTTTAACTCTAAAAATATTACACAAGTGCAGCTTTAAAAACATTTTGAGTATAATTTTAACATGTCTCACTTTGGCACACCACAGTGGTGGTATAGAGAATTACAAAGTGGCAGACTAAACATAAAAGTTAGAACAAGAATCATATAAAAGATGCCTAACAACATCATTTCTACAATTTGTGGCTTTATAATGCAACATGGCAGTGAAACAGAGGTGGAGGGTTTTTGATTTCATTTCAGCAGGATGTGAAAATGAACTTGTGGAAACTTGAACTCTTTTTGAGATCTGTCACTGTCAGATTTAATCCAGCTATATTTTTTTTGTTAAGACTGCCTCAACTGCTGCTGTTTTAGAAGCTTGATTTTTTATTCTGACGGTAAAAAAGCATTCACAAACAATATGAATGAAAAATCTGGACAGATCATATTTATCAAGCAGGTTTCATGTCTGTGCAGGTTGATCCTCATATCCTGCTATAAGGAACAATAAGCAAAGCTGCCTGAGAGGTGGAAACTCTCAAAAATAGTCAGCAGTATTATAAAGTCAAATCCAGTTTATGAGACACTTTAAATAACTTTTTTTTCCGCCTGAAAAGTGGGCTAACACAGCAGTATAATATGCAGAGAAGTATTTATTGTATCAGGTATTTATTTTACAATGCCTTGTCATGTCACTAATATCGATGTTACCACATCCTGAGCTTAGCTACCGTCTAGCTGGTATGCAAACTTGACATGGCGATGGTAGCTACTCAAATGAGCTACACAGCTGCACAGAAACTGCTTGTTGGTAAAGCAATGTTTTGTTTTTATTTGTGAAGTGAGAGAGACGATGTATCTTTTTGATGTTGCACCTGACCAAGTCTGATAGCCAAGAGAGTCACAGTAATTTGTGTGTGTTTTTGAATGTGTTTCAAATGAAAATAAATGGAAATAGAGTTGGTCAAACCTGTATACACGTTTTTATTAATAATTAGCCATAGAAAACCTTTTTTTTCCTCTGGGAGACACCCATAAACAGACTGTGTCTTATACTGGTGCGACTTATATTCCAGATTTTACTACGTTTACATGGGCACCAATATTCCGATATTAACCTGATTAAGACAAAACAGTTTTCAACTACACGCTGCTCTGTTGAACTGTGTTGGCATTCGACTTGTTTGGGAATCTATAATTTCCTGAAGCTGTCAGAAACATTTAAAACATTCACATTTTGATGGCCCACTCTGTGTTCCTTTGCCTCACCAAGATTATTGCTCTCCATAAAACCACATAACATTGGTTTTAGTTCACTTTAAAATCCAGACTTTCTACAGTGTGAACAACCAACACACCATTACCCAAAGAAACCAAAGGAAATTCCCACCACACAAGTGTGTGTCAAACCTCCATAAATGTGCATCACATGTGTTGTGTCTGACGGGTTTACCTCCAGGTCGTGACTGGCCACCAGAAAGATGCGTCCTTTGATGCTCTTCCACCTGGACTCTGTCCACGTTGAATAATCTTTGGAAGTGTACTCCCGCAGGTCGAAGGCTGGGGACAGTGCTTTGGAGAGACGCACGGTGGAGCGGATGCAGAAAGCCTCCCTCTCTGTGCTGTTGGGAGGCGCTGCGCCTTGAACCCACATGTAGGAATAAATCTGAGGGAGGAGGCACAGGGGGTTACAGGGTGGCGAAGAGAGAAAATAATTATTTTTAAATCATGTGGAACATCTGTCAAAGGCATGCAGATGTTCCAGTTTCTGTTTAGTAACAGTAGAGTGATATAAATTCATAATGCACCTTTGTTTTATGTCTATCTTGTTTAGTTTTATATAGAATATATTTTTCAGTTCAAAACATAAAATGTTAATGTCATCTTGTCCTCACTTATTTCTTCTTCTCTTTGTTCTGAGTGACAGTAAATTGAATGTGTTTCACTTTTGCTATTTTTGTATTTGCAGAAGCAAACAAAGATTTTTTATAAATGTTATCTTGGTCCGTGACAACTGGTGCATAATTATCACTTATTCAAAGAATCTATAAAACAACTGGTTAATAAAATATTTGATTCATTGATGATGAGTGAAAATCGTTATCTACAACTGTAAATTTCTCTTTCTTTCTAACCATATCTTTTCCTTAATTTTTATTTATTTTATTCAAGTTTGATCATAAAGTGAAAAAATAAAGATTTTTAATAGATTTTTGCCTTAATATATAAAAAATCTATTTCTGTACATATTTTTATCTTGTGATATTATTTATCTTAGATTAAATGACCAAATAAAATCAAAGACAAACTATTAAAAGAAACACTGCGAGTGATCTTACGTGTTTGCTTTCTTTGTCATCCTCGTTCTCCCTCTGGCTCTGGCAGTTCTCCTTGGTGATGTTGATGGTGCTGCCTGTCAGGTTAGCCAGCAAGTGCTGGACCAGAAGGGTCGGTTCGCTGGACTGCTGGGCGACGCCAACATAGAAGTTGGTGGGCCGGTTGGCTACAAGACAAACAGACGACACAAGAAACTCAGTTTTGTGTCGGGCAATGATGTCCCCTATGGACAGACTAAGGCTTGATTAGACGAGAGCAGCCCTACTAAAAACAGAAGAGGCTTTCCTTAGTGTTTAAAAAAAAAAAAAAGAAAGAAAGAAATCCGTATTTACATGAACGACCAAAAGCACATACATGCCAGGCTGGTAGTTGGCGGTGTAGCTTTGTAATGACATGCCATCAGAATTGCCGAATTTGCTTACTTCCTGTTGCTGCTAAGCGCTAAGCAACCACAAATTAAAGAAATTAAGACGCAGACTGACTTCTACAATTATGCTGCAAACACTCAAATTTGCCTCAATAGACAGCTGTCATATTCAACTTGCTTTGAATGCATTGTGGAGTGTTTTATCAGAGTTTGGTAGTGGCTACTATGGAATGCATTAACTTGTGCTAGCATTAGCATTAGCTTGGTCACCGCTTTCACGGGCTTTCTGTTTTGCAAGTTCACACAACTGGGAAAGAAGGTTGTATTTACAAAAGATTCCACTCAGGAACTCAGTTTCAAATGTTTACGGTTTCAGGGGCGCCAGTACACCGTTGTCGTGTAAAAGGAAGGCTGAACCACAACAAAAGTGTTTCGTTTGATGCAAAAATTTGCGCTGTGAAAACCACCTCTTAGGCCCCCAACTGGCCAAAGAACCACCAGAGCAGATTTACTTTAGTCTTCTCTGCTTTCTGTCCACATCGCTGTTCAATCACAAAAAAGGGTCCCTGACTGCCCATTGGCTCTTAAAAAAAAAGCCAAAGTACACATACTAAACTACAGTAGTGACATGTATTATAATCATTTAAGCAGTTTTAAAAATAAGTCTATTAATAGTAATTACTTTCTGCTTTTTATGAAACCTGTAGGGCAAAAAGAAAGAAAAAGAATGAACTTGTATCCCAACTTACCCAAATGGCTCGAAAAGTCGGAGGGGATTATTTGCTGGAACCAGGAGTTATTTGACCGAACGAGGAAACCGTACAGCATCCGGGTCACCTGAGAGAGGGAAGACAGACAGAGACAGAGACGGTCACTTCTGCTCAGCTGCAGAATAAAGACAAACTGGTGTCAATGTCGGTTTAAAACAGGGGAAAGATCTGAGAAACCTCGACAGTAGAAAACAGGATTTCTGTAAATGAACCAAGTTTTACCGTAAATATATTTTCTAGGACAATTAAAATGGAAATTTAATACCAATGTCAGAGCAAGAAAATGTAATTAACACTTAATACCGTATTTCAGAGGATTATCAATATTACAAGCTTTCTTTCTTTCTTTCTTTTTTTTTTTTTAACCGCAAGTGAATGAAGAAAAAAGATAGTTTAAGTTCTTTACAACTCAAATTTGGTTTTAAAGCACAACCTTTTCTGTATTCAGAACCTTTAGATAACATAACTGCAACCATTTTAAGACCTTTCTAAACATTCAGCACAGCTGAGAGGGACAAAGTAAAGAAATAAAATCCTGGTGGGGAAAGACTGCGATGACATCAAAAGGTGGAGTTGAGGAGGGACAGATTAAGGGAATAGTAAACTTGTAGATGCAGAGCTTGAAACATATTCTACAACTTCCCCAAATGAAATCGAACAGTCTTACTGTTTGATTGTCTGCGTTGATGCTGCTCAGCTGGGTTTCTGCTCCTCCTGCCTCCAAGTACAGAGCCCGAGCAACCATGGTGGCCACCTCAGTCAGAGCCTGAAGGACACATGAAGAGACAACCTGAAGTCGAGGGTTCCCAACAACACTGACAGCTAATTCAAAGACACGGGAAGGTTGGTGAGTGTTGTGAAGTAGCAGTGGTACCTTTGCAGTGTCAGTGACAAACTCCAGCTTCTCCTCTTCCGTCATGTTTGATGGGTAAGACACGCCCAGGAACTCTGCATTATCGTACATACTCTCATAGAACCTGCACGCAGTTCAATAAAATAAGGTCACAAACATTCCAGTCCCTTGAATCCAATGTAACAGTGTGTTTTAAAGAAATCCTGAATCACCTGTTGGTGAAAGCAGACTGGTGATCTTCAATAACGACACCAGGAACTGGCCGAGCTCGCAGGAAACGCTGAAAGGACGATGGCGGGAGAGGCTGAGAGAAATTGGGCTCTTCCACTGAGACGCCTGAACCTTCTGCAGCCGACTGCAGGTTGACAATGAGCTTCTTCACCTGAAATAGAACATACACATTATTTAGAAAACACTACGCACACTGTAAGCTCGATGTTGCTCTTAAAAAACAGTCATCTAATATTACTAATATTACTCAGAACTCTGTAAATTTGGCCCCTTAATTGATCTAATCTTATGGGGGAAGGGGGTTAGAGGGCCGAGGTTTAAGAGTCACAATCCGCTACTGAGTCCTAATATTTGTTCTAAAAAGTTTTTTGAAGATTCCACAATAGAAGCACATTTTCAACTTTGCAGTTTTTCTAAGATATTCCTTAATTTGTGATTCAGCAATACTCCTTTGTGTTTAATACTTCTTATTTATTTATTTGAGTGGGACAGAGCACATTAAAGAAAATAAGTATAACATAACATAAGTGTAAATATGCCAGAGTTTTCATCTGTAGACACCTGGCAGATTACAATAATAAACAGAACTACAAAACAATACAACAATACTTCACAATGTATGGACACGTAACAATGAGGTAAATGTAAACTGATGATTAAAGTACATGGTGTGAAGTACTAAGCTCTTTATGGTGGATACATCTTATTTCATTTTCATGCTTTTTATTGTATACAGTGCTTATACAATGTATAGAATCTATTTTTATTAATTGCTCTTTTCTGCTTTGACATTTGTTAACAAAGACAAACTCCTGCTCACTGTCTCGCTTACTGCTGACATATTTATTGAATGAATGAGGGTCTGTTAGACCAAAACGTCATTTTTTTCATTCAACAAATATGTCAGCAGTAAGCAGGACAGTGTGCGAGAGTTCTCTGACACACCTGTCATACGTTCAGGTATGCAGAGATTTTCTTTAGCATGTTTCTTTGACACTGAAATTTATCAGTAAAGTTTATCTGATGAATCTTTTACTAGACCTCTTCAAGGTATATTTACATACATTATCTTATCAACTTATTTTGTCTTCCATACTTATCGTTCTTCATGTCTTGTGGTGGTGGAGCAGTGTTAAAAATGAAAGAAGAATCTCTTAAATAAACACAGATACAAACCTCTTCATCGACGCTGCTGTTCTTCCTCGACACAGGATCAGTGTGAAGAAACAGCTTGGAGTCAGCACGAAGTCCCACCTACAGTGAACAAATGCAACATACTGATGCACTAAACACACATACATGCAATATAAATCTTATCACAGTTAAATAATAAAAAGGTCAGGAACAAATGGTTTACATCAACATGTTTAACATCACTTTGACTGAACTTTGAGTCCTTGGCCTCAAATATTCAGATTGTTTGAAATGTAACAATATGTAGTTTTAGACTTATTATATATTACATCTGTACTTAATACTTTATTGAGGCAATAAACGTTAGACTACAAAGTTTTGATATTTTCGCTAAAACTCTGGTATAGTTTTACTGCAGTATTAACTTTGGGCAATAACTTGCTTTACACGTTGTCTTTTTTTTAAGTTTCTCCACATCAGCCCTTCAAATATGTTAGTCTGTGCAAGCCAAGTTGATGATGCACACCTGTCCAATCTCCAGTACTGAGTGAACATTGTCCAGGTCCAAGGCAAACTGGTTGTTCTGCATATCATACACCATCCTCGAACTGCCAATGTAGTCGAAGGTTTCCTGCAGTCAAACAGTCAAAACATGAGTCAGGCTGGCAGCTTCAAATTTGGCAGGTTAGTTGAGCACAGTGGTGCCTAAAGTGGCTTGGAAACAACTGACCCCTTGAAAGAAGGTGTAGAGGATGGTGCGGTTGGGTGGGGCCTCCTGGGTGACATTTCGTAGAGCTTGAGCAGCTGCCAGCAGAGTGACGAACCCAGAGACTCCACT
>JAPQLA010000004.1:20842204-20852505 GCA_029822935.1 Naso vlamingii | reverse complement strand
CACCAGCTTGGCGTTACGCACCATGTGGAGCACCTGCAGGAACAAGGCTTTGTTAAAACCAGCATTTGAGAACTAAATGATTGTCGATGTGAAATCAAAGTTCAAACACCTGTTGCATAAGCCTAGAGATTCAAAATCCTTTAATGTCTCACTTTAAGCAGAATATTGCAAAGAAGCAGGTATAGTATCTGAGCTTACGTTAACTGGTAATTAACGGTCTTTGACTGCAAAAATCTGTTCAAGTCTGGAATATTCAAATTTTGCCGGTCAAAATGTACAGTGAAATCTCTTTAATATGGTCGGAAATCTGACTGGCCACACACCAAATGCGGGCAGATTTGGCACGTAAATTTTAGAAGCCACCCAATTTTTTCGTAAGGTGAGATCCAGAGCTAGCAAGCGCTGGTGAAGACAGCAAGTGTGGGAAGTTTGAATGACAGAAAAAAGTTATTTTTTGATTGTCTACACAGTATTCAAGCACAGGCTTTTAATCCGCTGTGAAACAGACACTCTTACTTTCAGTTCTTACTTTCAGTTTCATTTTTTTCCTCTGCATCTCTCCTTCTCATTTAATGTTCTCCAATCATGCAGTGCTGTGGTTCCAGCCTTAGCGCTCCACTGAGTCAGGCATATTTTTAAAATAGCCTTATGCATGTCTAATGATGTGAACTTTTCATTAAAGCATATTACATGCTAAATCTACGTGCCTCGATAAGGTCAATTCTTTATCTTGGCTGCCTAACATTTTACTTAATCTCGATAAACATTTGACCAGAATTTCTCCAATTTTTCTGGGAAATTGAAATCTTCCAGGACACTTTGACCGGCACCAAATTTTTCAAGCATTAGCACTGTACGGCATACTCCAATACCTCACTGACAAAATCACCACAGACTCACCTCGTCATATTTGCGGTTGACCAGAGCCAGTTTGAAGCGGTACTCTGTGGGGTCGATAGTGAGGACGCGTGGCCTGCACTCTCTGTCCAGGCAGTAAACACTGTTTCCTCTCACACGGGTCACATAGATGGGCAGGTCCAGGGTCCTGATGATGCCGTGATCCCTACGATAAAACACAACAAAAGTTCTATGTGAGACATTTTCAGCCAACACTCCATCACCATGTTTAGCTCTAGCAGCATTCAGTGGCTGTTCGTTTGTTACATGAAGCAGCTGAAAGAGCTGCTTTTTGGTTATATATCCATGTTTACCTTCATGTTTAGCGTCGCTACTTGAGGACTTCACTTAATATTCGGAGAGTTTGATGTCTTTTAAAACAAGCTTTTATTGTATTTTTTGACAGGTTGTCTGATTGCACATGCTCCTCTGTTGTTTTCAGCTAGTGGTGACGTCAACCACAAGCTCCAGCTCTCAGGAATGCACCGCTTGTCATAATAATGCTGTAGAACATCGTATATGCTCCTAAATATCATTATTATAAGGCTTAATGTGCTGTTTCCTGTCTACTCTTCAGCTGTCCTATCTAATAAATAAAGGCAGAAGAAGCCCCAGAAATTCTCTTAAAAAAAAAAAAAAAGTTCCTACAGTTTAAAAAAAGAAAAAAGAGTGCTGCAAGATTAGATCAAGTGTTTGTGGTAAAGGGAACTTTTCTTCATAAGAACACACACAACATTTGGTCTAACAAGCATACACACATGCTGCAGTGCTGCTGGTTGCTTTGCACTAAAAAAAACGTACTTTCATCTTGGAAATCAGGTCAGTGAGACACCAAACGGAAAATGTGTGCCCACCAACAGTCTGATGCTTTTGTCTTCACTTGTAGTAATCAGTGTCATCTCAGCATGATCTTATTCTATTCTACATTTCTAGTTTCCTTGTTGACTTGTGTCAATTGTTAAATTTACACAGTTTTATAAAAAGCAGCGCATACCCAGAGGTGAGGGCGTATTTAATGTGGTTGGAGGTGGTGTAGATGAAGACTCCACTCTCATCCCAAGCTCCACTCTTCACCCTGATGTTCTCATGAATGTTGCACAGACTCTCCAGCTTACGGTTGCAGATCATGATGGCTGGGGGACAGAAAGGAGAGCAAAGGTTTAGATTGTGTTTTTGCTGTTTTTTAAAAGAATTACTAGAGATGAACACAAAGAGATAAGTAGTCTGATTGGAAATAATTACAGGATATGGAAACAATTACTTCACCGTACCAAAGTCTGTAATGAACTGCTTAATGATGTTTTTACCAACATTTACAAACTAAATCCTGACAGTGCAAAATTGAATTAGTGCCCGAACTTGATTACACTAATGCTGTTCAAACAGGGCTGATGCCTCAGTCCTGGCTGCACAAACAGGTTTCGTGGACAGAAAAAAAATAAAGATGTTTGGACTCTGACACCCACCATGTTTGGCCAGCAGAGCCACGTGGCTGGTGTCGGCACTCCACACCACGTACTTGACCTTGGAAATCTTAACGGTGGCCAGAGAGCGTTTCTGCTGCACGTCAAACAGCGTGACGCCATCTGCATCGCGCAACAGCAGTGATCCCGTCCCGGCGTAGAAGATTTCCTCGCAGCTCGGCACCTGAACTTTCTTCACAATTTCGTTCTTCAGGTTCTTAATGAGCAGCTACAAAAGGAGAAGGAAATGTTAGTGAGTGATAGCTGTGGCAGCTTAAACCTTAATCAGACCACTAACTTCTCCATTTCAAGATTTTTGTCCCCAAGTCTGACTTTCATTAATCCATCATCAACTTTTCATCTTAAAAACCTTATCAGGATAAGCCTAAATGGCTATCAAAATATTCCCAGACTTTCTAGCCTTACAAATGGACTTACAGAGTGCATACGATCCAGGACAGCAAATCTGTTCCTGGCCACCCAGACTGCAGTCAGACCAGATGACCTCTTCCCCTCAGGTGCTGAGAAAAAGGCAGATTCTGTGTTACTTTAGTCACCAGATACAGCATATTTAATGAGATTCTACTTGCTTCTATCAAATCAACAACTTTCAGTCTCACAAAGATACCCACACTAACTGATTTGTAAAATTGCAAGACAAGACATTTAACTGCACATCACCACTTTAAAGACAGACTATGAAAGAAAAGTTTTTCACAGTTCACAAAACAAAGTGTGAGGAAAAGCAGAATAACTTCAGTGAACTGTTTCTTTACCATCAGGGTTCTGAGAGTCACTCTCTTTGGGAATAGAGTACAGATCATAGGTGCTGTTCTCCAGGTTGGTTGCCCTCTGCAGGAGACAAAGAGTATTACATTTAAAAATATGGAAAACAGTTACGTGACCCAGAAATGAGTATAATAGCTCTCCTTCAAAGTAAATAGCTCCTAGACCTGCTTTATAATCAAAAAAACATGGAAAATTTATAATCTACAAAAGGATTGTCTTATTCTGTTGAAGAGATACTTACAGTGCAGAGCAGCACAGCGTTCTCTGCGGGGTTGTAAGACATACTGAACACTGGGAACTTAGACCCACTAGGACGAGATAAAACAGAAAACGCAGCATGTTACACATCAGAATACTTAGAAGAAATCCCTTAATTAGTAAGAATGAGGGTGAGGTTTGCTCGCACTGCATGACACAAACACTAAAAAAAAAGACCTACCTGCGCAGCTGCATGACAGCAGTGTCTTTGCTGCTGTTGAAGTCCAGCTGGCGGAGGAAACGGTCCTTGACGTAGTACAGCATGTTGCCATGCACGGCGTATGCAGGACGCTCGCGCTCCAGCTTGAACACAATCATGCCACTGTCATGACCTGAAGGAGACGCACATCGCCTTTCAGTGAAACGATCACATTTATGCAGTCACACACCAAAATGTAAAACTGAGTTTATATGTGTAAGTCCCTCTGCTGCAGGAGGAGTGCAACATTTCCAAGTGAAAAGTCTGAAAAGTTTAATCTTGTTCAGATTCGTGCAGAAACTCAAACAATTTTCATGACAAAATGAGACTCCTGTTGGCTTTGTTACATGAGTACAGATGGGGAGCAGTGTTACCACCTACCTGCAGCAAACAGGTTGAGGTTTGGGTGAGCACCAAGCACCCAGAAGCGATCATGGTCCCGGCGGAAGGTCTGCACTCCGGTCCTTTTGGACATATCCCACACACGGATGCTTTTGTCCTCAGAGTTGGACAAGATGAGCTCCTGGCGCGGGTGGAAGACAGCGCAGGACACGTTGTTGTAGTGACCGCGGCATGTGTCCAGCTCCCATGCTTTGGATTCTGAAATGTAGGAAAAAAGAGACCACAGAGTAAATAATGAAGTGCGGAATAGAGACACCACAAGGGCAACTCTTTGCTGAGAAGCATCATTTCAGTTTTCATTTACTTTGATAGTGGACTTTTGGCTTTAACTTTTTGATGACAAAAGAAAAGAAATCTGAAAATTTCAAATAGAATTCAGTTATAATGGAAATTGAGCTGCAGATGAGTGACTGACATCGAAACTAACGAGTCACCTACCATTCATTCTCCAGATCTTAACCTGCCTATCATCGGCCCCAGACACAATGAGGGGCATGCTGGGATGGAAGGCAGCCCAGTTGACCCCTCGGTCGTGACCCTGGACACAGATACATGAAGTCATTTCACACCAACACTAAACATACATCAGCTGCACTCAACTGCGGAACTGAAAACTTTCTGAACACTAAACTGACTGACCCTCTTGTCAGAGAAAATGTAATGTAGCTTCAAAATAATAAAACATAATAAGATTCATGATGAAGGGTAGTACTTCTTCAAAATTATGGAAAAAAAAAGTTTCTGTCTATTAAAGGCAGCTTCAGCAAACCTCCATCAGAGGTGAAAAAACTCAGAACATGATGTGACTTTGCCTGCTTATGTTCAATTTTCTATTGCGTCTTTTGAATGACACACACCACAGTCACTGATGAGTTAACACCCATCCCAGGTGATGTCATCTTATTTCCATGAATGGGATATTTCCTGACCATATAACTGAGGACTTAACACGATATAATTTAAAGACCTGTCTGCATTTTCCACATTAAGCCCAAAAACTCATTTATTGGTATTTTCCAATTTTCCATGTTTATGATCCATGGAATTAAAGACAATTTGGAAAATCTCTTTACCATGCAGAGCTTGTTTTTCTTCTGCTTTTTTTTTTTTTTTTTTACATCATGTGGCATCGTTTGCACATTATTATTGTTATTAAAGAAATTTTAGAAATATTATGGCTTCAGGCAAAGGACTATTATAGTTAAGACACAATGATGCATTTGGCAGAGAAACACTTAATGACATCCTGCCTGAACACTGACGGAAGCAAAAGGGATTTTTTCGAAAGATTTCCTGTAAGCACAACACTTAAGGCAGGAGAGGAATTTTACCAGTAAAAGTTAAAAGTTGTAAGAGGTAAAGACTGATTCACTTAAACAAGAATATAGAAATAGAAGAATATAAAAAAAAATTTTTTAAATCCAAATAATACATGTAAAGTCCCTGCTCACCTCAAGGACATGCTTGACAACAGCATCAGAGGCGCCGAACAAGTCAACACCAGAGATGCCGCGCACCTCCGTCTCCACAGCGCCTGGAGACAGGTTCTTCTTCCTCAGACCTGGAACCAACAATCAGGGCATCGCGTGCAAGGAAGGAGCCACATTCATGTTACACAAGGTACAACCACAGCACAGGGGGGGGGAGAAAAACATGTAAAACAAGACACACATTATTAAAATAATCACATCTGAAGCAATATCATAGGAGAGGAGAGGCAGCAGATGGAATTATAAGGAGGGAGAACTGTTGGACTCCTGAACACACACAGGGTGAAAACACACCAACACAGCCTCTGCTCTCTCATTCCTCACTAACTTGAGTCTGGAAACAATCATAGCTGTTAGCAGTGCTGTTGATTGGGTTAATAAATTACTTATATACAGTAGAAAAACACAATTACTCATGATGTGATTTGACAGCAGAGGAAGATAGGGATTATCTCTCAGACTCAAACGAGATCAGGAAAAAACAATTGAGAAAACACAGCTTGCGTTCATGATTCCTGCCCACTGAAAAATGTGGTGAACAGAGAGTTCAACAGCATGAGGAGATGATAAAGGGGGACAGAAATGGCACTAGGAACCCATGTGCAGGTGTGGATGTTTCCAGGGAGAGCATGGGATAAAGAGGACGCAGGGAGCGCGTGGACTTGGCTGATGGGGTGGGTGGTGCTGACGGTGTGAAGACATGCTCTGATGGGGCGTTTGATGTCAGAAGTACATTATGAGGAGTTTTTTTCTCTTTTCAGAGGCTCATGCATGTTTCTGCACAAAATGTTAAACTCACATGCAGAGTTAATAGAATCTGACATGTCACAGTTGTCAGCAAAGGATGAAGATGGTAAGAATATGACAACTTTATCTGCAAGAAATATAAACAATGGCGTATATTTCATGTTATATCTGGAGCAGTAGAGCCAGTCGTGCAAATGTCATGCCAAGAGGAGAATAAAAACATTTTAAAATTAGTATTAAGCAAGTTTAACTTTATCAAAGAGACACTTTCAAACCAGCTATTAGTAATAGCTGTTATTCTTGATGCAATTTAAACCAAGAAAACATTTAACAAACAGTAGGGCTTCCTGTGAGGAAAGGCTGAGAGCAAGGTGACCTTTTCTTTCATGGTTAACGGGATGCTATGAGCGTGACACGGTGAGTTCAGCCTGAAAATTCAACACCGTGCGATGACGTTTTCAGACACTGGAGCTCATAAATACTGGATGTTTAAATGCAGTCAGCTCAATGGTAGATCATGGAAAAACACATTAAATCCCAGGATTAAAGAGACAGTTGAAGAGCAATCTCATGCATGTTCACACGAAGGAAAGTGATAGAGTTAGACATGAAGCAGTTTAGTTAGTGAGAACCAAGACACAGGAAACATCATCAACAAAGATCATAAGAGCATGCAGAGGCACAGAAAAACCTCTCCCATTTTAGATTTTTTAGTCTTTTTTTAACCACATCGTTGATCTCTCTGATCTGTATACTCTCTCTTCATCCAGAACACTTATTTAGAATAATAAGACATTAATCAGACCAGTTACCTAAACTTTTTTAGGATAATGACCTGATGTATGCATTCAAAATGCTAATTAACAAAAGGAAATCTGCAGATACATCAACAGGCAGCCTTGTCAGTGTAACTGCTGATTAACAAAATGAGCTCCCCCTTTTGGGAAAGTGGTGAAATCAGCTGCGTCAGTATTTCATCACCCTCTGAATTTGGTCTGACTATGCAATTATTTCTCTGTCTGTCATTTCTGAAAGGAGAGGTGTTTCTGCAAACAGCCCACAGAGATTTGTCCACTACAAGAAGGAGAGGAAGGGGAGACAGTGCAGAAATCAATATTGATTCCTGTTCCTGCTTCTTCCTCATCCTTTATACCACTCTGCCCTCCCACCCCTTTCTCAACCCAGCCCGCCGTCCTCTGGTTCACCATCCCTCATCCCTCACCGGAAATATCCCACACTCGCACGGTCTGGTCCAGACTGGCCGACACCACCAGGTCCTCGGATGGGTGGAACTGAGCACACATCACGTAGTGATTATGGCCGGTCAGTACACTGTGGATGGGGAGGAAGGGAGGGATATATTCAAAAATTTTGGATCACAGGTTATCTTCATGTTTTCACCTAAGGGTCATAACAACAATCATTAAAATGCGTTCCCTGAAATTTTGCTGAGCAGTTGTTGGACGTGTTTCAAAATAAGATTTGTGTAAAATATGAGATCTTAGTTATTGCGTAATACTTCATTACTTTGTATAATTAAAATTTCAGTGTGTCTTACCAGACACAGGTCCTGGACTGCCAGTTCCAGATGCGAATCGTTTGGTCATCTGAGGCACTCAAAATCCAGGGGTACTCCTACAGAGAGAGAGAGAGAAAGAGAGAGAGAGAGAGAGGACTGAATTCATTCATCCACTGCTGATTGAATTATTTGTATGGATGGTAAGACATCAAGTTCTTGTCGATCTTTACCCCAAGACTAGTGATAAAATGAAAATGCAGATGTATTTTAAAATGGCAGAACAACTCACATGGTGGAAGAAGGTGGTTCTGATGTAGTCAAGATGTCCAAGAAGAGTGAAGAGGCAGCGCCTCAGCTTGTAGTTCCACACCTGGAGAAAAAGAATGTTTACCCAACATGCACATGTAGAAAACACTGAAGTAATTGTACGAAATGCCAATATGATGGATGTTTTTAACCAGAAGATGCAACAGCACATTATAACAGATTATTTTATAGCACATCTCTGACATCTCAGGTGGCTGTTCTTAAGAGTCTTGCTGGGATATTTGACATGAGCATCTAAGTGACATATTTAGTGCAGACTAGCTTTGCAAAAAAACCCCATACTTGCTCACACCTTAAAGACAAAGCAGTCTCACCTTGATCTTGTAGTCATCTCCTCCAGACACAAACAGAGGCTGCTGTTTGTGGAAATCAATTCCTCTTACGGGGCCTGTGGGCGGGGATGCATCAGTCAGACATATGATATCAAACAATATCAAATTATCATCTAAGTGGGAATTTTACAACAAGTACATACTACATCAGCCACATCACAGCCTTACCATCGTGCTCGTCGAACTTGTCAATCAGCGTGCACATCCGATAGTCCCACAGCTGGATGACTCCATTGTGCAAACTTGCAAGGACCCACGGCCTCTTGGGATGAAAACTCAGGCCTGAAATACAAGACAGTTGGTCAGCTACATCATCATATCTGTTCAAAACAAGCTGTTAGATTTAAGACAGTACAATGTCAGCCTGTAACGTTACGTGAACAAGAAATCATATCAAACGGTCAAGTTTAGCCACGTTTAGCTAGAGGAACGCTTTTGGTTATGCTAACGATAGCTAACTAGCAACATAAGCGTACAGCAGGTGACATTAGTGTCGATTCAACATCGGTGAATTAGATGACATGAATTTAGATTTTTAGACAAAGTTGCACATATTTTTTCCAAACAAGCAAGTGATTCATTTGCAGACATAACTTTAAAAGGTTACGTTAAATAGTCGAGCTCGTTAACGACGGCTAGCAAACGTTAGCTCCATTGCTAACTGCGGCTGGCAAATTCTTACCTTTCACACGGGCTGACTTCGTTTCAAATTTTGTTAACATCGTCACTTGACAGTGATACAAATAGTGACGTTAATTTGAATGCCTATAACTCCACAAGAATGATTTAAAAAGCAACTCAAATATTCCTAACAGCTGAGCACAGGCGGACAGATCGCCTTCGCCCATTTAGATGATTCCCCTTTTTCCTGACACGTAGCTTGTTTTGTCTTCCGGTTTGAACAATAAAGTTTTGCAGTGAAAATTTTGACGCAGAAAGCTCCACGGCGGCGGTAGTTAGAAATACACCACATAGACCTGAACTGATACCAGGCACAAATGTCGTGCATTAACATCAGTATTCTAATAATTCTACTTCTATCCAGTCTGGTTTGAGAAAATAGCGACATTAAAGGGTCAGTTTGCCAGCTTTTCCGCAGCTTTCAGTCATGTCAAATGATCTTCATCTGCACAAGGAGTTTGTCCAGTTATCATAGAATTGTGGATGTTTAAATTTGCAGTTTTTCCTCATAACATAGAGGCTATTTTCACCCATTATGGCTTGAAATCCCCATTTAGTCGGTCTTTTACACTTTCATTTCACAGTCCTAAAATTAGCTATACTGTTTTGAAATAATAATAATAATAATAATGATAATAATAATAATAATAATAATAACTGGATTAGATATTAAGCATGAAGAGTTCATTGCACCAAAAAAGTACACAATCTTAAATCTAGGCCCATTTATTATCTACTTGGACTTTCTTCCTACCTCATGGTCTTCATCCATGGATGGTTAGGTAAACTGAAGTGAAAAAGTGAACAAACTCAACATAAAATGTGAAACTGGGAAAAGTCAAATTAAAATCTTGCTCAGTGAAACTACTTTAAATAATACCACAATGTCAAAGTCCTCCCTAAAAGTAAAATGAAATAATAAAAAGCATATTTTAAGTAAACTGTTAGTATCTGAGTCCTGAAAATGCAGCATATTACATATACTACTGATGCATTACTGTGTACGAAGTATTTTGATGATGTAGCTTACGTTGGACTAAATTTATAAGTTCAAATATAAATGCTGTTCACCTTATCACATATCTTTTGTTTCACATTTTCGCTCTGCTTACACTTTTAGAACATTTGTCTCGCTGGTTTGATACATACATGCACTTCAGATTTTTTTATTTTTATTTTTTAATTTAATCATGGATG
>JAPQLA010000004.1:20826035-20842104 GCA_029822935.1 Naso vlamingii | reverse complement strand
TGGCAGTTTAATGTTGTAGTTCCACAGAAACCATACTTCAATAACTGTGCTTCTTAGAAAAGAATGACAAATTAGTTAGAATCTTCATATACTTTTGTATACTTAAATCTGAGTAATGCATCATATTTTCTATGATGGCTGTATAGTTTTAATGGAAACTATAATTGTCCAATAAACAAATAAAATATCACAGAATGAAAATACTCAAGTACAAGTTTTTTAAATGATCACTTCTTACATCAAATGTAAAAGCAATGACTACTACACAACAAAAACATGTTTCATTATATCATTACTTTATTTCATATATGTACAAAAAAAATTTGTGTCGAATAACATTTGCTTCTTTTTTTTTTCTTCTTTTTTTTTTTAAACGGTGCTTTGGGCTTGTTTACATCGGCCCTGAGAGTTGAATAGATTGCACCCCCCTCAGTGCACAGCTGACTGAATCCTTTCACAGTATCCCTCTATTATTACACTGTTATTGATGAGCCTGTGGTCGTGTCATTTCTAGACCTCTCTCCACAGTCAAAGTTGTAAAAGTTGTCCACTGGCAATAGCAGCTGGTGAAAAGTGGCCGCTGGAGTAAACAAACCCACCTACCGTGGCCAGAATGTGCTAACATCAGACCCCTGGTGTCTCTCACCCAACAAAGCATCTGCATGAGTTACAGACGTTTCTCCCCTGTGTGGCGTGAGGTTTGGTACTCTACTGTCACCTTTTCTGGAAAGAACATATTATACTTTTAGTGGAGGGTACGGGATGTTAGTGCATGTTCTCACTTGTTAAATGTTTACTTTCCAAGCAGAGGAGAAATAATAAAAACACCGGGAATCACAAGGGAGGGACTTCGCACAGTAACTCTACACTATAATGATCACTGTAACCACAGCAAAGGCATCTGGGAATCAGCATCTCAGTCACTTCAAATCAACACCTGTTAATGGGAGAAACACTCGGGGGAATGAGTCTTGTTAAATTAGCTGAGTTACAGCAGTTGCTGGGAATTTCACAAAAGGTGTTCAATCCTCTCTAGTCTTTTTAACTCTTTTAAATGAATAATATACACTCTTTTTTTTAAGTTTTCAATGTTAACAGATAATTAACTCATTAATTTAAATGCTGTACAGGCTGTACAGTAACAGAGGGGTGTGTTTCATGACGTACCAAAACAAGTCATTACCAACTTGGTGTAAACCTGGGATGAAATTGCAAATTCACACTATTTTTTCAACTATGATCTTAAGAGCTAAGCTGATTGATATCAAAACGTTTATGAGACCTAAAATAATAACTTAAAAGTCATTTTGCAAAGGCACTGTTTATACCCGTGAAGTCATTTGATAAATTTTACCAAGAGGCTAAACAGTTTTGTTAAAATAACACGATGAACGGCAGTGATGCATCTTTTTAAGGGAATGCTGTTAAAACTAAACCATGAAGGAGCTGTGGAAACTGACTACAAACTAATGTAGCGATGTCAAAATGTTCTTAGTTGTGCGTTTGGTGATTTTAGACAGAAGAGCGTGTGTTTGTGTCTGTGATTCCTGTTGGTTGTCGCGCCTCCTCCTGTTGTTTCTGCACCCAAACGCCTTCTGCTTGACGGAGAACAGTGTCGACCAACTGGCCACACTCTTGCTGACATCTGCTTCCCACTCCTTCACTCCTTGCCTATCGCAGACGCACACAGAGCGACCCCTCTGGTTCCAGTGCTTCTGGTGGACGGCACTGCTACCTCATCACATGACGGAGCACTGATCTGCCGCACCGGCCCCAGGGACTCCTGGGAGACTGAGGTACTCTGGGTCAGTGTTAAAGCCTGGAGGCTGGAGGGGTAGAAGAAACAGACAGAAAGCTGTAATTTCTAAAGTGGGATTAGGTGACAATATACTATAAACTCAGGGACTGTCAGAGATTTTTCAATCATTTATACAGTGGCAGCCATCACTATAAAATCTCTGGGTTTAATGAGCAATCAAGGTTAACTACAAACTAAAAACATGCGGATTTAGATAACAGATGTTTTATACCACAGATAATAGATATGGTAAAAAAATAGATATATGAAATTGTCTTTTGTTCCAAATGAAATTGGAAATATAATAAAACAAACTTACATCTAGATATTTTCTTTAAATGAAGACAGCAGGGAAACACATGAGACAGGGCTCCAAACTGCAACCAAATCGTCTTACGTTTTGCAGCCATTTTTTAAAACTGCACGAGTGATTTTTTTAAAGTACTTGTGCATGCGTGATCTACAAATTTGCCTATGTTCTTTTTTTACATGTTAGAAAATGAGGAGGGAGGGAGGGAGTCAGTGTAGGCCTATGGCTGGGATCACACTGAGACATGTTGCACTAGGTGCAGCCGCTCCAAAAACGCCATCTGAGCACATGTGGGGACATCTGGGAGCGCCACGGAGCGCTTGACGGTCCTGTTTGGGGCCATAACTCTGAAACCGTCGGTTAAGGAGGGGGACAGTTTTTGGAAGGTGTCTTTCAGATCTGTCCCCCTCGGTCCGAGCTGGATTCCCCTCAAAAAAGTAGGGAAACGCGCAGGAGTGCAGCAACAAGGCTGTGGGAGCCTGTGAAGTGACACGGCGAGCACTTTGACTCTGCATCTTGAGTGGCTAAAGTTTAATTTTTTTTTTAACTTCTATGCATGCAAAAGATGACAGCTGATCACATCTGGATCAGCTGTCGGTCAGTTCAACAGCTGTTTGTGTCAGCGTACATCAGTACTGTAATATTAGAAACACAGTTATCAGAGTTTATCAATAAACTGATCAATAAACATCTGAACTAAATAAAAACTGCATGCTGTATTTTAACTGTGAACTGTGTCAAGCAAATGCCAAAAAAAAAAAAAAAATCTACTGAAAAGAAACATTTCTATTCTTGTATTTATTAGTATTGTCTGTTTTTATTGAATTTCTGATTTTGAGGTCATTAATTAATGACCCAGAATATAACTGAGGTGTCTTTGAACACTGCAATTTATTTATGAGGCTAAATGTTTCTGGAAAATTTAGATTTGGTCACTTTTATTAATGCTCAATGTATATCCTGACAAGTGATTTATTTATTTATTTTTTTTAACTGGCAAACAGACTCACCTATTCTCTCTGACATTATTCGATAACAATAGTCCAAATATGTAACAGTTAACATGGGAAGTAACAACTCATGATAAGAAAACTATTTCTATTAAATGCAGAAAGCTGAAAGTTGTGTTGCTCCTACAAATTTTCAGTAAGGGGCTACAGCGCTCCGAGTAAAAAAGTTAGTCTTGAGCCCTGTAAGATCATGAACACTCTGTACATGGGCTGTTTTTCGTTGATGGAAAGCACTAGAAAACTCACCACATCACCTGCGAGCTCTTTGGGTGGTTGGCCAAGGTCCTGCAGCTGTAAAGAAAAGTGTTATGATATTTGATGAGTGTCATTCTTAAGACAAAGTATTTTCACATTAAAGTTAACGATACAAGAGTTTCTAAGCTCAGCAGCTCACTGCCAGAGTTCCTGTATGGAGGTTCCTATTAGCTGCATCATACAAGCACCAATGTTAGTCTGACTGTGCCTACCTTTTGCATCAGGTCCATTATGCTCTCAAACGTGCTTTCTTTATCCTCTGGCCCCTGTTCCTCTTTCTCAAACTGCTTACAGATCTCTTCCATGATGATGGACTGCTGCTCATAGCGCTGGTAGTCCTCCACACTGATGTTAGACTTGTTGGCATCCAACCATTCTGGGTACTGTGAGGGTCAGTGACATTTATTAGTGAAACTTCGCAGTGGAACTTAAAACTAAGTGATTGCTTGTAAAACAGGTGCAAACCTTAGCTGTGATTTCCTTGAGAGATGGATAAAGCACTTCCTTAGAGAGCAGGTTCTGCATGATGGACTGCATGATGGGCAGGACGTTTCCATCATCACCACCTCCTTCACCTCCCTCTTCCAATCCCAGACCTTCTAGAGCTTTGACAAGGTCGTCTCCAGCTAGTCCTGTGGACTGTTTGACAAGATTACTGTTAGCAAACATGCCTGCATCATTAGGGATGTACGATATTATCGCCACAGTATCGGCATCAGCTGATATTGGCATTAAAATGAATAATCAGATATCGGCCAGCACGCTGATATTCGCCCATATAATAACCTATAAAATAACAGGCTGATGTTTTCTTGATTAAATGCCCAAGTTGACGCGATTTTTCACGTTTCCTGTGGACAGATATTATGTTTACTTACTTTGCCACTTGTGAAACAGGACAAACTTGTCCTAGTTGGGAGTATTGTTCTGATTGTCTCAAGGAGAGCATCATCCAGTTTTAACCAGGATGTATCTTACTTGTTTTTAGGGCCCAAGTGATACGGAATTTTTGGGACCAATGCCGATACAGATAATTGGAAGTAAGAACATTCCGATATCTGATATACTGGCCAATATTCTGTAACTAATATTTTGAATGTGGTTACCAAACACGTGTAACAAAGATATGTCATGGAGGCAGGAAATCTAACAAAACTTTACTCCAAACATCAGTATATTGACCGGTAAACACGTCACTTATTACCAAATAAACAATGGACCACCCTCTGATGGACAAACTACATGATTACATCGTTTTAAATCACTAGCCCAAACATGTTTTCCAGCCTTAAATAACAGTTTTAACATAGGCACTTATTAGAGAATATCTACACATATCTACACATACATCTATGATAGGCCAGTATCAGCCAATGATATCGGCAAACTGATATATCGGTCAGGCCCTACTTGTTTTGTTTAAAAGCACTTGTCATAGATAAATATGGCATGTTTTACATAACGTAAGTTCTTCTTTTGCACAAGGAATCAATATTACATGATTTTAAGCTTTGTATTTTATGCCTGCATTTGCCGGCAGGCCAACACGGTCAGAGTATGCATAATAATACTGTATCTAAATTCCACTACAGAAGAGACATGATGATCTCTGCAATCAGGTGTGGGGGAAAAATATATGTATATATCAGAATCACTTCACTTATTGGCCAAATGCAATTGTAATATATCGGCAAAAAATCCAATATTGGGCATCCCTATGCATCATGCTAAACTGATCTGATTTGATTTTACCCACCTGTAAGTTATCTGCGTTTTTGGCCAGGCCACGGAGGGTTTCTTTAAGACAGGAAGTGAATTCTTGTTGGGAAGCAGTGTCAGTGCCTGTACAGAATAAACAGTTCTTTTATTTTAGGCTGCAGGAAGTGTAAACTGAGAAACATATTAAACCTTGAATAATGCAAACTGTAGACCTCACCAACTTTGCCTGCAGCCTCTGACAGTTTTTGGAAGTGCTGCAGTAATTCTGGCTCCTCCTGAGCCAGCTCCGTCATGGCCTTCTCCCACTCCTCCTTAGCCTGGGCTGCCATGTCACCCTCAAAGAGAGTCTCGAAGAGTTTGCAGTCTTCAAGCAGGGGTGGCTACACAGATAAAGGAAAACATAAGACTTCTTAACACAGCGGGGGGCGACTGTGAGCTTATTCTGTCAAGGCTGCTTTTAGTGTACAACCAACGGTCACTGATAAACAACTCCTGTTCCAATTTTGCTGCTTGTCCATTGTTACTACCTCAAAAACAGTCCCGGAAAAGTAGTTGTTGGTAGGTGGGGGGCTGTTGGTGGGGGCTCTGAACTTTGAGAGCTTTGCACGTTACACAATAAACAAGCTGCAGCAGCAGCAAAGGTAAACAAGTTATAAAACCAAGAAACAAAGGAAAAGGTCAAGGACTAGCAACATCAGACAGTCATAAAGATTTTGTCTCTTTCAGAGTTGGTGGCAGTAACTAATCTGAACAAAAAAAATGTGAAGACTGTTTTTTTCCATTTAAAACCCAGCTAGGGTGATTTGCTTGTTGGTCACACACACACACACACACACACACACACACACACACACACACACACACCTTCTGTGCACCACCGCCAGCCGAGGAGGAAGCAGCTGCAGGTTCGGGAGCTGGAGGGGCTGAAGTCTTGTCAAAGTCATCCAGCGCACCTAGAGATATGAGAAAACATTAGAACCATGCCAGTGGACTTTTGAAAAGGGTTTTCAAGGAGCGATAAAAGAACACAAATGTCAGAATTGGGCCAGCATCTACTTATTTGTATACAAGTACAAGTTACAGCAGCAGAAAAAGCATAAAATGCATACTGAATGCTTCCAAACAGCTTGTACAGCACATTCCAAATTATTGTGTTGTGTGAAAAAGCTTAACAGTGTTTTTTAGGAGCAATTCGATGGATGTTGTTGTGAAAAACAACTCTTATCTGTATTATCAAGAACGGCAATAAAACTAAAGCTCTATACTGACATTTGAATTTTGCATAAAGCCAAGGGATGCCACAAAATGTAGATTAGATTAGATTAGATTATACTTTATTTATCCCACAGCGGGGAAATTTACATGTTACAGCAGCATGAAGAAAAATAACAATATACAATAGAATAAACTTATGAGTTAAAAATAACAATAACAATATACAATAAAATTAAAATTAATTTTGTACACGCAGCAGCTGCTACTATTAAATGCACCTTGCGAAAAACAACAGTCTGATTCAACAGTCCTACGATAGGATATGTTGTACTAAGGTGATGATTCAAATTTCCGACCATTGAGGCTTTAGTGGGAACTGCGGTGTTGTACAAAGCAAAGTTTAACCTCATTTGTGTAAATAACTTGCTGTTGTTATTATAAAAGCCATACAACTCATCAGCAGCATAAAACGACGGTTTAAACAATAAATATTTAGTTAAATCAACACAGATTGACAAAAAGCAAACGTTGTATAACCACTTTAAAGACATGATTCATTCTACGGCTGTTGCATTCGACTGCAATGGTTTCAGCTCTTCGTACTTAAAAAGCAATTATAGCAGAAAGTGTTAGTAGGTGTGACGTTAACGTTAAGTGAAGAGAGGCTGGCGACAGAGTTCCCATTAACACCGACAGCTCAGCAGCCATGATGTTACAACATCAGCCTGTCATTTGCCTACAGCTAACGTTAACGCCAACTGTCACTCCATGAACAATTCTAAAGCAAAGACGTAATGTGTGAAAAGCGTTCGGTTAATCTGCATCGCTGCTAACGTTCAGTTAGCTAACATTAGCAACACAAAGTCTTCCTTCACTCAGCTGGCTGCATCCGACTGCGATAACAGATAAGAGTTTGATTGTCGCCGATAACTTTAGCCTACTTAACGTTAATTTGTCAGTGCGACAGCAGGAGGTCCCACCGAGGACATAAGCTAACGTTAGCTAACCCCTCACCGAGGCGGAGGGGTCCCGTTTTTAACGACAGAGCAAACTGTGCTCGGTAAAGAGCAGCTCGCTGTTCGGACTTCATGACAACACTTACTGTCCAGTAATTCCTCCAGTGCAGCATCGTGTTCGGTGGATGAATCTCCTGCTCCCGACGCCATGATGTTATCGTTACCTTCTTCACCCTGACACCCACAGAGCAGGTCTCCCGAAATTGACGTTTCTGTTGTGAAAATGTCGCGGAAGCTCGTACGTCACGTCACGGCTACGGAGATCTGGCGCCCTCTGGTGGCAGTAGTAAAAATAACAACTACTGTATGTAACAGCAAAGATAGCTTATGGTCGCCCTTTGAGGCACTATAATTGAGTATGTCTCTTTCATGCCACTTCATACTTCTGTTCCATTACAGTGCAGACACACACATTATATTTGTAGTCGATAAAGCACTTTGCACATTCAAATTAATAATTCAGAATATAATTAACATGCCTACTGAATAATCATGTAATATTATAGACTCCTATGCTACCAGTAATCGGTTAAGCCTCACCTTTGTCAAAATGGTGCTGCATAATGCATCAGTTTCTAATCCAATAATATAACCTAATATAGGCCAGGCCTACACTAAAGTGTGTTCTGTCTACACAATGAGGTGTTCGTTTCAGCTTAATTTTGAAAATAATAACTGTTGTTTCTGCTTAGGTAACATTCTTAAGACAAGACTTTTACTTTCACCACTGAAAAAAACTGTGGTCTAGACCTAAACCTACAACAAGTTTATGATTTTTTTTTTAAATAATGATGTTTGTTTGTTTGTTTGTTGTTCAGTAATAGGCCTAAATCATACTGCTGAATATAAAAACGCAGTGTGCAGTCTGAAGCATTAAAGCGATTTCTTAAGAATGTGCATGTGATGGCAGTTTTCCGTCTCGTTCTCTCTCTCACACCCTTTTTCTCGACCAGGAAACGCGTGAATTTCATATCTTTGAAAATACAAAGTGGTTGTCAGGGGTTACAGCTGCGGTTGCGGTTGCGGTTGCTGAGCAACGAATAGGGTACAAATAATCTCAGCGCGGGATGATTCAGATGATGAATACAAATATTTAGCATCATCTTTGCAGCGTGGATAGCAACGCCAATGGAGATGCAGCAAAATAAAGATGACATTTCCTTCCGTAACGTACGTGACGGAAGTTCAGAGGCGAACTTTATAGGCTATTTTTAGTCTTTGACTGACTTCTTGTTCCTTTGTCTATTTGCATTTTATGACAAGGTATCAGCTTCAGCACAGTTAACAAATTTGATTCAGACAGTGAGAATTTATGAGCTGCTAAATTGAAGCACAAGAATGTTGTGAAAAACTGTTTATTTTCTCCATTTACAATAAAGAAATTGGTAAATTTTAGGATGATCGTTCTGCACTTTTTCTAATAATCAGTAGATGACATAAAACCGACTTCTTCACATACAAGATAAAAACATCAACTCAGCTTCAGATTCATTCTGCTTTTCATGATGCTGCAGTCCAGTGAAAATAGAAAATTAATCAGAATGTAAATTCAAAGGAGGCTGCACTGCTGCTGCAACAGGCTGCACGGGGTGTGTTGAGCAGCAGCGTCCTGGGCTGCAGCAGCAGCAGGAGGAGGAGGAGGAGGAGGAGGAGGAGAAGGAGTTCAGACAGACGTGAGTAACGGTGCAGACATTTGATATTTGGCTCTCTGGGCGGGGAGCTGCTCTCTGAGCTTGGTCGAAGTCTGTGAGCGGAGGAGTTACAATCGACTTTTCTCCACCGCTGGAGCAGAGGACAGACACTGCTGCAGAGCCAGAAAAGGTAAAAACTGGTTTCATGAGGTGATTTTGTGGTGAGAGCAAGTGTTTTATGAGGTGGTTCCTCTGAGCCTGCGCCAGGAAAAATCTTAGTGCAGCTTCAACCTGTTGCGTCTTGCTTATCTGCGTGATTTCATGGGAAGAAAGTGATAAACAGTCATTTCATTTTGTTCATGTTTGAGAAAATCTTCGCAGTTTATTAAAAAGAAAGTGTGCTTTTATTTTGCCGTCACTAGCAGCTTGGCTACACACTTGAAATGAGATTGGAATATATTAAAAAAGTTTTATTTCTACGGTTATTTATTTAAAAAAAAAAATTGAGTTTCGAGCAAATTTTATTACACTTTTTTGAGCTTTCTTCAAAAGTCTTGATTTTTTTTTTTTTTTTTTACAAATCTGCGACTGCGATTTTTTTTTTTTTTTTGCAATACGTGATGTTTTCAAAACAATTTCTGTGAAACTTCCTCAAGTAAAAATACTTTTTTGTGCATATTACTGTGTTTTTGTGTCAGTTTGTGGCTGTAGTGTTGTGTTGTGTGTGTGGTGGAGCTGGGTGCGGCAGGCGGCACACCCACCCTCACCGCCAATGAATGAACCTCACACAGCTGTCACACAGACACACACACACACACACACCGCAGTTTGCGGATTTTTAACTCTCTCTTTATTTTTGTAAACATGCTTAAAATGTTGTTGTGGACATTGACTTAGATTCTCAGCTACAAGTTCCTCGTTGTTTCTCATCTGAATGCAGAAGATCTCAAAGCTAAGCTCCACTTGGAGTAGCCTAGGTGTGGTGGGTCGGTCTGCCTTTAAAAAAAAAAAAAAAAAAAAAAAAGGTGATGACCTTTAAAAAACAAAAGTTAGAGGGATTATGTATCTCATGGTGGTCAAATGGCTGTTTCAAATTTTTCTCCTGTCTGGTCAAAGAGGCATTCTGGGGAAAAATGTTGAATATTTCGAAATTTGTCTATCAGAATAATAATAAAAAAAAAAACAGTGTAGAGGTACATTCTGCAATACATTAAGCAATCTCTTACACACACACACACACACACACACACACACACACACACACACACACACACTGGCAAACAGGCCTCGTCTTGTGCGTTGACCCACGAATCCCCTGTAAGTGGATTATGGGTGAAATCGAGTTAGTGATGTTGTGTCATGGCAACCAAACAAGCAGCGCACATGACCCCTCTGCCTGAGACAAACACTTGTTTCCTGACCATCTATGTTTAACACGTGTGTTTGTGTGTGCGTGTGCGTGTGTGTGTGTATAAAAGTGACTGTGCACAGGAGCATGATGAAGGACTCACATCCTGTTTTCAAGCCTGATGCAAGAACCTTTTTTCAGCTGAGGAAGTTCAGCTCTCCCTGTCATGTTTTCCATGCTGTGCTGTGAAATGACACTTTTCCACACTGGACTTCTTTCTTCTCTCTTTTTTGTTTTCTTTTTTTTTTGCCATTTTCCTCTCCCATTTCTTTCCTAACTTGATTCCATAAGCAGCAAGTAAGTAATGGCGGCAGGAGTGGCAGGATTGATTTTTCCATTACGACCCTCCATATAGGTTTATTTTGAGTGGTTTACATGAAGCATAATTGGTACCCTGACTTTAAAGCTGGAGTGGGAGTAGTGAGCTGGGAGGGAGGAGGAGGACAACTGATGGAAAAGGGAGGGAGTAGCCGCCAAATGAGACTATGAGGAGGGAAGGAAGGAGAGAAAAAGGGAGTAAAGAAAAGAACTTGGCAAATTTGACAAAGTTACCAGTTGTTCCACAGCAGCCAGACTGCGGCACATCTGGAACGCATCAGTGAATTGGAAAATCTTACAAGAAATAAGGGAAGAAGGGGGGTAAGAGAGAGAAAGAGTGGTGAGGGAAGAGAGGGGCCCAGTGGTGACTCACTTCTCCACTATTCCACTCCATCAGAGTGTAAATTATGTGTCTTTCCGCGGCCGAGGCGCAGGGCTTCCCCCGTGTTCCTCCCTCTTTCTACTTCCCTCCCTCATCTCACATCCCTCTCGGCTTCAAGTGAGTCATCCCGAGTTTTCAAGGGTCTCTTTTTCCATTTCTGCCTCTTTTTGTTCTCCTCTTTCTATTCATACTTCACCACAAGTTCAGCTACCTCAGCCTGGACTGTTGGGTGTTTAACAGGACTAATGTAAACAGGCTCCTTCTCTTTATTTATAACTGTCCGTCTGTGTAAACTGGGAACTGGGAGTGCAGCATTTGTGGAGCCAAATGGGCGATGGGTGGGACGACAGCCAGTGTGGTCAAAGGGTTTCTGCATTGTGAAAACGTCTTATCTTAGCCTTATCTTTTTCTGACTTATAAGATGAATTTTCTCAATACCACTGACCTCGTTTCTGAGCATTTCCCATGGGAGGAAACAAAAAATCTTACTGTAGTTGGTGAGTTTGTTGTCAGAAAATGTTCGGCAACACACATCGGCTGACATCAGTATCAGTCCCTCAGGATCACAGAGCAAGAGCTCCTTTAATAAACGTTTAATAGACATCCACTGCAGAGAAAGACAAGCATAATGACAGTAATCTCATTAGCTCATAGCGCCATGCAGCTGCACAAGGAATTGAGGTTTTATTTGTATAAGCTGGAAAAACCCTTCACTGTCTTGCAATAAACTCAGCTGAATGCAAACACACTTCACAGCTGTTCTCGTGTCTCTCAGGCTTCCTGAAATCGTGACTTTACTCACTCATCATTTTCATAAAGGAGTTATGAAGCTTGGAGTCAGTTTGGCACCTTTGCTTCTATCAGATCTTGAAGCCACAAAATTCAACTTTGAGGGTCAAGGTTGAGCGAAGCAGCAACAGCTAATTTTGACAAAGGGATTTTAAAAAGTTTAATGGTTAGTTCTGGCTTCAGTTTCATGGGATTTGTTTGGATTTTAGACTGTTTTCAAACTAAACAATCGATTTGAAGAGAAAAGTCTGAGCAATTTTCAGATATTTTCTTGAGTGAGAAAATAAATTTAACGGTCTTTAAAATGCAGTTTCCTTAAACAAAGCGTAAAACTGAAGGCAGCAGCACTGGATTCACAGCTTTGTTCAGACTTCAGATGTGTTTGCAGTGCCTGCGGGGTCGCTGGGAGTGGAACATGTTTAGAGTATGATGACGGACACTCTGTAGGGTCGCTGGAGGTTGCAAGACCACGCCCGTCAGCGAGGACATGAGTGCGGAGGAATGTCAGAGTGAAACAAGCTGCACTCAGCGCAGGAATGCTGTTGAGAGAGCAGTGCTGAGTTTAATATGAGTCACAATCTAACAGAGGAGGAGAGAAGGACTTCTCACCAGATAATGTGACCGCGGTGCAGCCATTATTTGTGGTTTTCGTTTTCATGGTTCACTTGTTTGTTCAACCATTCATAAAAAAGACAATAGCTGCATTGTATGTGAGAGAAAATGCTACGTAGGCGTACATAGGCTGTATACACAGAGTTGAAAGTTGTTGCGTCCTGTTCTTCATCTGAAGGCCTTGAAAATTGCATGAAACTCTTAAATCTTGCTTACTAATTCTTTTCAATGTCTTTTCTTTTTCTTGCAGTTTTCTCTGAGTGGCTGATGGTAAAATCGAAGGAAGTGAGTGCAGAAAAGAATAGACTGGTGTCTCACAGGAACATTTTCAGCTTCTCAGATCACCCACATCTAGCATCATGGCTATAGTCCTCAAGTCGACCCCTCTCTTCTGGACAAGGTTGGCAGCCCTGGTCTTCTCCTGTGTGGCCTTTTCCGTGGCCGTGCATGGTGGCAGAGTCCAACACGGCGCTGGAAACTGGTGCATCTTCTGTTGGGCCTTCAGCTTCGCCGGGACTCTGCTCGTCCTCCTGGTGGAGCTGTTCGGCCTTCAGACCAGAGCCCCTGTCTCCTGGAAGAACTTCCCCATCACCTTCGCCTGCTACGCCGCCCTGCTCTGCCTGTCAGCTTCCATCATCTTCCCTCTCTATTACCTCAAGGGTTCCTCAGGCCGGAGTGAAATACGTGACTATCGCATCGTATCGACCGTCTTCTCCTGCCTGGCCACCATTGCATACATAAGCGAGGTGAGCACCAGCAAGGCGCGTCCGGGCGAGGTGGCCGGTTACATGGCCACAGCCCCTGGCCTGCTGAAAGTCTGCGAGACCTTTGTGGCCAGCATCATCTTTGTCTTCATCAGCGACCCACCGGTGTACGAGCGTCACGATTCACTCAAGTACTGCTTCTCCGTCTACTGCATCTGCTTCATCCTTTCAGCGGGCATCATCATGCTTTGTATCGGCGAGTGCACCGGCTGCCTCCCCTTCCCGTTTGCCCGCTTCCTGTCTGCCTATGCCCTGCTGGCCGTGGTCCTCTACCTGTCAGCAACCATCATCTGGCCCATCTTCAATTTTGACCCCAAGCATGGTGGAACGAAAAACAGGCCCTCCGTTTGCGGCACCGTAGCGGGGCTGTGTTTGTGGGATAGGCTCATGGCGATTGCTGTGCTCACTGCTGTCAACTTCATCCTCTACCTGGCTGACCTGATCTACTCCACCCGCCTGGTGTTTGTCAGTGCTTGAGGGCAGGGAAAGGGGTGTTAAGCCAGCAGTATGCTTCAAATAAAATTGAATTTGGCATGTTCTCAAAGGCAGTCAAGCTTCAGTTAAATACAGTTTAAATGCGACTCTTGTCCATTTGTTTAATAGCGTCCGCACCAACTTGAGGAGCTTGGGATCAGATCATAAAGTCATACCCCAACCCATGTAATTGTTTTTGTTTTTTAGCTTTGTATTCTAATGTGAGGTCATTAACCATCACAATGACGGGATGTGATTCACTATGAAAGAAATACTTGTAAGACGTAGTATAGCTGTGTTGTATTTACTGTTTAAAGCTTAAGTGACGAAGTTGAAAGAAGAACTTCTTGCAAAGTGGCCCAAAGTATTTGCGTAAGGACGCACTCACACTAGGCAATCCGTACCGTGCCTAAGCACATTTGGCCCCCAAAATCCAGTTTGTTTGACAAGTGTGAGCGCTCCTTATCGTGCCCAAGCACGGCACGCTTTGTCGGTCCTGGCATGGTTAAAAGAGGTGGGCTTTGGCATGGTAGGATGCATATGCATGAGCACAGGCAAGGAACGCCGACATCACTGTGAATGCTTGTGGAGGATTCACCCTAAATTCAGGTGGTCAGCAGCATACAAAGTGCGGATAAAGAGAAGTGGAAAAATCTGCGTCTTTTAGATCGCTGATCTCAGAGAACAATGAAAAATGTTTTATTACAAGATGGAAAAAAATGCAGGTGAAAATACGGGTTGCAGTCCATAGATCAGGTAGGTCAAGCATGCTCAGGCGCGGTTAGACTGGAGCAATGTGAACGCAGGCCAGCAGGGGGTGCGGGGAGGGGGTACATTTGTGCTTTGGCACGGTATGGGACAACTGGGTCAAGTGTGAGTGCACCCTAATTGTTGATCTAAAATGTTCTGGTGATAATGCATACAAGGGCAGTGAACGTGGCCTTATTAGGCAAGTGAAAAGTTCAGACCATAATCGTGTGCTTTTTGGCCCAAAACTCACAGTTTTGTTTCTACAAACTTGCCAAATTTGATTTTGTGCAAAGTATACTGCTAGCATGATGACAGTAGGAAGCGAGAGAAGTCAATGGCTATGTTTACACGTACAACAATATCCCCTGCAATTACTGAGACTTTCTGTTAATGCATTGGGGCAAGTAAATGCCAAACTTTGCTACCCATGTCTTGGAAAGACTCTTATCTTGGCTACGAGACATCTGAATGTGATGCAACATGCAACATTTACAAATCTTTTTATCAGTTTTAATGGTGGATTATTGCCCATTGATACTCAAAACACAAGAATATTTCATGTATGCAGAGATGTTTGTGATCTGGAAATGAGGAAGCTACACACAGAAAGACCTCAACAAGGACACAAAATCCAAAATACTCTGTGCATGTAAACATAGTCTGTTAAGACAAATGAAGAAAAACCAAAGAAAATGGCGGCTTATTGTATTTTAGATTATTTTTTTGTTTGTTTGTTTGTTTTGTATAATGTATGATGTCAGTGCTCTGCCTTAAGTTTGTTTTGCAATTTTAATGTTGGGTATAAAGAGACTGCCAGGCAGTATTTCTGTTCTTAACTTCTAAAGGACAAAATGTAAAAAAGAGATGAACGTTAGCTGTAAGGAGCTGAAATTATATAAAGTGTTAGACACCCTCCTGTTAGCAGCCGCAGCCGCAGCAGCAGCAGCAGCAGCAATGAGCTAGATCAAAGTTTTGCTTTTGCACTGCAAAAAATGAAAATAAATTTTCTTTGTCCTTGAAATGTTAGAGAAAAACTTTGAATGCCATACAACTGAAAATCCAGCGATATCCCCACTTCATTTTTCGATGTTTTTATTAAAGAAATGGACTGTTATGTTTTCCAAAAAGTATGCAGAGCAATTGATCCGACTGTTACACTGATCATTTGTCATTTTTATTGAGCTCGAATGTTTAAAGACTTGAAGTCAGCAAAATAGCTCACTTGATGTTATTAAGATGAATGCTAGGCTAGCTTAATGCTCCTGTCTATCTGTATCCTTAAATTGCAAGCACTATTTTCAATGAGTCTTTAAATTTCTGGTATCTCCAAATATAAATTGTTTAACGCCAAAGCCACAGCACTTAATTCATGTAGCGTAGGTTGTCAATTGGTCTATTGGTTCTGCACTGCTGTAATAAATACTCAGAGAAGGAGACCAAAAAAGATGTTGTTACTGTTATATTCTTCTTTTTCGTATTCCACTGTTTGTGTTTCTTGTGTGCATACCACATCAGTGTTGTAGGAAAATATAATCCAGTGTTTCAATAAAACCACATGGTAAAGATGTGTGTGTCTGGTTTCCATATTAGCCATTTTCATAAACTTTTTAGCCATTCT
>JAPQLA010000004.1:20665877-20681436 GCA_029822935.1 Naso vlamingii | reverse complement strand
ATTATATTCACAACACAGCACATGTCTGCTGTGCAAACTCCACTGACATTTCAAAGTGCTGAGAGCTGCTCAAGGATCAGCACCGAATGAGCTCTTTATGGTTATTTCACCCATTCTCTTCCCTTCATTTACGTCTTAAGTTTCATTTTTAAAAACTTTTCACTCTCTTTCTTGGTATTTGTTCTGTCGCCCATTACAGACAGTGCAAACAGACACGTACAGTTTCCTGCGCACAGTGTGTTTAAGGTGTGTGTTTTGATCAAACAGTCCAGACCTACAGAATAAACAGAAACGCTCAGAGAGCTGGATGGACACATCAAACCCACACAACCCTACAGTTGTTTGATAAGGGATCGCTGTTACGTAAACCTGTTTGAAACAAAACAGCCTTTCCCTATGAAGGTTGCCTCCCATAATTTTTTGTTAAGCTTTTCATGAATATTACCTCATTAAGACAATATTACAGAGGGTGTCTAGATATTTTAAGTAGACATTCTTAGTGAGCATAAGGTGAGTAACAACTTTTAAAAAGGAGATACTTAAAAACCGAGTCCAAGGACCTAAAATTGTTGTCACTCTTTATTCTCACAGTATAAAAATTAACAATTCATCATAATTATTCAAGTCAATTGAATAGAAGGTACTCAAGGTTACTCAATTAATAAAAAGTCATAGTCTGATGTCAAACTGCAAACAAACCTGTTTTTCTTCTCAGTGTCGTCACTCGCAGGTTTGAAATGGACCGTTTGTCCCCGCCTGCACTCATTCATCTCATCATTTACCGCTCAGTTTGGTCAGGAAATGCAAATGTGTGCCAGCTGTGGGTGGAGCGTGGAGTCGAAGCAGAGCCAAACAGGCAAACTCAGCTCTTTCAAAACTACAATAATTTTTAAATAAAATGTTTTTAATCACCATCAAGGGCTACATTTACAAAAGAAAACCCTGTCTTTTCTCAGTTATGTCTAATGTCTAGTGGTCATTTAAGGAACTGCAGCCAGACTACAAACATTTGAGCATCCTGAGGTCAAGCCCTTTGTATTTTGTCGAAGGATTTAGGGACTTAAGAGCTGATTTCAGTATTTTAACACTCTAAATATTTAAATTTGCCATCTTTCAGCCAACAACATAAAACACAAGAAAGGCTTCAGCTTTCTCCAACATCATTGATGTGTTTATGTGTTTTGTAAGGCAATAAAATGTACAGAAAATATAATCGAGCGTTCAACTGAAAGAATTAAATGATCAGCACTTTTGTTGGGGTTACAGTTGTGTTGGTGGGATCAGTATTCCACACATCTGGATTAGACTGACTACAGCTTAAGTCTTAAACTTTCGATTTCAAATTGCTTCATTATCAGAAATTATGTCTTTGATTTTAAGCCCTGATTGACCCACAATGTTGTTTTGTTGTCATTCTATTTAAAATTGAAAGTATTGGTAAATTATTTCAACAGCATTATCATAAGTCATTTATTTCTAAATATCATGGTCATTATCACATTAGTTATTGTCAACACCCCAGTACATGCTGAACTAAATTTGTGGGTAGCCACAACAGCACATATCACTATAACTAACTTGATTTTCAAAGAAGAGTAATCACATCGAAGGAGGTTAAACTCAATGCGTCAGGCTATTGTTGTTGTTTTTTTTTTTTATTCCGCTTTCGAGACCAAGTGCAAATTTTCTTGTACCTCTGAGTTGAGCTTTGGTTATTATGTTACATATCTTTTCCACAAATCAAACTGTTCAGTAAAATATAAACAAATGTTGCTACTATCTGTTATTTTAAGTAGCTGTCGCTCATAATTTTTAACAAAAGTAAAAATCTTCCAGTTGAGAAGAATTCTGTCTTTTCTTCATTTATGTAATCAGGTAGATCTCAGACTCTTCCTTTCAAGAGAGACCTGAATGCACATAAGGATAAAAAAAATCAAAAGCGTAGTAAAAATGCTCATTACAGGTGATCTGGAAGAAGAAAACAGTACAAAATATACAGCAAATTACAATAAATTGAACAACTTGTATAAAAAATAGAAGTTAAATCTCATAAATTACTAAGTAAAACACCAACCGTTCGTCCAGTGAGAACAAGAACAGATCATTTCTAAGAAAAAAAAAAAAAGAAAATTGCACTTGGGTGTGGTAAGGTTAAAAATCTTATTTTTTAACTGTTAAAAACCTACAAGATTATTGATTTTTAAAGTGACTAAATTCAGGATGAACTTTGGGATGACATGAACTGTAAGCAAATCATGTGACCTAGTTCGATAAGAACCGACCGATCCATGCAAAAGAGAAGTAATACGAGGTGGAAGTCTATCAATATGAGCTTTGATAAATAAGCCTATCACGTCTCACTGAAAGAAAGGAACCTCCAGTCCTCTCATGCAGGGTGCAATGATGGGTGTCATAAACATCACGGGTAATGAAGCAGAGGACGGAATGATAAACTGAATCCAAAAGTTTGAGGATATGACAGGTGGCTTTCCAAACCACTTCAATAGCTGGCTTTACTTCTATACAAGGTACTGAGGTTCTGCTGTATCTTTGTGAAAAGAATGTTGATATTATGTTTAAAATCTACTTTATCATCCAGACAGATGCCAAGATGTTTATAATCCTGAACTCTCTCAATACTGGATCCATTGACAGTGGAGATACGGAGGTTACCATGATCACTGCATTTAGAAAATAACGGAAACTTTATTTCATGTGCATTCAAAATTAGTTTAAGATCAGCTGGCACACTTTGCCAACTACACTTCCATACTGCTGCTCTATTTACATTGTATACTTTAGGTGATACCAAGTACTTTGTTCTGTGTTATATTAGAACTGACTGTGTCGTTTGTTTTAAAAACCTCTTATCGGCTTGTGTCGGTACACTGAACAATACCAGAGCAGCTGTGGATAAGATTTAGTTTCAGGAGACAAAACCAGGTAGTTTCTCTCTACATCACCTTTACAGTGTTTGTCAGTGGTTCCTACAGGTAAACCAATTCAATGCAGATAAAATAGACGCTGACCTTTGTAACAATGCCTCCGATAATAGAGGTTTTTTCCTGCTGTCACACAGAAAGGGCTCCTCTTATTTGTAAAGGAAAAAGTTTTCAGGGAATCATTCTTCATTTTCCAGAGTTTCCTCCTGTTGCTGAGCAGGTGTCCGCCCTGCTTCAAAGAAATTTGATCAGTCTGGCTCCAGGAGAGTTTCACAAGAGTCTCTCACGGGTTTTAAAAGTTTCATATAGTTTTCACAAGGAGTAATACGCAGGGTGAAATACCAAATCTTTGTCAACAATATGAACACTGGCTTCTTCAAAGTCAACCCAATCATCTTGCTTAACATTTATAACAAAAGCATGACAAAATAAAGTTCTCATTAATTCAATTCATTTCATTTCTTACACTCAAATCAAGTGCATCAAAGTCAAATTAGTTAGCTCTTTAATCTCAGATACTGCACCCCATTAAATGTACTGTTGTAATTATGATATTTTCTCTTTATGTTTCAATGAGTAGGACAGACTGTTTTGTAATTTCCTACATCAACTTCAGGAAACAAGCTAAACCCTTTTTACCAGGAAATGCAAAACCCTGACGGGAATGTTTTTTCACATGATTGAGTCTCTCGCCAATACACCAGTTGGAATAATTGCAACAAACAATCCGGTTTCTGTCATCATACCAGCTATCGAAAGGCATGGCTTAGAAGCAGTATCATTAAAACCAAAAATATCAAAAAGTGAAAAAAGCTATAAAAATACAAACACAGTTTTTTCAAGGTAAAAAATCTCTGAAATCAAGATAATCAAGTGGATTCTGTAGTTAAATGTGTTTTAAATAGCTAGTTAAGTGTTTTTCGAAACTTTTATAGTTACACAGTAAATTCAAAAATCGCTGTTTGACTTTATATGTAAAAAAAATGTAAGTTTCTATGTGAATTGACTACAAATTGAGGGAAACAGGGAAATTACGGATTTCATTTTAGGTTTAACTAATTTTCTGTGGGGCCCACAACCTATTGTATAATTTTGTTTATAATAAACGTTTGACCAAATTCCTAACTGGGAATCTTTGTGGGGTCAAAAAGTCCCGCTTAGTAAACCACAAATGTATTTTTCCTAAGCAATCACGAGGCTTTTCTCAGTTTAGATGCTTCCTGAACACACCTTCCAGGCACGTTTAGTCAGTCTGCCAGGTGAATTCTCACAAGGCCACGCCTTCTCCAGGATGCTGCAAAGGCCCCCCCGGGTATCAGTGCTTACGTTTGCTGATTTAAATCATCTCCACACGGATCATATGCACACACAGGAGCAGAAACACCTGAACAAAGAACTTTCCTGCAGCACAGCATTTGACTCTCACAACTCAGGTAAGTCTCTCGGAAATAACACACCTAAGATTTAGATTCATAGATTCTTTAAGATTTAAATTATAAATGTCTGAATCATTTAGAATTTTTTTCTTTTTCTTTTATTTAGATTTTTTTAAGTTTAATTAGGTTAACTGTCAGTAATAGTAAACATTATTTTAAAGAGAACGGATGTGTACAGATGATCAGAAATTGGTACAGTTATTTTTTGGTGTATGTCTGCTAACTTTATCTACCATTGAAATGGTATTTATTCTGATTTCTCCACTGTTATGTTAACATAAAATTACATATTATGGTTCTTAATAGCATATTAGAGTTTAGTGTAGAAAATGAAGGACTGAAGACTTGCTTGGAGAAGTTGTTGTTGGTTTGTGTATTCTTTGACTGATATATTTTTTCACATACAGCATATGCAGCACTCTGGTATATGGCTACTATAAATTTGTAACATTGGGAATAACCATAAAAATTTTGTTTATTCATTTATAATGAGTACTTTGCTCTATGAATAGAAATTATGTTTTTTTTTTGTTTCTAATTTAATTTCTTTTACTGGAATCAAATGTGTTCTCTTGGCAGAATTACAATCAATACAAATTTTGACTTTAGAAATGTTATTACAAACAATTTTCATACATCTGCGACCAATGCAGTCTGTTGGTTCTAGAAAGGCTCTCCTAAGAGACCTAATCAGTCTGATTTTTAATAATGACTCTCTTTTCTGTTCCTTTACTGTGCCCTCCTGTTAGGAATGGACCGACGATTGATCCTGCTGGTTGCTGCATTGATGGTTTATGTGGCACCAGTTGTCCAAGGAACGGCTCATTTGTCACCTGCCAATAACACAGAGGTTGGCTTTCTTTCACTATCATCCTGTCAGTGCAAACAGCATCTTGAACTTTGTACCTTAAGGGTGCATAAATAATATTTGTTTAATGCTTGAAAATTTAACAGCTAAGATAAGGTCTAAATTGGAAACACACTAGCTACATCATCAGTTACATTATATTTTTGGCCAGATTCATTTAAAATAATCTTTTATTAGTAGTTATATATCATAATTCTGGTTCTGAAGACTTACTCCAGTTATCCATTCCCTTATTTGCATGCGTTTTTTTTGTTTTGTTTTGTTTTTTTAAAATATGGTCATAATTTATGGAGCAGAGGTCAATATATTCTGACTTTTAGTCCCTAACATGAGTCAGGATCCCTAAAATCTGGAACCTACATTTTCCATAATACAACCGTTTAAACTGATAGGCCTACTAGTGTAAAATTGGTGGTATATCCCTGTAACTTAGCAAAGTTTTCACATAACTAGTAAGAGTACAGTAGTTGCAAATGTTTTACACCATTTGCCTAAACTTGTGTCTTGGTGTATACATGACTGTGTGTGTCTACCAGGTGAACATCACTCGGACTGGCTGTGGACAGACAAAGCTCTGCGTGGAAACACCAGATGACTGCGATCCCTCTACAAACCCCTTCTGTCTGTTTGCGTCGGTCATGGCTGGTAACTCGACGCCTCCTGATGGCACGATGCTGTCTATGGAGCTCAGTGGATACTCCATGGGATACGTTGCACTGGGACTTACTACGAATGCTTCAGAGGTAACACACACAATTACTAGTGTAAAAATACCATGTAATACCAATTTTTTTGCTGGATTGGACAAATTACTAAAGCTAAAGTCATTTTTAACATGCTGAGTCCAATGTATAGGCTTATCTCCCAAATTAAGGGCTGGATTATTCAAAACAAAGGTTGCTCTTCAGAAGGCCTTAAAGGCCTAACCAAACCTCCTCCTCTGTCCCAAATTACATAAACTAAGGCCAAATATATAGATGTGTTAAGCTGCCATGATCTTGTAAGGTCAAAAATTTCCACTAGGACATTGCTCTCTAATGTAAATACTGTACACTGAGTCAAGTTTTATTATTCTTGTGTCAAATGACACTACCTGGCAAATATTGCATAACACCCAGTTGTTAACATGTCTGTATGTGGCTCTTATCAAAAACAAATTGACATACCTCTTTACGGTATTCATACCTCTTTCGCCATGGCTAGTTCCCTTTTACCTGTTCTTACATGGAAATATGGCATTTAATGACTTAATTTGTTATGCGTTGAGCTGATAAGGACCACTAAATGTTCCATAATAATAATTTTTAAAAAATGGAACAATATTTATTTTATAAAATCCTGAACTGTAGAGATGACATCGCTGAGACATATACAATGATTCGGTAAAAAAAAAAAAAGAGAGAGAGAGAGAAAAAAAAAAAGTCTCCATCTCTTAGTTTCAGCCCTCCTGAATTTGAAAAGCCTACCTTTTTTCATCCATGTTTGGAGATGGCAACAGGTGCTATGCCTGCCATGTTTTCACAGAAAGTGGTGCTTTTTTTATCCCTGATATTTCACTTGCACTAACTCAACATTACTGGAATTCCAGATTTAACATTGTGAAATTCACTAAACACAGAACTGGAAAACTTCCAGTTGTCCTCATTAACTCAGGGGCTAGCTAACAGGCAATTGGTGCGGGATAGTTGACTTTTGTTAAGGTTTTTTTGAGGGGGGTAAATTTACTTATTTAAAATGACACTTAACGTTACTACTCTCTAATGACCTCTGTGTGCTTCTGTATAGCTTGGACACAGACCTTTATAGCTAACTAACTTGTCATGCTAACAGCCATCTAGTAAAGTAGTCGAATAGAGGCTAGCTAGATTTCACATTAGCAGATAACCTATAGGCCTACTGTTTAATGAATGTAACTTAATAAATCTACCTATTGTAACAAATGATTCAGACAACATGTACTTAAAAATAAAACAAACATATAAAAAAGTCAACATTCAACAGCGCCGTTGTAACTATCTTATGCTAGAGAGCTAACGTTAGCATTCCGAAAACAAAAATAGGCTAAATGGGGCTTGCAAATGTAATTTTTTAAAAATATAGTGTATAAAGGCGCCACTCCCAGGGACTTAAAATAATGTTTATTCTTCACAACAGATCAGTTTATCTTTAACAAATGTGTTGTCATGTGAAGCACAGCATATTGTGCAATGGAAAAGAATTTCCCTAACTTAGTGAGAACTTGACATGAAAAACAAGGACTTGAAATTCATGCCAACAGGGAAGTTAAGATAAAAAACATAAAAAACAATGGCTCCAAAAACCAGTAAACATGCAGAACAGGAAAGGCTGGAAATTTAACTTTTGTTTGGACCATTTCATCACTTTACTGACTTATTTCCAAACTAAACAAAGACATTTTGTATGATGTTGGAATTCTCTGTTGTCCTCACTTCAAGGAAGTCATCTCATCCTTTCACAATGAACTCTTTCCTCAGGGCTACACCATGCTTTTCATCTGTGCTCAAGACAATGGGACGTTCTTCTTCCGGACAATGCAGAGAAATAACACTAACAATGAGCTCACTGCATCTGAGACGGTGAGGCCCTAAATTTACTGTCATATAAAGGCATACGTTTTTTTTTTTTGCATTCATAAGGAAATTTACTTAAGTTGCATGAAACAAGGGATGAACACAAAATGTAACACATGAACTTAAGAGAACTCAAAATGTTTAAGTCACATTAAGTTGAATAAATGTACTTCATAAACCTAAGAAAGATTTTGAAAAAGAAACAAACAAAATTTAGCCCATAATATACCATCGTTACAAATTTTTGTTATTTAATCAAGGCTAAACATTTCCCCCTATATATAATTTTTACAAATTATTTTCTTTATGTAATCTCTCTAAAAAGATATTGTATCTTTTACTCATATTTTGCTCTATTTTTTGCCTATTTCAACTGTGTCTTACTTTCTGTGGCATGACATAATTAGAGGACGACAGAAATTCGAGGCCTGGTGAAAGGCAAACAGATCCAGTGTGAGTTCGACGTCCCAAATGTGAACGCCACCAAGACAATGAGGTCCAGCATGGATACTACCTTCACCATCCTCCTCGGGACTGGAAGTACTAACGGCAGTAAGTGGACACCTATTACATAATGTCAGATTATTATTTGTACATAATATCATTTTCATTCACAACGTCATCTCTCTGTAGATACAGACTTTGCTGTTGATCATGTATTTCCCCATGAGCATATTGAATGTTAATACATGCAGTATAAGCTTAATGCACAAACAAAAACGGTGGTACCTGTATGTCTTCACTGAGAACAAGCTGGTTATAAAAGAAAAAAAAAAAAACAGTATATTTTCTATGTCAATACACACATATTTGACTCAAGATCACTGATATAAATTTGTCATTTATTTTTTTCCTGTAGTCATAAACTACAATCAACCAATAATATGGTCTTCCTAGATTTAAATAAACTGTAGCGATGCTTTTGGAGACTTGGATCACAGGTTTCAGGTTTCGTCACAGATTCCCCTCTGGAGACAGACTAACTGCGTCTTCTTTCAAACTGAAACTATATTATATTTTAACTGTACATTCAGTGAATTTACTTGCATTTTACTGTGACTCTTAGCCACTCACCCATAGAGCTGTCAATAAGTTAACATCTAACGTGTCACTTCTCTGTCTGCCCATGTAATTGTTCAGCCATGATTGGTTCCCTCAACGTCACACTGAACAGCGGTCCCCTGAATGTTGCCGACCCGAGCAGCAACGTCGTCAGCACCACAGCCACACCCACCAATGAAACGACGGCCGGCAACAGCACGACAACGGGATCCAGTGGAGCTGTCCAACCTCATGGTAAAAAAAAAAAAAACAGAATACCTATTTATATTTGTACTTCCTCCAGCAATTCATAGCAATATTTGGAAAAGGTGTGGCAAAAGAAAAAATCGTTTTAATAACCCAAAGACTTAAATGGGAACAGTTTATGTTAGGGCCCGACAGATATGGGAATTTTGGGGCTGATGCCGAGATACTAGGGAGCAGGAAATTTCCGATATCTGATACATCAGTCGATATAATACGGGCTGAATGAGATGATCAAATTCTCGTGATAAAGATATGTAATGGAGGCGGGATGTCTCACATTTTTTTAAAAATTTTATTCCAAACATCAGTGCACTGAACAGGAAACACTTTACTTAGTAATTATTAAATAACTGTCTGCCCTCTAATGGATGATTTCTGTAATTAAACTATTTTAAATCACTTGTTGAGGCATTTTTCTGTCCTTGAAAAACAGCTTTAATACTGCCACATATTGCAGAACATATATACCGATACTGATATATCTGCATTAGGCCAGTATTGGCAAACAGCTTTTACGGTCAGGCCCTGGTTTTTATTCAACTGAAGACGTTGCAATGAAACATGTAAACAACATTCTTATGATTAGTCAGAGTGCCAGGGACATTGTTTATGGAAAGAGATGTAGTCGTTAAGCTCCAGTATTGAAGGGTGGAGGCATAAATCTTAGACATGAGTATCTCAAAACCTGAAAAATAAAAGCGAGATACCATCAGGGAAAAATGATTGGCGTGAGCTGCCATGTCAGTTAAGAGTGAACACTGGAGCTGAAAGAACATTTCTCTAACATCTTTTCTCTCTTTCCCTGCCAGTTGTGCTGCTCCTGCTGAGCGTCCTCACACTGTCCGTCATGCTGAGAGCCTGAAAATCCACGACAAAGTTGTGGCCTCTTGGATACAATGAAGGCGGCTTTTGTGCCGACGAGTATCATAAACCTATGTATAAACTGTTTTTACTGAACTGAGACATATTTAAAGTATCTTTTGCACTGTGTTTGTACCTGAGATGTTCTTTTAGCTGAAATTCTCGCTGAAAGTGAATGAGTATTTGCAAACTTGTGACTTGTGGTTTTAGCCACCAAAAAGTCTTGAATTTCTCTGCCAAGGTTGATAGAAAAGATGTTGCCATTCTGATTTTGCACTTTTGTAAACTTAACCCGGTCCTGCCCATCCAGGTCCTGTACTATGAAGCGGGATTTACACTTAGCAAGGTAACTTAAGGTTTAACTCTGATTTTTTTAGTCATATGAAGGGCTGTATCACCACAGCAACTTATGCTTAACACCTAACCTGCTCCTGAGCAGCTTATGTTCAAGATGAGAGATCAGCGGGTATAAACGCACTGACCAATCAGATCAGTCAGTTCTCTTGGAAAATGACATCACCATTCATAAAAGATACCGTGGAGCTCAGAGCGCAGATGATGAGTGTCTCTGAGGAGGGAAAGAGCTTTCACAGACCGACAAATCTCTTAAATTTATCTGAGTTTTCTAAGAATGATTTATGTGTCAGCATCTTAAACTGTCTGCTGCCGAGAATGACTGAAGCACTTGCTTTTTAATACAGGCCCCAGAAGGCATTTGCTGTTTCTACAACATTTACAGACTTCTCAGGAACAACTTTTAGCTCTAAAACACAACTAAAAAAACCAAACATCCTTTAAGGGAACCAACTAACTAACCCAACCCAGGATGATTACGTTTTTATATTAACATGTGAACGTACTGTGATTGTAAAATACTTGTGGAAGGAAAAGCTGAAAAGTTTGATTGAATCCTATGAAGTTGAAAGTATGATTTTCATTATTTGTGTCTTGTTATGGATGTTTACAAAAGGGACAGTTTGGGTTGTAATCTTAGAGTTCACCTTTGTTTTCTCTCTAAATAAAGTTGAAAAGCCTGAGGGCCTGATAACAACCTGTCTGACCACACAAGCTTACTGCCGTCATGGAACTCTGTGTTAGTGTTGTGTTAGAAGATCTCAGTTACTTTGGTGTGTATAACACTTTTGCTTAGAACCAGTGAACAAAGCTACAGTATCAAATTTGAAATGGTTATAAATTGTTTTCTCAAGCAAAAGAAAGTTCTTTTTTATTTTTTATTAAAACCAAACTAGTTCTCATATAAAGGTAAAATAACGGGAGCATAAGTGTAATTGGTTTCATTTCACAATAAAATCAACATGTAGTTTGAGGAAAAAAAAAAAAAACAGAACAGCAAACATTTTCCATTTTATTATTTTATTGCAATTTATTCCTTTACAGTTAAACTGAAACCGAATAGTATAAAAAACTGACATCAACATACAGACACACAAAGTCAAAGAAATTCACTGATGAGGAAAACAAACGCACTGAAATTAAAAACGGTCTTTTATTATCTGAATGTTCGTCCTCATCCTCGCATTAAGACATGTCCGTCGAGCCGTCGTCTCTGAGAACATCAACAGTCCATGATTCTGCCTTCTCCTGAAGACCAGTAACGACGCAGTAAAGAAAAACCAAAACCTACGATTAGTTATTCCGGTTACAGTGATACTGGAAAACTGGCCAAAATAAACAAAAACTGCTTCAGGGACAATGGAACGACAGTGTGTGTGCACCATGCACGTAAGAGTGTGTGTGTGTGTGTGTGTGTGTGTGTGTGTGTGTGTGCTTTTTGTATCTATGAGTGTTTAATCAGGAGTCCGATTTCCTACTGGAAGCTGTGTGTATCGCCGCATGCGTCGATGTAGTCCGTGTCTACGAGTCTTCTTCACCGTTGACACTGTCTCCATCATCGTCACCTTCTACATGCTCTCCTTCTTCCTCCTCCTCCTCCTCTTCTTCCTCCTCTCTCTCTTGACTCTTCACCTGCAGTTTGAAGAGGCAAGTGGGTATGAGCGATGCTTAATATCTGTTGTACAATTTTATTCATTTATTTATTTTTTTGCTTTTATTGGGCGGTGAAGAAAGACAGGAAGTGAAGAGGTGGAGAGTTTGATGTGTAATAAACACCCAAAACTGGAACATGTGATGTTTGAAACTGTTTTGTCTGACATACGATTGAAAACAAAACAAAGTACAAAATAGGTGAATTTTAGTCTCACCTCTTCCTCCTCCAGCAGGTCTCCCTCCTCCTCTTCCTCATCGTCGTCCTCATCAGAGTCGTTTATCTCTTGGCTCTCACGGTCTCTCTTCATGCCCTCGTCTTTCTTGTTGCTTGTGTGCGGAGGTGAAGTCACCTCTCCTGGCTCCGTTTTTATACTCTTTACTTCTGCCAAACACGAAGGCGCGTTTAGAAAAAACATCTGCTCATTAAGTGAGGTTCTAAGAACCCTCACAGTGTGGTTGTTTTGTTTTTAACTGACCACAACAACATTTGTCAAACTTCAGCGAGAGGCTAAATGTTTATTTTTTGTCAGTTTAAGTCACATTTGTCTCTGACAGATAACTAAAACCAGCAGAAGTCAGACATTCTTCCCTATTTCATTAAAACAGGTGTTCCCTCCTACCTGACTTCTTGCTGTGGTCCTTCTCCATGCGCTCCAGGCTCTCCAGCAGGTCGTCCACTTTGCTTTTGATTTGGGTCAGCTCCCGCTTGATAGTCTGCAACTCGTCCATTTTCACTGCGGACAAAAGGAAGGGAGTGACCATGTTAAACACATCTAGATGAGCAGGTTGACTCAAGTATAATGGAGTCAAAGTGCTTGTAAATAGTGTAATTAAGTCTACCCCGTACATTGTCACACAACTGTTGGCTAAAACTGTTTGTGGGAACGTAGGGCTGCAACTACTACCAATAATCAATCCAATATTGCAATAAATGTTTATTTTTATTATTAATTTATCAGATCATAATATTTCTCTCCAGCTGCGACAGGCAGCTTTATAGGTTGCTCTGCTTGTTGGTCCACAAAAATTCCACACACTTTGTCAGCCACAGTTTTCACCCTAGGACGCTGAAATTTGGCATGGAGGTAAAGTATGTGTGTTTGTGTTCATGCCAGTTGGCTAAAAGGGGGTGGGGCCTATAACAAAATAGGCACATAACTTCTAAACGGATTCATGTAACATGGTCGAACAAACACACAAATTTATTGGTCATGGCTTTCCCTGCCCCTTTACTTGAGGTCCGCCCCCTTCCATGACTCATCAGCTGTTAGTCATAGACTGTAGACTATTGTGTGAATGTGAATTTTTTTTTAGCTGCTGGTCGCAGCTACTGCAAACACACACTTGTTTTTCAATTCTTCAGCCTTTTCCTTCTTGACTAAGTCAAACTACAACCTTTTCAATTGCTGAAAATATGCATACAGTTGTAAAAAATTTTAATTTTTGACTTGTTTTGACCAAGCCAATACTCAAAACAGCCTAGATGGCGCCAATATTCATTTTTCCACACACATAAAAGCACTTAGTGCTCATTTTCCTAAATTTTTCAAAAGTGGCTGCTCACGCTTCAGAAACTCTTGTAGGCAGCTGAGACTTACTCGTTCTGGATGAGGAAGTCCTCTGACTGCTCTTGGAGGAGGAGGAGAAGCTGCTCTTGGTTCGCCGGCTGCTTCCTCCGCTCAGGCTGACCCGTGGGCGCTTGGACGGGATCACAGCCCGTGACAAGGGGGGAGGAGGAGCAGGAACACGGGACGGGTACGAGTACATTCTGGCATTAAACAAAAAACAATAACCAACAGACTAGTCTTAACTCTAAACTGCATAGGAAAATGGGTCCAGTACCAACACAACATTTTAATGCTCATTTTATAGCCTCATGTGACTGCTGACCAACAAACAAACAGGAGGAATTTCAGAAAATGGAGAAGACATTGACGATAAGTGACAGACTTGGTGGTATCTTTGTGGTCAAACCTAGAGACAAATGGAAACGGTTTCCTCACCTCTCATAATAATCTCTCTGAAAGTCATAGTCCAGGTCAAATGATGAACTGCTGTTCAAAAGGAAGAATGAGAAGAGTTCATGTGAGGAAACATGGAGGTGATAGCATCAGTTCTTTCTAAAAGTATAAGTACCACATTGTGACTGACCTGTACATGTCTCCAGCTGAGCGTTTGGTGGTTTTTGACCTGTGTGGTTTGGGTTCTCCAGCCAGGTTGATGTCTGTAAAAAAAAAAAACAGATCACATGACTTCAGATTCAGTTTCTTCAACCTTCAGATCTGTCAATCATTTGCCTTTACATTACGATCACAAATGAAAAGGATGACACGATGTATGCGCAAAGTTCGACACTAAGGCTGTTTTTACCTTAAGGGAGAAAGTGTTCACCTCAAAAACGAGTCTAACATGCTTCTGTTTCACACAGTGTTACACCCCACCCTAAGGCAGCCCAAGGGGGAACCACACTGAAATCTTTGACCCATTTTAACCACAGAGAACACCTTTTAAATACGACCAAATCTTGAATCACGTGATGTGATTGACGAGTATGGCTGCGTGAGGGAGAGCGGAGCCCACACCTGCATACAAACTACTAGCCTAACAAAGAACCCACATACTGTACATTAAAGTAATATTGTAGAAAGTTGTCATTAGTACTCAATCATGTTGAACACGGCCAGAAATACTGCTAATCTGTCAAGAACTGGCACCTGTGGACTGAGAGCTAATAAAGCGACTGACACTTGCCAAGTTTACCAGAGGAGTTTGTTGCCGCAAGAAGAGAAAATGAGCAAAAGGCACAGCACACACACAGCAATAACAACAGAGTCCCAAATGTTTTGGTACCAAGGTTATAAAAATGCACCAGAAAGCATTTCGGACACTGTATTTTGTTTTTATTTAGCACAACTGTCTTACTGAAGTGGTTCCCCACTGGAGGTCAGACACCCTTCACAAGAGGTGACAAGGTACCCTTCTTTCAGGACAGGAAACCAAAATTTTATGTAGGTTGGGAAACACCGTCCCTCTGGAATCTGCTTATAAAGGTAATTACAGCTTTACTTAGATGTGTGTTGTGTTTGAAGTGCATTAATGGGAGTACCTAAAGGAGAGGTCCTATCTGAAAAAGGAAGAGACTCAAGACTGGCTTTGATGTAAAAACACACAACAAATCCTCACCAAGAACTTGTCCGACAATCATCCTCCCGTCCTCTCCGCTGACAGCAGCTCGAGCGTTCCTCTCATTAGCGTACTGAACGAAGGCGTAGCCCTTGTGGACAGAGCAGCCTACGATCTTGCCATATTTGGAGAAGATGGCCTCGACGTCTGCCTTGGTGACCAGCAGGGTGTTGAGGTTGCCGATGAAAACCCGAGAGTTGAGGGAGCGTGGGTCGGTCCTGTTGGTGACGTTGCTGCTGGCCATCAGGCTGGAGGTGGTGGGTGAACGACTAGCAGGAAGACACACAGACACAAGTACCAGATTTAGAGGCAGAAACAGCAACACTGACCCCTCTGAACTCCTCCTGCTGTCGCTGGGTCAAA
>JAPQLA010000004.1:20463034-20473918 GCA_029822935.1 Naso vlamingii | reverse complement strand
ACAATTTAGTGTCACACAAAGTGCTGCTGGCAGCCGACTGCCCCGGAACAACAAGAAGAAGTGATGCTTTGTGTGACTACGTTCAAAGCTTCAGTCAGAATTGACCTCAGCAGTTGTGTGGTAATGGAGCTTCAACAGGTGCTGCAGAGAGGGTGAAATTGAATTTATGTGTTACTGTTGGTGCGCACCACCGTGTGTGTCACAGAGAGCAGAGGCAGTGATTGGGCTGTGTGTTACAGTTAGCTGGCAGAGAGCCACAGCGGCTTTTCTCGCTGCGGACCCACCGGCTGGCTGTTTCTCTGCTGTCTGTGTTCGTCCTCCCAATGAAATTGTTACACAAGTCATCCCCTCATAAAGCCGTCACTTGCTCTGAGAAAACAACTGCAGATTGCACAATGAATCTATTCCCCTGTTCCGTGCTTACTTCTGTTTTTATTGATTCTTCGTTGTTTTAAATGGTTTAAAGATGCAAACTGTAAACAGAGTGACTCATCATGAAATTTTGCGTCAGAATGACTTGATGACACTGCTGAGTTTACTGGGGATGTGTTCAGATTGACTTTTACAAATAAATGCAGTTTAGTTAAAGACTGTTTACTGAATAAATTCAGCAGATCCTGTTTTTTCAATGTGCTGAGTGGAGAATTTTGCTCGGCGCAGCATCAGTTGAAGCTGCTGAACACTGTTCTGAAGGATCTTCAGTTTAATACTTAATTTAGTTTAGACCATTTAGTTTGATTATTATTTCCGATAAGTTTTGAAGATGAGCCAAGAATTGCTGCATTGACTGCCGCAAAAGTGCATTTTGTCTAAAGTTTGTCTCACAAGCAAAATCACGTTAAAACAATACACTTTTCTTCCCTATTTGGTTTCTGTATTTACTAAAAATAGGTTTATTTTGGTTGTAGATGTTAATCCACACTGATGTGGCACAATCAGAGCAAAAGCAATCTTTAGGACATAGAGTATGTATTGTATGCCTGGTTTAGAGCCACGTCTACTTTAGGATAACCTAAAAATACTGTAAGACAACTTAGATACAACTTACAGCAAGAAACTGTTTTTTTTTACGAAATTGGAGAATATTCATAATTTCAAAGCAATGGTCCTTCTGGAGTTGGTGCCTTTTCAAAAAAAAAATGATGCAGATATCAGATAGATAATAGCCTGCTGAGTGATAAGTTGCACCATCAAACTTTTTAGGAGTCTTTTGCTCCTCCAACGCGCCATCTTTTAGTCACAGGAGTTTTGGCATTGGCGGTGGCTGGAGCCACCACACTGAGCTACGGTAAGCCAGTTCCCATCAGCATGGAACCGGTTCCGTTCCAGTTAGTGCACCTAATTTTGAACCGATCTGAGCACTTTGACCCAAATTAAATTAGTTTGGAACCCAGAAAGGTGATTTCCAGCTGAAATTTAAGCATAGCAGGTTTTCCTCAAGAACCAAAGTGAACGTGTCAAGTTCTACAGGTTCCTGTATATTGTGCAACGTCCTCTGATGATGATGTGTCCTTGATGACCATAATTCTGCTCAAAACTGATGGAAACGAGCAGGGTAAAGCTGCAGCACTGGAGGCTGCAGCTTCAGGATTGCTAGGACCCTTCAAACTTAACCAAATGTGTTTGGCATGATTATATTCGGGTCACAAGCCTAATCATAACTGTCAGTGATTGCTTGCCTAAACTTAACCACTGTGTTGTTAATTTTGCCCTAACCTTAACCATTTGAACACCTTGTCTAAACTTAACCAGTTTCCACTGTGCATGTGCAGAACCGCAAAACAGCACATTTCGATAGGTAGCGGAAATAGTCAGAACACCGGGGTGTAACATCAGGATAACGTTAGCATTTTTTAGATGAGACACGACAGACATGATGAATATAGATACTTTGTGGTTAACGCTAACGCGCTAACGTCACAATGCTAACATCAGTTAGCTAACGCGGAACTGCTGTCCTAGAACTGTGTTCGTGAAACTGCAGCCTCCAGTACTGCAGCTTTCCATTATTGGTGGAAACACAGGTTGGTTCGATATATAGCACCAAGCAATGGTGGAGTGGTACCTGGAGAAGTAGGCGTACTCTTAATTTATACCCAATTTTTTTTTTTTTTTTTAAGCATCCTGTTCAACAAAGAATAAGCACCCCTTTTTAAACTATGAGTGTAATAAACAGTGACATGTGAGACTACTCTTGCATATTTAGTTCATCCAAAAATCTGACAGTAGTCGGCCTGTTTGCACATTGTCACTTAACTTATGCTGCTTGACTTCAGGGAGTAAAGAGGATCGTTATGAAATTAACATAAGCTACAACAGAGGTGCAGATTTTGCATTGATACTGGCCCACAGTCAGACTACGGGGTGAGACAACTGCAAAATTAGGCATTAGGCAAATTTTTTCCTTATTCTTTAGTCATCCACACATGAAAAAAACCCTTGCAAGTAGTCCAGTAGTTTCCTTTGTAAACAGTCTCTTGGAACAGCTGATTTGCAACAGATAGGATCAGAGGGGATTTAGAAGTAGGTGTACTCAGTGCAGACTGAAAAATAAGTGGGTACACTCTGTATATCTCAGATACCCTGCAATACACCACTGGCACCAAAGTTCCAAGAATCCTGAACAGAACCAGTTCAAGCAACACCTACGATAGCTACTGTGGGTGGCATCATGGAGGCGATATCCATGTCCTGTCAATGCTGAGGCTGAGGAAAATATACCTTTCCTTTCATCCCAATAAAACACTACAGCAAACCCTGCAAAAAGATATCTGGTAAAACGAATGACATGGTTGAGAAACACACATTTGGACTCATACGAACACACACACACACATTTATAATAAGTACAAAATAGGACCTGCAAAGAGATGATATGAAGTCCTTGTTTTTCATCAGCAGGGTAAAATGACATCTCCTCTCGTCTTTCCTTTATCCCCTTTAGGACAGAGGGTTACAGAAAGGTTCCCTACCACTACTACGAGGCTGGCAGCCGGGATGAGTGTGCAGAGTACATGCTGCACGAGAGCGCCCCCTACGGTGGGCACCGCTTCATCACAGAGAAGTCTGTGTTCGCCAAGTGGGCCAAAAGTCATGCAATCAAGTTTTTCAACCCGCCGTGGCAGCTGTCATGACCCTGGCTGAACCAGCATGGGAATACTACACCATCATCATCTTCATCATCATTACCGTCGTCATCGTCGTCTGAGGAGCGGCTGAATATCGACACTGACAGAAAGCGTGTTCCCTGATGTGCATGAACATCCATTTTAGCACCAATTACACTCCATATACATAAGGAAAGGTTAATGAAGGCCGCTTGTCACATCCCGGGAGGCTGAAATCCAGTTTTTTGAGAACGACCACTCAGTGAGACAGAGAAAAAAACATATCTTGAAAATGAAGTCTTTTGCTCCTGAATATAAGAGCTGAAGACAGTGAAACACACGCCACTCTTGGTTGACTGTGAATCCATTTGCTGCTCTGTGAGTTTAGCAAAGGATGCATCGCAGACCAACTGGAAACAAAAAAAAAACGACATGAAGAAGAAATCTCCATCAACTCACAGTGACCTCTGTGGTACACATCTCCGCAGGCGCTGTAAATGGCAAAGGATTTTGCATTTTTTTTCTCTTTTTTTCCAGACCGCAGTTGAAGAAGAGCTCAGCTGCTGTGCAGACGAGTCATGCTGCCATGGACGTCTGATTAGCTCGCCTACTCGGTTTTCTCTGGGTGTCTTCTTCTACTGTCAGGCTGTAATTATTCTATAACAAGTAATATTCAGGCCTTCCTCTCAGACCGAGGGAGAATCGAAGGCAGTTTTTAATGGAAGCTTCAACAACAAGGTCTGGAGAGCACAAGCGAGCAAAAAAACTGTTTTCAGTCAAACTTGTGCAGATGTGAATGAGCTTTTTTTTATTGTTATGCTTGGTTGTGTGTTAACTGGCACAACTTAAAGATGTCAACTTTTTCTTTCCTAACGCTGTGAAACTGAATTTTAAGAGACATATTTTGGCATTGGCTTGATGTCCAGATAGGTTGCTAATTTGTTCTGCCGTGAAAACTTCCTAACGCTCTTTAACAGTGTGCCATCGACAATGTGAGCATCACTGCACATAGAGCAATGTGCAATTAGAAACTCCTTCCTCACAGAAGGAGTTAAGTCATTTCTGGCCCCGCAGAGGGAGAGATTTATGTGTGCAGTGAAACCATTTGAAGTTAATTGTATTTCTATTATCATTTTGTGCCTGCAATATACTCTGCAGTTCATTGTATAGATGCAGAGGAGGAAGCTCTCCGTCTCACTTTCTCATATTCTCATCCAGCTTTGTGCCTCTTTGTGTACAGTATCACTGTGTGAACACACGTTCCCATTTGTGTCTGAACGCAGCACGTGTCTCTCCTGGTTCGGGCCATTTCATTTGAATGCATCTGTTCCGGGCAGTAAAGAATAATCAGTGCAGTGCTGGAGTGCAGAGGTTGGCGGGTAGCCGCTCAGGGCTGAGACAGTCTGGCTGTGACCGTGACTCCCCCCTCGAGGCTGTGATTAGTGTCCCGGTCAGAGCTGCGGCTCAGGGCGGGGGTGCTGGAAGAATTTAAAGACTTCTCATTCGGGCGACTGTATGCGCAGAGTCCCTGACGACCGTAATGCACCACAGCTGAGCTTCACAATCTCACTCCTTTGGCAGAGTTCTTATTATGCTGCATTCCATTGTACTCTGAACTTGGGAAAAATGACCCCAGACTTGGAAAAGTGGAGTGGAACAGCCACTGAAGTTGGGATTCCACTTTGAGAACTCGGGCAAGATCCATCCAGAATGAGTCAGTTGAAATGACTTGATAGCAATATGATGGCGCACATAGTGAACGTGTTTTTGGAAAGTGCATAAGTGAAATGGAAAGTGTAGATCAATGTAGTTAACTAGCTCGCTACCTGTTTGTCATGCACAATATTGAGCTGTGTGGTTATGGAATAATTAAGATGTGGGGCCTGCTTACAGCATACGGCGTCTCTCCTCGCTGATGGCACCTTAGTGGGTGATGTAAGTCCTCACTACATGTTTCTGATGTTCAGAGGTTGCCAAACAAACATCAGTTTCCTGTGAGCATCCATGTTTTTCCTGAGCTGATGCACTGGAGCGCATTTAGATAAGAGGTCAGAAAAATCAACTTCTAACTATCAATAGAATGCAGCATAACCATCACAACCCAATGTGGGCTGTATCTCAGTCAAAATCAGTTTGGTGATTTACAGGTTAAAAAACATGCAGGTTGAACTGGGAGGACGCCCTCTAGCTGTACCATGGAGAACTCTGAAGTCGTGTCCTCTTATTTTAGCAGCCTCGGTCAGGATTTAATCAACTGATTACAGTGTGTATTAGTTGGACTACTTTAAGGTCAGTCATTAGAAATAAAATTAAACGTTCAGCGTTTATCATGCAGAATGGCAGTTCTTGGCAGAGCAGAGTTTACTGTGCACTAAGATGTGGATCTTCATGCTGGTCAGCGAAACTTACAGAAAGTATAAATGAATGTTTTGACTGGATAAATACAGAATTATCTCAGTGATCGAGGGTGTTTTGGTCTCTGTGTCTGCATATATCCACTGTTACAACAAAGCTTGAATGGCTAATATCATTTAATCTCTCCCTCTGCACTGACTTTTCAGGATCCCAGGAACCTTTTAGAAATTCTTCCTTCAGCCTTGGTCTAAATTTAGTTCCTCACACTGAAAAAAGTCCCTGCTATCAGTATTAAATTTAAGACAAGTGATGGAAATTTGAAAACAAATCATGTAGTCATCTTCCTGTTGCTTCATCAGGGTGGAGATCCATTCAAAGTGTATCATTTTGTCATGCAACCACTCGTGACTGATGGTGTTTTAGCACTTGTGAAAATTTTATTTGTTCCAGATTCGAGCTGTTTGTTGAGTTGTTTTAGCTGCTAAAAAGCTATTTGGTTGAAAAGGAGCTTATTAACTTTTTAAGCTAGTTTTCGTAGATTTTATCCAGTTTAACTCAGGCATCTGTTTTGACCTGCAAAAAACCAGACCTGTTTCCTGAGCCAGCTGCATGTTTAGAAGCGCATTTTTGAGAAAGAGGAACATCAGATTTTTCTGTTTTCCATAAAGAGTAAGGTCCCCTCGGCATTTATAAAGACTGCCCTAAACCTCCAAACTCATTGTAAGTCAACCTAGCTGATGAGAGTGCATGATCGAAATGTGAAAATGACCTGTTTTAAATTCCTCCTGGTGGAGCTCAGCGGATGGGAGGCGGCCGTAACACCGGCAGGGTCATGGCTCCGATTTCCTCTGGGACGACGCGTGCTCGAGAGGTGCGCTGCAGCTGAGCTGTGCTAGCAGCTGCGGATCAAAGTGTTCACCACATGATGTATGTAAAACATTTATTTATCCTGATCAGAAAGCCTGTAAATGAGATCTGAGGCTCAGGAAGAGTTAAAAATTATACTTCTTTCTGGTGCTGTGGGAAAACAGCTGTTGATACTGACGCATGAATTCATGCATGTTACATAATTAACATACATCTTTTATACACTCAGCCTGTGATTGTGCAGTCATCTGGCAGCTCTACACCAATCACTTTTACCATATATGTCCACCTTAGTATTATACGGCACTTCACTCCAGTATAGGATGTTAAGATCCTGCTTGTAGCAAGTTTTAGGTGTTTAATGGGCATTATTTGAAGATTTTTTTAAAAATTGTTTGATCACAACCAGAACCAGAGGAGAGTGTTCTTCTGTTCATCCTCCTTTATTTTAGTTTTATTTTTTGTTGATGCAGTGGTTTGTGTGCAGCATTTCTTTTTCCTGCAGCAGGTCGCTAGATGCCAACATTTTCTGCTGCTTCAGGCTGTTCGCTCACTTGCGTTTTGATCAAGAAACACTCCATTGTTCTTTTCCCAAACACACTGGAAGAAAAACCCAAGGATAAATTATACAATACAATATGGAGAATATGTCCTTTTATAGGTTCTCATGAATCTTGTACGGCTCATAGAAATGTCACTGTCGACACTTTCACTGTGAATATGTAACACCACGAAAAAAGTGTGAGCAGATCGGGAGGAAAAATATTGAACACATTTAATTTTCAGTTTTTTGTTTTTTTTTTTACATTTAACATGGGGAAAAATGCTCCTTGCTCTCGTGATGAGGATAAGTTTGATGAGCGCTCTCATATCTGCTGCTGTCATAGCAGCTGTTAAGTTTAGCAACAGACTGGAAATGGAGGAAAACAGCTCGCCTCTGACCAAGAGTACCAAAATCGAGTACCTCTAAATCACACTCAAAAACAGATTGTATGTAGTTACTGTGGCTTAAAGAGCTGAAGTGAACACCTTATTTCCAGGCAAGCCTCTGTTTCATTTGTCTCTGTAACTCGATGAAATCTCTCCTTTTGCACTTTTTAATCTATTTTACTAGAAAAAATAAAACAAAAAAGTTGGGCCGACTGATATGGGATTTTTGGCACCAATGCCGAGCCGATATGAGGGAGCAAGAAAATCCTAATATCTAATATATCAGCCATTATTTTATACATGTAATATCAATTTAATGTGGTTATCAAATACTTAAAATATGTAATGAAAGCGGGATATCTTACATTTGAACAAACTTTATCCCAAATGTTCTGTTGTTCAACCCATCCTGCTGCTCTACCTGTTTATTTAACATGCTCATTGTCAAAAACTGGACCAAACTCACACTCATGACCAACAAAGCTGCCAAAATATTAGGTTTCCCCACTCCCAGTCTGTTAGAGCTCAATTCTAAGGCCATCACACAGGTTTGCACAGGACTCCACTCACCCAGTCAACTGCCATTTCACCGTTATGTCCTCTGGGCGGAGGTTCAGAGTCCCGATATGTAAAAGGGCCCAATGTGGCTAAAGTCTGATACCCTCAGCCATAGCAACACTAAATAAAGTGAACCGTGGAGGGTACTATGATACCGTGTTTCTCACCATTATGTGTACAGTTTTTGCCAGTTATTGTTAGGTGATAATATATTAAATGTTTTGTTGGCCTCTGTTCCGTGAAAATGAAATTCCACCGGGGGGACAGTAAACTAAATAACTAACAAGCATTGGTGCACTGAAGAGTAAACATTTTACTTATTAGTTATGAAATAATGAACCACTCTCTGCTGGACAAACTACTTAATTGTACCATTTTTAAACCACAAGTCCAGGCTTTTTTTTTCCAACCTTAAAAAACAGTTTTAATATCAACACATATCAGAAAACAATACCAATATATCTTCAATAGGCTGATATTGGCTTATAATATCAGCAAACTAATATTTCAGTCGGTCCCGACAAAAGTAGCATCCACAAAGTTTAACTTGTAATGCCTGCTGTTTGAAAAACCTTTGCAGTGTTGAGTCCTGTCTGTCCTGATGTGACAACATGGTAGACACATCTGGACAGACTGACTCCCAGTCATGGACTCACCTCTGTCCTCTTGTTGTTAACCCTGTTAAGATGAAACCTTTATTGGATATTGTGAGCATTAAAGCTAAAAAAAACACACATATACTCAAACACCCAGTGATGTTGAGTCTGACTTTATTTTAAACACCAGCATTTTTACGATATCATGTTTTTCTTCTACCTCTAGAAGGGAGGCTGTGAATTATGAATTCACTTCACTTGAAATTGTCATTTCTTGTTTTGGTAAAAGAGATTAAACTTCTTGAACCTGATTCGTACAAAGCCAGGCCAGCTGTTTTTTCCTGTTTCCACTATTCCTGCTAAGCTAAGCCAAGCTAGCAAGCTGCTGGCTGCAGCTTTCTGCTGTTGCTCATCAAACTCTCCACCAAAGAGCAAATAAGCCCAAAATGCCACTCCATTAGTAAAATCCTTTGCCCTGAAATCTGTTTCTGAATCTTTTTAATTTGCACCTTGAACTGATGATTTAAAGCGGGGCTTATTCCATGTTTTGAACAGGGATGTTTGCTTGATAATAGCTTCATCCATCCTCAGACCTGAAGCAGACTTTTGTCTTTGTATCTTGCTGTATATACACATTTTCAAACAACATATAAAAATTTTTTTAAAAACAAGGCTCGTCCTCGGCTGCTCTGCAACAGGGGTATCAGAGGAATGACATCCGATTGTTCACTCAGTGTGTAATACAGAATTAAAAAACACTCTCAAGTTACTTCCTTCACTTAAAAAAATCCAGCTGGCTGATTACACTGTTGAGACTCAAGGTCTGCGGAACAAAGACGTGAATTTCATTATTCTGTTTTAAATGCTGTCATCACTGCAGCTCCTTTTCACGTTTGGTCAGTCGAGGTAATTACTGTCTGTTTTGGAGTCAAGAGTTCAGATTTAAAAGAACTTTTGATTGTCTGACTCCACGCTGAAGCCTCTTTAGTTCATCATGTAGCATTTTACTCACTCCCTCCTGACTGTTGTTCTTGTTGCCATTTTCAAATGCCTCAAGTGCTTTCTTACATTGAAAAGTTCATTTAATGTCTCTTTTTTCATGTGCATGTATCACTATCGTTTTGTGTTGTAAAGCACTTTCCTTTTCATTTTCAGGTCAAGTGTCCTTTTGAAATTGTAACTGTGGGTGTCTTGAGTTACATAGAATGTAATATAACACTTAAGATGTTATGATGAAAGTTCTTAGCTAACACGGCTAACACACTCCTTTTATTTGTGGTAAAATAACATCCACATGCTGCATGGATTATTGCAGGCTATTGAAATGTACATTTTGTTAAGAAATAAGTAGTGATTATATGTATTATTCTGTCATTTGCTGTCTACATATTAGCTAAAATTAGATATATTGTGAATGTTCTTATTTTTTACCAATGTGGATTCTGTCCTCTGTGTCTTCTGTTCTCTGTGGGGATTAAAGGAAACCTTAAAAACCCTGTTATATGATTAAATTCCTTTCTAAACCAAACAGAGCCAGACTGAGAGAAATCTGGTGAAATGTGCTCATGTTAAATGAATGGAGCCCGAGCTGAGTCGTCATCTCAAATCTGACGTCTCATGAGATTTTTTTGAAACATCAGTTAAAGAAGCAATGACGTTCAGGCAGTTTTGGGTGAGCATGAAGGTTTTTTATGTAACCTCTGCATAAAATGAACCAGAGTTTTAAAAAAAAAAACTTACTTACACTCCTGGTTTTTGTATGCTATAGTAATGAATAAAGTATTAAGACGGAAACATTAAAGGGACACTCTGCATATATAAGTGCACTGTCGTGAATTTAGGGATCATACAGGAGACATATTAAAGAAAGAATTGTCAAATGCAAAGAAGAGAAATCCTGACTTTTATCCCCTGTGAGAATAATTCTCCATGACACCACTTTGCAACTGGTGCTTAAGAATGTGAAGCCTCTGATAAACATTATACACAACTGATTTGTAACAACAAACACATCTGCCAGAAACTCAATGCAACCAGGATTATTTATCACTATATTTAAGAAGTAATTTTTATTGTTTGCAAAATGATCACTTTCAAAGCTGGGGTAGGCAACATCTGGAAATCAAGCTAGCTGTAGCATGAGACTCCTGAGGAAGCAACTCTCCTGCACCCTCCCCTCCCTGTTTTTGCTCGGGATCATGTTTTATTCCATTTTTTGTCACTCTCTCGTATAAGGATTCATGATGAGACAAAACAGTTGCAAGGAAAGTTGCAGAGGTGTGAACTGGTCTGTCTCAGCTCAAGCCGGCTGACGAAGTCGCCTGCAACTCAGCTTATCAAGTCGCCAGAGGCCAGTTTAAGAGCTTAAGGCACGTCACTTGTGTCAGCAGCTCGTAGCGATGTCGCCTGTTGCTAAGAAGCGCAGGGTAGAGCAGCCAATTGGAACATGTGCTCTCTGAAATTGCCTTGAT
>JAPQLA010000004.1:20284689-20297872 GCA_029822935.1 Naso vlamingii | reverse complement strand
ACTGGGTTCTCAGACTTTGTATTTTTAACTAAACTAATAATTTATATTTTATATGACCAAATTTAAAATGTAATAATTATTAAAAATTGAGTTAATATTCTTCATGTCAACGGTGATACCATACTGAAACTTTAATCATCAAACTCTTTTAAGCTAACAAAGCACACCTGCACTCAACTTAAGATTATATGCATAATTACTCCACTCATTATTTTCTCAATACCAAAGTGGCATCTTCACATTTGACAGTCTAAAACAGAAAAATATTCAAATTGCAAAGACATTAAACAGGCAAATCATCACATCAGAGGTGAGACCAGCAATCAGCACTGATTCAACCACTTTTACTGAACTAATCAAGTAAACCAGTTAAACACTCAACCAACTGTCGCAGCTCTGAACGGTTCAACCCACTGTTGAGCTTTGAGTGTCCTTCATTAACAATATTTTTTTAAAAAAGAACAGGAACCAAAGGTGTAGAAACACTATTTTCACATACTTTTATTTCCACAATTCTCCTCTAGCATTTTTTTTTTTTTACATTATTTTATTTTTTTTTACATAAGAACAGACTGTTATACACAGATATTGAAGCAGGGCAAAGGAGGTGAGGAAAGGAGACGAAAACCATACAAAATGGTGTCTACTTAAGCACAACAAAATCTATGTGTATAAAATTGTGTGGGTTGTTCCACTGTGGAGGCACCGACCTCTACCTCAATTCTTTTTTTAAATAGATTAATAAAAATACAATCTTTTAAATCGACCTTTTTAAAGTGGACTGCAAAATTAAAGAGGATCTAGAGGCATGATGACCGAATCAATAATGGAGGACAACTTGAGTCGATTGAGCCACGCAGGAAGGGAGAAGTTGTGGCCAGATTTGGAGGTGAAATCCCCCTCCCCCACCAAAAAAACTGATTTTCTCTTTTAAAAATGGCACACAGCAACTAGTGCTGGCTACTTTTCACCATACACTTGAACACCCAGCATGATCAACAACGGCACACATTGGGGAAAGAGAAAAAAAAGAAAATGAAAACACGATCTTGTGAACTTGTCAAAGACATTCCCATTCGCCTGCAAGTCTGCTGACACAAAGCGTTTGCTCTCCGTGCTGTAGTGCTTCCTCATTAGACATGTTTTAGTGAAGAGAGCAAAGAGAATGGAAATACAGATGAAAGTGTGTATCTCTGTGTGTGTGTGTGTGTGTATGTGTGTTTGAAAGGTGAGGGGGGGAGAAAGCAGCGTTGCGTGACAGTGGTAGGGATGGCACCACGCTAAAACATGGCGCGCGATCCGTTTAACAAGTACAGTTCTGTTTGTGAACATCATGTGAATCAGCAGAACTTCCTACAGCCTGCAGCCAAAAAAACAAAAAAACAAAACAAAAAAACAAAACAAAAAACGCCGACCTCGACGTTGACTTTCACGCCGCCGAACTTCTCTCGCAGCAGCCATGACGCAGAGGAAGCTGCGACTCATAAATACTCAATCTACGGATACCTAGCTAGAACACTTTTAACTCTTGCATAACATGGAGACCACATACACACATACAAACCATCTATGTGTATCTCAAGTTGATGACTTCACAGTCCACTATGACCACACATCTCCATAAGGTGGCGCTTCGCCAGACCGATCATCAATTCTCCAGTTTCGAAGCAGCACAGGGAGGTAACTGGAGGGTGATGAGGGGAAGAGGGGAGCGGGACGGCCCCTCCTGGAGTCACAGAGCTCAGGAATGTCGGTGTGCCTTCTGTTTGTTTTGTTTGTTTTTTTTTTAAAAATAGTGTGTCATTTCAAATCACAGATCCATTGATTAACCTGGCTGAGGTGAAGTGGGGGCCCCCCCTTTTGCTGAGGAACCAACACGGCCACCCTTTGCTCGATTTTAGGGAGGCCAGTTTACCGACAGCCCCCCTCCACCAGCAGCACCACGGTCTGCTCTGAGGCCCCCGGCTGTCTGCCTGCCTGCTGGCCTTCCTGCCTGGCGGCGGTTAAGCGGTTATCTTGGACTTGGAGGATGGAGCCATGCACAGAGTGGCCTGTGGGATATGTGGAGAGAGCCTGGAGCTAGAGGCGCCTGGGACCCTGTCATCTGTTGGCTGGAAAGTAATTAGGGTCCAGGTAGTTGTAGCCTGTGCTCTGTGGCAGGCAGTAGTCCCTGTCCAGAAAGGTTTCAGGCTGGTGCACCGGTTCCAGGTGGTGGTTCGGCTTGTGGGTCTCTGTCTTGAACAAGCTGGAAGATTTTATTTAAAAAAAAAAAAAGAAAAATGTCAGTTCAATGGCAACTGTGTTGGCAGTTTACCAAGTAGTAGAGTTACCACTGTATATACTTCTACAAAAAAAACAACAACAACAAAAAAAACAGCTACTAGTTCTGAACTTTTTTTTTTTTTTAAGTGACTAGGAGGAACTTTCAGCTTTTATTGATTCTACCGGCCCCTTTGGACAAAAGCGGAAGTGACACAAGCACCTACTATCATACAGATCTTTGCTAGTACATGCTTTGCTAGTACTCTGCATAACACCGGCAACACGTGCATTTGTTTTGGAAGTGAGTGAAAGAGAGGCCACAGGATGGATTACGATGAGGTAATGTATTTATATGTGGCTGAGAAACAAGTTATAAGCCAGCTGTATGGCTGTAATGTCCCCTGAGACCTATTAACTCTTTTTCTGTAGGCTAACGTTACACAGCCATTTGCAAACTAACAGCTGTAGTTACAGAATACAATTACATTAATGTCACTGCACAGAACAACAAAATCTGAAGGAAAAAAAAGGATTGTTTCATCAGAGTTTGCAGGGATTCTGACTCAATCACGAGCATTAACGGTGCACACACACTTGGCCCAGTGGTCCCGTACCGTGCCATGCCGTTGCACGAATGTCCCCCCTCCCCTCTCCCCCACTGGCCCGCACTCACATTGCTCCAGTCTAACTGCGCCTGAGTACGCCTGAGCTCCCTGATCTACAGAACACCACCTGTATTTTTTTCATCTTTTAATAATATTTTGAAATTGTTCTCTGGTTCCCGCCATCTACGAGACAGTTGCAGATTTTTCCAACTGCTTTTTATGCAGACATTGTATGCTGTGGTCTGCCTGAATTTAAGGCGAATCCTCCACAAACAGTCACAATGATGTTGGTGCTCCATGCCAGCGCTCTTGCATGCGCATCCGTACCAAACTGAGGTTCACCTCTTTCAACCATGCCAGGGCTAACAAAGCGTGCCGTGCTTGAGTAAGGAGCGCTCGCAGTAGTCAAACAAACTGGACTTTAGGGGTCAAACGTGCTCAGGCATGATAAGGATCGCCTATTGTGAGTGCATCCTAATAGTACCTACATAAAAATAGCAGTCTCGTTTGCTGTTACAGGAAATTTATGATCATCAGAGGAATCATGAGACTTTTTCAATAATACTTGAAAGTTTCTTGTAGTCACTTTAACCCCATGCAGAATTGGAGGAGCTCACCAGTCAGAGCAGTTGGAGCAGAAATCGACCGAGTTGTCCGGCGGACAGTCCTGACAGTGCCACCGCACTCCCAGGATGGGCTCCATGCCGCAGACGTCACACTGCACAAAACACATCACATCATCAGAAAGCAATTTTTTCTGCTTTTTCAGAGGCTGATAGTTGTTGGGTATAGTTTTGGGATAAGCCTCTTAACATCACACACAGTATAATCAATTCTAACTTGTTACTTGTATTGTTTAAAATGGTGTATGGTGTAAAATTGTGTCACAAACTTTGTCCTTGCTGAGTAAATTACAGTGTAATCTCTTTGACTCCGGTCGTTACTCTTTCTACATTAAGGGAACGTGTGTGCAGAAACAGGCTGTAATGGTGTCAGTGTGTTGTGTACAAGCGTTCAAAGTCTTCACCTTGTAGCCGACGTGCCTCACCCCGACCTTGTCCTCTCGGATCTCCTGGAGCGTCTGTTTTTTCAGCCGCTTCAGCTCTAAAAGCTCTTTGTACTCTGGCAAATTTCTCAACTCCACAGGTATAGTATCTTCATCCTAAGAAGTGAGGGAAAGAAAGAAAGAGAAACAGACATACATATATAAATGTGTACACACAAAGGATAAGATACAGATGAGATGCCTGAGACAACAGAGATCTACTCTGATAATTTTATTCTCTAGATGTTAAACGCCCTGCAGACAAATCAGCTGCCACCACTGATAAATCTAATTTTAGCCCACCAAGCGCCAAGTGTCCATCGACACAAATCTGGAGATTTTCTTCTATTTGGGCATCAACATTGCAGTAAACAATAAAAGTATCTTTTTAGCTGCGCGTAAATGAGTGCACACCTGCTAACTGTAGCTTATTCTGACCTCCATCTACTTGGCAAAATGGAAAAGAACTCTCAAGATGTAAAGAAAAGTGGAGAGTGCTTTGTTTTGCACTTCCAGGTCTTGACAGAAACAACATTATCATATCTGTGATATTAGACACTATCAATTATAACCAAAGTTTCTGCTCAGAATCTGCACTCAATTTAACAAATGAACAAAACAGGTTTGGGTCCTGACAGGGATTCACTTTGTTAGAATCCAGCTAAGCTACTGACTCATTTGCCCTCATCAGACATTCATTCCTACCTGCAAACATGGTCGAACTAAGAGAGAAACTGGTGAAGTGAGAAATTACTGTGGCTCATGCTGGCAACACCTTTGTGACTTTGCAACATACTGGTGGCATCAGAGGTTTTGTTAACACGCTGGTGGAGCCGGCAGCCTGTGTTCTCAGCAGGGCACAGTGACCCGGTTTTGCTTAAAGGTTATTGCCATCAAAGGGAGAGAAGAAAATGTCAGCGAAACGGAGAACGTCAGGAGTTACGCAGTTCAAATGAAAATAAAGGCAAGTCTGGCCGGACCCCCTGCTCTGATTTAGCCGTTTTCAACAGCACGCACTGCTCTGATTGAAGCAGGGGTGGGTGGGTGAGGGGGTTAGATAAATAAATGGCTTAGAACTGCATGATCAAGGGCTTAACGCCTTATTTCATCCAAAGACGTTACAGTGAAGTTAAGAGTGAGAGGCACAGACTGTTATATGAAAGCAGATGCAGGTCACATGGCAGACTTGGTCAGGTAAAAAAACAAGACTCCTGGTGCATTTAAGATGCAGCTTTTCCTCGACCTGTATCTTTGGGTCTTTAGGAGAAGAGGAAATGCGATCCTGTGATAAGCTTACTTACACAGCAAGGACACAGTCTGAGCAGTGAGCAGAGACACGGAAAAGTCGAGTGAATCGTATCAGTTACGAGACAATCACCCAGGACGAACACATGTAACCTTGGAATATATTTTGAGCACCACTGTCTTGTGATGCTCATTTCACATTTCACATGCTTTAGCACCACTTGACTCTGCACACTGTCATTTCCCTACTGACCACTATATCATTAACTATATCAAGATAAATTTAACCAGCGTACTTGGATATCAAAAACTGTACCTGCTATTAGGGCCCGACTGACATATTGGTTTGCCGACATTATCGTTCGACATCGGCCTATCAGCGATAAATTGCTATCAGTGTTTATGTTCCCTGATACGTGCCAAAAATAAAACTGTTTTTAACGGCTGGAAAAAATGCTTGGACTAGTGATTTGAGATGGTGTTACATATATATAATATATATAAGTCAAATATGAGTTTTCTTGCCCCTTAATATCGGTATCTGTATCAGCCCAAAAAATCCCATATCAGTCGGGCCCTCTCTGTGACACAGACAGCACACAGGTTGGCAGGCTGGTAAAGGGGAGCTGAAGAGGTTTCTGCTTATTATTATTATTCTGTTATGTGACAGAGGACTGACCGAGTCATCGGCAGAGGGGTCCTGCACGCTGCTGTAATACGTCGAGCGTTCCTCATCTTCATCCATGAAGACTGGAGGCTCATAGGAGGTCAGGAAAGTAGACGGCCGGTACAGGTGCTTGTTGAGGTGGTGCTGCCTCTTACTGGATGCCTGAGGGATCAAACAGGGACAGTAAGAAGGGCGTGCATTTTAAACTAGTGTCCTTCAACATGTATGTTATGTAATGTCTTAGAGGTCAATGCATTAGCAAGCATTACTACTTAGTTTAAAAAAAAAGAAAAAAGAGCACTTTTGTAGGCACTTCTAAGTAGGGCTGTGAGGTACAGGTGAAATAAGTATAATGATACTAAAGTAGGTAATAATTAAGGATACTTTTTAATATTGCTAATATTGATAAGGCAAATGTATGCATAATTAAAAATAATGAGCCCAATCAATAAAATCCAATGTATTCTACTCGTTGATTTGAACAAAATCTATTATTACGGTTTTTGTTTAGTGCAAATTGTGTTAGTTACTTTTAATCGTTAATTTAGCAAAACAATGACACAATATTCAAACTCAACAATGTACTGACTCATCCAATATTATAATTATTTAATCTAAGTATATTTTATTTATTTATTTATCATTATTATGATAATAAATTATTTATTTATTGAAGACCTTATTTATTTATAATACTATCTATTTATTTCTTTTATTCTGTGTGTGAGTGTATGTTGTTTAACTGTGTCTGATGATGTCATGGTGGAGCTGCTAAAAGGTCTTCTGTTGTTTTTTTAAACAATGACAATAGAACCTCTATTTAAAAACATATTTTACATAAATGAAAGATGCATGTTATTGCATGATATAAGTAACTCAATTAATGGGTTGAGTAAATACCTTTTTAGTGTACATGCACAGGTTGGGTGTTCTTCCAGGCACGGGGATACCAGCTTTTGTCAGTTTGATGAAGTACTTTTGAACCCTGCTGGCAACCTGGAATGTTGTAACAGGAAAACGGCTGCGTTAATGATTTCCAACTGAGGAGCAGCTGTTTGAAGTAATTGAGGTCACACAAATGTGAGATCCAGGTACTTGCTGGGGGTGCTTTGCCTTTAAAGCCAGGGTTGGTGAATCTGGAAAGCTAGCAAGATTTAAAAAGTAACATCTCCTCAGGGCTCCATCTAAACCCACTATCGCCCCTCGAGGCTCGTTCAAAAGCTGCACCCCCTACGCACATGCTCGAGCGCCAATCATCACAGCTGCTCCACAACAGAGTGGACAGAGAAGCTTGACACATAGTGTTCAACTTTATTAAACTACATTACCTCCTTCAGCAGTTTGAAAAAAACAAACTTTATAAACAATTGTAAAAAAAAACAACAACAAAAAAAAACAGACGTGGCATCAGACAGACAGCAGCCATGGCATCACTTTTCAGGCCAGCTCCCTCAGCCGTTGCCATCGCTGAAAAGCCACAATGATGTTTACTCTAATTTTACTTCTTTCGCTTTTCAACTTTAATGTCCTCGTAGCCTTCTCCAGTTCAGTCTTTCTATTTTGTTTAGCTGTAGAAGCTGCTGTGGGTACAGCTGGTAACGTGGCTGCATTCTCTCTGTCATTGTTCTCCGTGTGACTGGCTCGCTCAGCCGTAGCTCTCTGCCTCACGGTTGTGTACACTCCGGTCAAGCGCAATGAATGCACGGGCAGAGTGCATGAAGACAGGGCAGACAGGAAGGCGACAAGTAATTTCGTAGGACCGTCTGAATCGATTGGTTGGACATATTACAGCCTTGCTGTAGCCACAGATAAGGAAATTTTTTTCTCAGAGGGTTTAATATTTTGATTGCCATCAGGCTTTTACAATGTCGTCTACAAATATGAAAATAAACGCCTTCAAGAACAGAAAAATGTACATTTAACACTTTTAACAGCCAGTTCACATAATAAAAACAAATTAAACAGTGACAGGGCATGCTGATAAAACAGGTAAATGCAACAACTGAATAAACTGATGTTATATGATAATTTAAGTCTGTCGCCTCTAATTTTCAAATTCTGCAAATTTTTGTTGTTTTTATCATTTTTAAATGTACAAATAAACCAAATATTCTGAACCAAGCAGGAAGTAAGTGCGAAACAAACAAGAATGCATTTTTTTCAGTTCACATGAACTTTGTCACCTGTTTTGCTGTTCGATTGCCCAACTCATCAGCAATCTTCTGCCATCTTCTGGACTCGATTTCCTCGGGAGGGAATTTCACCAGAAGCTGCTCCAGTTTTTTCTATCAAAACAACAAAGAACGAAAAAATGTCTTTACTGTACAAACAATTAGTGCTCAATGTGTCTAACGTGATTTTATTGTAAGTCGGACACTGTCAATAGCTTTTCAGACAAGGATCCTATATGTTTGGGGTAATTATGATAAAATGACATCTTTTATGCAAAATTTTAAGTGAGAAATGGTGTCACGAAAAAAATCTACATATGAAAACAGCCTTAAATGCTTTCAATATCTGTGTCATCAAGCACTCCTGCATGCATTTGGTTATGTACTTGGTAAATAATGTCACTCTGATAAAATATAGCACAACATGTTGCACACTTGTTACCTACCTGTTCCTCCACAGTCCACAGCTGGTTAAACGTGTCAGGCTTGTTTGGGTGACAAATCCTCCCCCTGATCATCTGTCAAGAAAACACCAGTGGCAGCCATATGAAAAGACTGCGACGACACAAAAACAATGGGCACAGCACCGTTTAAAGAGATCTGTGAATATGAACTGGTTGGCACATGGAATCTGTGAGTTTCACACAGATGCGACTCTGAATGAATCACCGAGACGACGCAGAGAAACAGCAGCACCTTTGACTGACAAACAAATCCTGTAAGGATTCAGCGTGTAATCCGGGAGAATGCAAATGTCCTCGCACAATATAAACAGTGAGAGCGACAGGACTAGTCGAGGAGTTGTTTGCTTGATGCTTAATGCTTGGCGCTGTCTAATCCCAACAGCCTAATAAAAGTGAAACCTTACTGTCTATACAATGTGGGAAAAGACCCACATGTATAATAAAGGCCAAAAATAAAACATAATCACAGGTGTGGGAGAGGCAGGCTCCTCACGTTTCCATAGATACCATCTACGCTCACATGTGCTGCATGCTTAACTCTGCTGAGGAGTAAGAATGAGGGAGATGAGGTTGGAGGAGAAGAGTCACTGTAAAACGGTAATTTTAGTGGGTCAACCTGCAGGAGATGGTGACTCAACAGCCACAGGAATGGATGTGGCTCCATCTGCACTAATGATGTATACTGGCAGCTGTGATGACAGCAGCAGTGTTTTTGTACAGTTTAGTCTGGTGAGGAGGCAGAGCCGTACCTGCGTTTGCCTGCCATTCTCTGGAGCGTCACTAGTGGGCAGAGAGGAGTACATGGCTGAGGAGTCACCTTCCTTTTTGGGCTCCACCGGACTTTTTGGTCGATCAGGCAAACCTGAAGGGAGAAAATAACCCAAATCGGTATTTTTAAATGGCAGAAGAATCACTCTGGTGTTTATTTTGTAAAAGAAAACACACCAACATGACCACAAATAAATTTATACATGCCTTTGTCGAAGATCAGCTTTAGCCGCCTGGTTTTGCGTTTCTTGTCACAGAACTCTCTCTCAAAGTCTCCGAGGCCTGAGGTGTACTGCTCCCATGCGATCTCTGGGAGCTGGACGACTCGCTGAGGACACGGCAAGCCCAAATTCACCTAAAGGTCACAACAATTAGATTCTTAATTTATTCACAAATTATCTCAGAACTTCTACAACCATTCAGCATTAAAATCAAAAATTGACAAGCAGAGAAACCAGGTTTCACTATGATTTTGCATTCTCAATGTCTTCTCAATTCTCTGGGTAAGAATATTAACAAATGCTCGCGAGTAAAACATTTGAATTTTTTAGCAGGTACTTGCATAACAAAAACGCATGAATTTTATTAAATAAGTGGCAGCTCAAGCAGAAAAGGTGGACACTGTGCACATCCTGGCCCAGCTGAGCGTGTGCAGAATAAAAATCAGAGCCATACAGCGGAAAAGAATCATAGCCTGCACCCTGAATTTGACAAGCTCCCATATATTTATTCAAGTAACGTCTCAACCAGCAAAGTATTTCACATGGCAAAAACAAAGATTAAGATCTTATATGTCATGTCTCAGAGAGGGGTTTTAGCAGACATTAACTTACTATAACCATATTTTGTGCTTCCTATTTACATAAATGAGAGGGAGTAGAATATTACAAAACATGTGAATACACTGCAGTCCAGTACAAATCATCACTAACACGACAAAAAAAACTAATCTATGTGGACACAGTGAAGTGAAAACACGATGACAGTGGACTGTGGGTTTGTTACCCGTTTCTGCAGGTGCTCCACAAAGCTGATGGGATCGGCGAGTGCCTCTCTCTGGTGACGCGCCAGCGTCTCCAGGTCCAGGATGGCCTGTGTGCGCTGGGCCTCGAGGACTCCGATGGTCTGCAGTAGCCTCTGATAACTGACATGGAAGGAAACAAAGTTACACAACAGGAGAAGGACCGAACTGCTTACATTATTTAAAGGGATAGTTCTGTATTTTTGAATTGGGGTTATATGAGGCACTTGTGCATAGTCAGTCTATTACCTTCTGCCAATGGCGATCAGCAGTGTTACTTTAAGGAGAGGGGGGAGAAACTGCTGCAATGGCAGCAGAAAAACAGTTTTAGCTGCGTAAATAAATGCTTGCCTAAAAAAATAAATAAATCAATATCTGTTCAATTGTACACTAAATGTAGGATTTTTTCACTACAATTAGTTTGCGGCCAGACAGACGTTTATTTTGGCACTACATTTTTTCAACTGTAGTCCCTCTGTATAGTACTATGCCCACTCACAACGGCTTCTGTTGCGCCCCATATCACTTTGCTCTCTGCATGTAGCGCCAAAATAAACAGCTGTCTGGCCACAAACTAAAGTGGTGAAAAAATCCTACATTTAGCGTACAATTGAACAGATTTAGATTTTTAGATCAGCATTTATTTATGTGGCTAAACACCATTTTTCTGCTGTCTTCGTCTGAACAGCACAATGCTGATTTCCCGTGCAGCAATTTCTCCTCCCTTCTCCTACAAGTGACACCACTGATCACCATCTGCAGAGGGTAATGGACTGACCATGCATAAATACCTCATACAACCCCACTTCAAAAATACTTAACTATCCCTTTAAGATGACACTTGCCAAGCTGCAGTGCATCAAACTTTTAGACCCCAAACCATGCATAATTCAGCCCTGGTGCTGAGACCCTAAATGTTTGCACAAGACGTGCACCATTCTTCAATCCTTTCCATCTACTTTGTAAAAAACCTCTTTACAGGCATTTCTGTGTGCTACAATCTTGGCAGCGGCTCCAAATTATGCATCTCAAACCAGCTTTGCTGGCAAACACCTTTAGAGGTAGTTAAGAGTGAAGCCCATTAAGTACTGCAGCTGGTAAATAAATGTTCAGGGAAAGAGAAAATACACTTGAACCACTGTGATATTTTCTGATCTGTAACTTGGCACATTCCTCAGATTTGATGGCAATATCAAACCTTTGCATGGCAAAACTTAAAGGTTCTGCAGTGCTTGAGGAGCCTTCTGTACTGTAGAAGTCTGACCTTTCCACTCACACCCTCTGGGGCAACAGGAGATCTGCAAACTGAGCTGTCAGTGTCTAAGTGTGTGAGTGACTCAGAGTTCTTACAGTGCAAGCAAAGCTAGAGAAATCGACACAAATGTGGCAGCATCCTACACTGCTATAACCTAATGCAGTGGCTCAGTGAAGCAAAGTGGATCAATCTCACCTAACAGGACATGAATGAAAATCAATGCACAGGACACAATTTATTCAACAGCTGCTGGTGGTTTAAAAATCCTACAAGTACAACATTCAAACAAGTCAACTGTGTCTAACCTCCTATACCTTCATTAATTACAGACACTTACACTATGTGTAGCTCAGTTGACCTTGTAAAGCATCAGTGAGTACTGTGCTGTAAGCTGTAAGTCTGTCTTTGCAGCAGTGGCACCATACACACATACTGCACATGTCCTGTGCTGTAGAGATTCTAAAAAATGTAAGATCTCTGCAAAAGAAAGCAGGGGACTTCTTCAGGAGAACAGAAGATTTGTGCACTAATCCGTTTTAGAGCAATGGGGAGGACTTGGCTCTGCTTCTCAGCACTCTGGACTCCTGCCACGTGTCCAGGGACAGCCTGGTGTTCCATTGCCACCTACTGGGCCCGAGGTCCACCAACAAACACTGGTGCCAAATGAAAAAGTGGCCATGACAAAAGTGTTGCTATGTTAATGCCTGATAATCCAGAGCAGAAGCCTGCTACCTAAAATACAGAATTTAAGTGATAAAAGAAAAAACTGTCAAAACAGACAAAGCTGTAAGATGCAAATACAAGAAGTTCTGTATATGGCTCGGGAATCATGTCTGTGTTAATTCTCTTTATTAAGCGACCCTAAATGCCGAGTCATGCTCCCCGGTAAGTGACTTCTCACAGTATTGATCTGAGGCTTTGAAAATTCTCCTCACTCAGCACAACCTAAAACCTGGCATGTCACAGAAACTTGATCAAATTACTTGGAAATATGAGCAGTAGTGAAATCTTACTCTCAAGCAATTCTCCAAATCTGAACCATTAACCAATTCTGGTGTCAAAGACAATTGACCTCAGCTTATGATTTCTCTAATGCTCAAAAACCCTTGGCCCCTCCTCCTGTGATGATGCATCATCAATCAGCTGACCTGCCACAGTGCAGTTAGCAGTGCCTGACTGAGCGCAGCGTGGGACATGTCCACCAACATCAACATTTCATCTAGCATGACAACTGACTACAGCCCGACACCGACAGGAGCCTTTTCCTCTAAAAACAACTCATTGTACGGAGACAAGAGAGAACAGAGGCAATCAGCACAGACATGTAACATCCAATCTCCACCGGCTTTGACAATTGGCAACTAATTTACGCAATCACAGCACCAGGTTGAAGGTGGAAATTAAACGCTGAAACATGTGAAACATGAACAACGAACAGAAGGTTGAGGTAGATGCTCACCTTATTCCCATAACAACTCAGGAAACAACACAAAAATAACATAATTACACGTTGTGTGTCATTGGTATTAAGACCCAGATGTAGCTACACATATGCTAGTAAGGGGAGTGTCTGTTTACCATTAAAGGACCATGACAGTCTATTTTTGACTACACCCTATTAGCAGAGATTACCCCCTATATCATAAAAATGTTGTTTTTAAAATTCAACTATGTGTTTAC
>JAPQLA010000004.1:20220382-20239881 GCA_029822935.1 Naso vlamingii | reverse complement strand
CCAGGATGTTTCTGGCTGACACAGGAAAGAAAATACTGTCTTCCATTATTGTTAAAGCACACAAGGTAACAATAAGGTGAAAAATAAGACAATACATCTTTTTGAGTTCTTCCCATTTTAAGAGTCTCTGTTTGGTTTCAGAGCCAGAACAGATTTGAGGAAGTGTTTGAGGAGATGATTTCTTTCCTGGAGCACACAGAGCACTGGGAAAACACAGAGGTGGAGCTGGCAACACGAGGGGTACGAGTCCCACTAAACTTCTGCTGCATATTGTCTGACCTATGTCTACAACTTCTTTTTTTTTTTAAATGAATATTTAACAACTTAACCCGTCCAAACTAGGTGAAGCATTTGAACTTCTACGATATAGTGCTGGACTTCATCCTGATGGACTCATTTGAGGACCTGGAGAATCCACCAATCTCCATCCAGAATGTGATCAACAACCGCTGGCTTAACAGCTCCTTCAAAGAGACGGCAAGTCCTTTCTTTTGGCTTTATTTCTCTCCTTTAATGATTATAGCACAGTAAATTGTAATTTGGAAACAAAATTGTAAACAGATGGGGCACCCTGGTAGCTCAGTTGGTAGAATGAGTGCATCATGTACAGAGGCTGTATCCTCACTGCAGTGGCCCTTTGCTACACGTAATCTCCTCCCTCTCTGCCATTTCCAATCCAACCGTTCAGCTGTCCTATAAATACAGGCCCACAAATCCCAAAAAATCTTTAAAAACAAAAAAATTGTAAACAGAAGTAGACATTCTACTGAACAATAAGACTCAACACCTTCCAAACATAGATTTGATTGTATTTATTTAAACTAAAAATAGAGATTGAGATGGTTCGCTTTATCATTGCTTTTGTTTTCATTTCAGTACAAGAGTTTTGATTGTCTGGACTTGTTTTTGATGACATATCTGCATATTTTTTACAGGCTGTTGCATCGAGCTGTTGGTCAGTGATAAGGCAGAAGAGACAGCATATGAAGGTACACATCTAACATCTTTAAAATATTTTTGATCAACTGTAACAGGCCTGTGATTGCTGAAAAACAGTCAAAACATCAGTCTCACAGCTTTACCACCTCTAGGATGCCTTTACTGCAAGTGGACATCAGTTGTGGCCTTGAGTATTAACTATCAGCAGTTCAGAGACACCAAGCCCCACATGAAAAAAACAGTTAAAGACATATAATAGTAGTTTTTGCAGGGAGATTAAATCAGTAAAATCTGCTGTGTTTCAGGTACCTGATGGCTTCATCGCACATTTCTACGCTGTTTGTGAGCAGATCAGCCCGGTTCTTGCCTGGGGTTTCCTTGGACCCAGGAACTCCCTGCATGACTTCTGCTGCTTCTTCAAGGTCAGTCTCAGCACCAGAAAACACATTACATGGTGTCTGCTAGAATCTTTCTGTGAATCGAATCCGTACTTCTGTTGTGTCACAGCAAAACACTTTTTTTTCAAAAAAATATTCAGATTTTTAGATAATGATTACAGGGTCAGGTTTTTCCCTAATCTTGCCATGATTTGTTTTTTAGTATTCCAAAGAATGTCAACCAAGGCCCTTATCTTTTTTTTTTTTTTTTTTAAATAGAAACAACAAAAAACAAGCCTGTTCAGTATCCAAAGGATTTGCTCCAAGAAAAAAATCAAATGTCCTTTAAGTGTTTACTGACAAATTGTTCTCATTCCCCTTTAGGATCAGGTGCTGCACTTTCTAAAGGACATTTTTGACCTGGACAAAGTGCGTTACTGTTCTGTGGAGAGTTTAGCAGAGGACATGCTCCACCTGCTGCACCGGCGCTCTGAGCTGCTGCTGGCCTACCTGGGAGCTGACTCCCTGCGGCCCGTCAACAACTGCAATTCCTCACAGGTACAGCTGCTGCCCAGCACCCTGCTGGAGGCGCAAGTGCAGTGAGAGACGAACTTACCTTCAGACAAACCCTGGGTCAACAGTCACTACACACAAATCTCAGAAGTTACTTCTGTATAAGTTCCCACAAACTGTTGGACCAAAGAAAACTGTCAATAGGTCTGAAACTTCATTTTCCACCCACAAAACTGGTTTAACCAGGGTTTTCACTCTTTTGTAATGAAACATTTCAAGGGCAAGTTATTTCAACATGAAGGGTCAATAATTCACAGACGTTCACGTCAGTTTAACCCAGCAAAGTTGGTACACATTACTCAGTGGTTTACCTTAATTAGATGGCAGCAGAAATTGAAGGCCAGTCACCATCCAGGATCAGGAGAAAAATCCTTGTAACCCATAAGGGTAAATTTTAATAATCAGATAGGCATTATTCAAGCTGTATGTCAGTATGCCTTTTTTTAGGCTCAACAATAAGTCAACAGGACAGCCTATTTTCACTGTGCCCTGGCAGTGCACGGTAGTTTTGAAATATTATAGCAATAAATTTAATGTAATCTTGGTGTCAGGCTGCTATTAATCCTCTTGCAGTAGATATTACACTGTGTAATTTAAGGCATATTTGTTGCTGTTTGTGTGAAGAAGCTATTTCACAGTATTTATTTTTACTGTACAGCTACATCAGGATTTTTAAGAAGCTGTAGTTTTATCTGTATGCTTCAGTGGAATTGCAACCAGCTCCAACATGCAGTAGTATGACCACCAATGTTGTATAATAGACTTTATGAGATAGAGATTTATTAGATGTATTTTCACATCATGTTGAACATCAGCAATGCAAACTATTCACTGTGCTTTGTGGTTTTGTAACACGTTGCCCAGGGAAGTTTAAACAAAGGGACAAAAAAAAAAAAAAAGTTATAAGTCAGACTTCATGTCATTACATTTATTTAGTTGACAGGGAAGGTTTTTATTTCTGGCACCAGGACTTGCAGATAAATTGTCTTGCACAACTTTATGAGGTCCAGCGCGTTCAGCCCATAAAGCTGTTAATCCCAGCAAACCATCACATACAGGGAATAAAGATTATGCATCACTGTTGCATAATCGTACAGCTGTTAAACTTGTGCCACTCATTTTTGTCATGATGGGCAAATACAAAACACACAAGAAGCCTTACTGTCAATGCACATATTCAAGCCTTGTGTTCCTCATGACTTAGTCTGTTAATTGTGAGGTCTGAATGATACTATGTATTTAGCTGTCCACCCTGCTGATCCATCACTCCATGCACAACACATGAGCTGCTACAGTAATTATCTTAAGGTGAGCCCTTTTTGCAGGATGTTCCTCTTATAGGTTAAGTTCAAATTTTTGAAGTTTCCACCTACACGCCCCTTCGAACCTTCAAATCTTTCTCAAGTTTACTCTGTGTAAGTTGGGATGAACTGAAGTCCTTTTTTGTGTGTTACATTGCATTCTGTAGGTTCTGGACTCTTGATGGGACAAAAGGTTTTAAGTAGGGGCAGCTTGGTATTTGACAACATAGTTTCCTTGGTGAACCATAGCGGGGATAGGAGCACATTCAAAAGGACTGCAAATTTGGAAGATCCTCATTTGATTCGCTCAGTATAGGCTGACAGAGCCTCATTAATTTTAAGATGTTTATCAAGTACAGAGACAAAGGATGTTACACAGTCATCTTTTTGGAGCCAGTGTTAATTGGAGAAATGATGGATCAAGATGATTTACTATGTCGCTAAGAAGTTTATTGTTTTAATCCAGGCTGTTGAGTGAATTTTGGTAATTTAAAAAAAAAAAAAAAAAGCATTTAAAAACTAAGTTTTGCCAGCCTTTGTTTGGTGTGGTTTTAACTTAACAGCTATTTTGAGGGCATAAAAATATTAACTTTGTTGTAGACATGAAAAATGACTGTCACTAAATTTGCTAAGAACCAAGTTTGCCAAGATTTGAGGTCCCTTTCTGGATTATTTTACATGGCAGGGTATCAAAATGCGATTATCCATGTCTGTGTCTTGAGAAAACTGACCATATCACACACTGGCTCCAAGTATCCACAAGAGGCAGTTGTATGTTTTTTCCTGTTAGCCCTGCTTAGTGATTGTTCTTGGTTTTCTCTTGCTTCTGAGTTGCAGTAGCAATGGTTATTGCCCACACAGAATGTTTTGGAGTGCAATATACAAATCTATTGTGATTTGATTTGTGGGGTGGGGTGGGGGGTGTCATTTCCATGTGTTTTTTTTGGTATGTATTTTTGCATATGAAAAAAAAAAATCAATAAAACAATTAAAATAAATACTGGCAATTTCTCATTTTTGAAAATAAAGCTCTGCTAAGTTAGTCCAGTTTGTTACAACTTTATTTTTGAACATGGCAACATTTCAAAAGTCAGAACAGTTGATTCAAAAAAAACAAAAACCAATAAGATTTGAAAACACACAGTACATGAAACCTTTTTACCTCTAAGGCATGCTCCTTGTTTTGTCTTCTACACCCCCACGACTTGTGTTGAAACACTGAGCATCACATGTACAGCAAAACAGCCTCAAACAAAATATACGTGACCTTTTAACTATAGAGAAAATGTTTTCTTTGACTGATAACCCCAAATTTACTGCCAATAAAAGTGCATGTCATTCAAAGTACATTAGTTCCTGTCCTCATCCAACTTTCTAAAGCACATTCCTGTCAACTAAAGATTATTGATGAAGGCATTGAAGCGATTAAAGAAACCATCAGACAACTCTTCAACACTATGGCATCAGTTACAAAAAGACAGTCAATCCAAAGCTGAAAAACATGTATCTGACCAACACTTTGCAATCACAGAATTTAAATTTCATTGCGTTGCTGTTTTACCTTATCACTGGAGCTCTTGAACGGTCTACGTTCAGCAGTGGGATTGACTCAAAGGATCCCTCCTTTTGGGGACAAACTACGACAGGGCCTGATTCTATGACCTAAGCTTGCAGCATCCTCCAACACTGTGAGCGAGAAGTGAAGGCAGCAGCATTTCAATAGTAGCTTTGCACTGCACGTGAGGGCAGATTCACACGACAGAAATTGAAAAATCATGTATTTCACTGTTTTGACCTAACGGTTTAGCACATTGTTAACTTCTGACAACAGGTTTGCATAGCATGCAGTTTAATATACCAGCGTCATAGTTGTCTAAAGCATCGATATATATGGTCACTCTCAGACTTACCGGAATGCAAACAAAAACTAGTATAAAATATTAAGCACATACGACAATGACATTTCCTCAGTGAGCCTATGCAACAACTTTTTCTCACTTTTTGAAAAGTCAAACTTCATGTATGAAGTCATATAGCTCATATCATGCAGTTCATTCATTTAAGGGCTGTTGATACTCAGAAATCCTGGACATTTCTTTACGACTACGCATGGATGCATTGAGGGGTGTTAAATACACAGGTAAGCATTTCTTTGCATGTATATCGGTCATGTCACTGGACAAAAACACTGTTTTCCTTAGGTTTCGCTTACCTGTGTTATTGCAGCAGAACCTAAGGTGCAAGGTCTGGGATGACACTGCAAAGATCAAATATATTGCACTGTTTGCAATCAGTGAACAATGCAGTCAGTGATTGTTTTGATCTTAAAAATTAACAGCCTTTCACAACAGTGCTCATTCAGAAAAATGTCATCATCAATACTGAACTAGTCAGAAGCACTTCAACTACTAGCATTCCCCATGCTCATACAGGACATTGACGTAGCAGAAACCTAAGCATGCTACACTGGAGTTATGCAGTGTGACTTTCTACACAAATGTTGCATTTAATAGCATTTAAAAATATTACAGTCTCGACTAGACAATGGCACTTAAGCAGGTCAGGAATTCAAAACGCAACAAAAAACCATTTGGACATCCTTAAAAGAGTTCCTACCAACAGTGTAACAAGAGTGCTGACATTCAAACCCTCAGTTCAGGTTATCACTGGTACTGAAATGCTACCTACACAATCAATCTACAAAGCATCAACATACTGTAAAGATTCAAGGACTGAATGTTGTGCAGTCAGTGGAGTCACACAAGGGGAAATAAGTCTCAAACGTGTCTAATGTACTTTTCCTCTCCTCATAACATTTCATACTTACCCAGACATGGGGAGAATGGAAATATTTGACAAAAATACTACATCTGCAGTTTTGAAGCATCAAAAAAAGGCGGGTATCTCTCAAAGTCAGTCATGGTTTTGTACTTACAGTATAGGAGGGCTCAACTGATGGATGAGGACTGCTTAGCCACCCTCGACCCTACAATGTCTAAGTTCTTATATTGGATAAACACTAACAGAATGGGCACAGAGAGAACGACTTTGCAATGTTTTTATATTTAAAAAGCATTTCTTATAAAAAAAAAACAAAAAACAATTTTACACATGTGAGTTAGTTCGCAATTTCAAAATGGGCAAGACAAACGTTTCAATGCATGTTTGTATACAGTCGCAATTTACCTGACTGCCCTGGAAAAAGAACAGCACAAAAAATATAGATATACGTAACACTAAAAATATGCAACATTTCTTGCAACCACGTTTTTCTGAGCAACATGTTGAGAAAAATGCTTACCGCTTTTTCTAAATCTGCCTGTGGAGGAGGAAGTGTCTATCAAGGCAAAATACAGTGCACACTAGCTCAACAATGTCAGCAGACCAGGCAAAATTTCAAAAATGAAAAATACGCCACAGCAACGCAGTCAATGCATGAGTTACGTTACATAGACACCTGTCAACTTTCTTTGGACAAACATCTGTCTACTGCTAAAGTGAGAGCAATGTCAGGGAACAGAAGTGTAAAAAATGTCTTAACAAGGACGTTTGTTTGCCTGAACCATTCAGGATCACTGCACGCACATAATATATCTAAAAGCCTTATAGACAGTTGGAGAGAGACAGGACAGCACAACTTTGATTCAACCTTTTTGGACAATTAAACCCACATATGGCCTGCATTTGAAGCTTTTTACCCAAATCAAAACAAAAACATACAGAAATTCATCTCAACCCTTTTTTGTTTTAACCACCCCAACTTACCAACACAGGAGGTTTCAGTTTGTTTTATTGCAAAAACACAACAGGCAATAGCATTTTAAAACTGAGATGATTTACATGGTAATGTCTACAGTTTAATAAACATGAGTTCTAACCACATTTAATGTAGATACAGGGCTGGAATGACCATATGTATAATTACCTCACTAAAAACAAAGCATTTACAGGAAAAAGAAAAACAAAACAAAAAATGAAAGAGGACGTGTTCGCCGGGTAATCTGCCATCTATGTGAAACACTTTGAAACCAAGGAAATTTAAGATCTTCATCAAGGCGTCTGCATCCAAACATTTAACAAAGGATTTTGTTTCGACAATGTAGCATTTACTTTATGTCCACTTCACATTACTGGCCCTGTGCAAAAAAATACATAGAAGATACATTGCATGTTAACAGCAGAAACAGTGGACTCAGCTTCCCAAAATTAAAAGTTAAAAACCTGTGTAGGGAGAAAATAATTTTGGTTAAGTTTGTGGAGCTGCTGCAGTCACTGGAACCCTGTAAATCCTGAGGAATGAAGGGGGGTTAGGACATAAAAGAATTGAGTATGCAGTGAATGTGGAGGGCAGATTCTTATCAGGAGTGTACCTGAGGGGCTTGTGGTGCTGCACCCATCGTCTGAGGGTTGGTGCCGAAGTAGGCCGCCTGCTGGCGGTAATACTCCGCCCAGGCAGCGCTGTAGTCTGGCTGGCCTCCTGGCTGGGAGGCTGCAGGTGCTGCTGCAGCCTGAGGGGCAGCTTGACCTAGAGGATAGAACAACAGAGAACGCATCTGTACACTGGCCAGCTGCTTGAGTTTGCTACAGGTTAACCAACCACAGTACCTTCACATGCATCACAACATATTAAATAACAGGTTCTGAAAACTCTGACATGCTTTTTACTTTCTCTTTTTGGGTAATTCCACTAATTTTCAAGTTATTTAACAAGTATACGGCTGTATTTCAACATAGTAAAATTCATAGGACATTTTTGGGGAAAAATGTATAAATTAACAGTTTGAAGACGATGTTTATAAGAAGGGGAACGAACCTGACACCAATATCTCTGGTTGCCAGGTCAGAAACCTTCTGCCTTTCTGTTGGGCGGCTGAGAAAGCAGCCACTCTACGACAGAGGGCTGCTGTAGGAGCACAGCTGCCCTTCAACATGAAAACCAATCACCTCTGAGCTTCAGTGGAACACTACTTGACTTCAGAAATCTGTCTTACAAATACTGTCTATCATGCATTTTTAGGAACACTAGTCTCAGAAAGGCAACTCAATAAAAAGTGATTAATCAGGGGATGCATTAAGTTTTATGAACATCCAGTGAAGACAATAAATGACAGTTTGACTCCCCTTTATTCTTGAACTGACCATGGCTCGCTCTGCTGTGAACAGGTACAACTAAGTTCTCCAGCTATATCACATTCTTCTTATTTTTACTCTGACACTAGGATCAAACTCAATTACCGAAATTATTTGCCCCTCATATGCTGCAAAGTTATAAATTTAAATACATGATATGAAAAGAGAGAAATGTCCGACTACTGTTGTAGCCCAAATGTTCTGATTTCTAATTGTTTTCACATTAAAAGACATGGCACTGTCAGTGTTTTATCTAATGAATCAAATGATTCAATGCAAACAGAAGACAAACACTGCCTTTACTTTACCTCCACATATCTCTTACAGTAGCCGAGTTATCAAACTTTAAATTGAGACCTTAGAATGGGGGGGTTTAATGTTCAATTAATTATTTGTGATCCAGACATCAAGTCTCAATTTCAGGAGTACCCACCTTGTTTTTTGTAATACTCCTCCCAGGCTTTCGTGTAGTCCTGAGGTTGTTGACTCTGTTGACCTGCAAGCAGAAGGGAAAAATGTGTCAATGCATCCAAGTGCTCAATGAAATCAGAAACAAATTTACAACATTGACCCTACATTTCATCATTTAACTACACAGACATTCAGTAGCAGTAACGCATTCACTGCACATGGCAAAACTCTGCCATCAGTGTTGATGAAACCCTAAGATAGTCTAAAAACAAGGAACTACTCTAAGCTAATGAAAGGTGTTTCTGTGTCGACAGCTCAGTCCTGTAGATAGTCAAAGTGTTGCAGTCTAAACAGCACAGGCGCCAAAATGCCAAAACAAGTGGAAGCACAATGACAACACTTCACAGCAGGCCAGCAGTACTGACAAATACCCAGACCTGGAAAAAGAAGCCGAATGAATGCCCAGTGGCTGTTTAGACTGTCTTGTGTTAATAGGTGTACACTGAAGCTACGTTCATATACCCATTTTCTTGTAATACTCCTCCCAGGCCTTGGAGTAATCTGCCTGTCCACTCTGACCTGCAGCCTGTGGGTCACCTGTTAAAAAGAACGGTACTTGTAATTAGTGAATAATTCTCAGCAGTTTGTCCTCCACCTGCCTGGGTCGAGCTGTCAGCCTAGGGATGGTGGAGCAAAACTACCCTGTCCCTGGGGTAATATAAAAAGTTAAACAAAAAAAAAAGGTGCTCTGCAAAAGCAAAGTTATTTAAGGTGAAACCAACTTGTCTCCTGTTAGCGACACCAGGAAGACTTCAGCACGAGACAATACTTAAGTTAGAATACTACACTGCTCTACACTCATCTAAAAATACTCTGCTTCCTCTAGAGGCACAGACAGTTTGATGTTTCAGAAACACTTCAGTTACCTTGGCCGTTGGTTTGAGTCGTGCCCGGAGCTCCACTTGTTGGGGTCATGGGAGCCTGCGGCTGCTGGCCGTACTGCGCATAGTAGGCTGCCCACGCTGCTGCGTTGGCATCGGCTGCTGCTTTATCTGGAAACAACAAACAAGTTGTTACTAGAAAACTTAAGATAAAAGCTATAAAGCTATAGATGTCAGGCCCAACGCTGATACCGATATAAGGGGGGCAAAACAATTACGATATCTGACATAATGACCAAAATATTACACATTAGTCATTAAATGACAGACCGCCATCTGCTGGACAATCTGTTATCACACCATTTTGAGTCATGAGTACAAGCATATTTTTCTTGTCTTACAAAGCAGTTCAATATCGGCACATATCATATGTATACGGCAATACTGATTTATCTGTTTGGCAAATAATATAAACTGATATTTCGCCCAGGCCCTTGCAAATGTAGCTGTCCATTATATAAAATGATATGGGAATGAGTTACTGGCTTGTAACTAACAGAGCAGCAATGAAAAGATTGGCTCAAACAAAAGAGGCCAATGATGAAGAGCTTCTTACGTTTCCATCTAACATACCAGTCTATCAACTGATAGCATGTACTCACTTGGATCAGGCTGTCCCTGCTGCCAGTGCGGGTATCCATTGCCCCATCCCTGAGGCTGGTAAGGCGCAGGTGGACCACTAATGACAGAAAAAAAAACAACCATAGGCTGAGTTATGACTTCACCTCTGTCAAAATCTTCATGTTCTTACAAAGAGGATTAAAGATGAGGTAAAAACAAACACAAGTGTACTTACTGTGGTCCTGGAGGTCCCTGGTTGTATGGTCCAGGATTGTATGGACCCATGGGAGCCCCAGGGGGTCCAGGTGGTCCAGGTGGGCCATGTGGGCCTGGACCTCCATGTGGACCAGGGGGACCATGTGGGCCACCCATTGGAGTGACTGGTCCCTGAAAAACAAACATCCCTGTCAGTAAACAAGCTCATAAGAAGCAAACGTCTCTATAAATATCCTTATAACATACTCCTAGTGTCTTACCCCGATTTTCTCCTCCACCAGCTGCCTGGCGTAGTCTATCTGTTGAGGAGAGCCGCGAACTGTGAACATCTTGATGTTAGGATCAGAGTTGGGTGGAGGATTCCTCTGGAGCTCAATCCTGGCTCCAGACTGCTGGCTGATGCCCTTGATTGTCTCACCACCTAAAGAATTCAGAAACAAACCTTTACCTCTAATAAATTCACCAGCCTCTCTCCATCAGAGCCAGCTGAAGTGTGAAGGACATATCAGTGGACATGACTTACTGAAGCGTTTGTTTTCTGCTTTAAATTTGTTCCAAAACTATGAAACTCAAACAAACAATGTGGAGTCCTACTTCTGAAGAATCACTTGCCTTTTCCGATGATGAGGCCGGTCTTCATGGTTGGGACAGTGAACGTAAACTCCTGCAGGCCACCAGGGGGGCCCATGTTCCAGTTCCCCTGGCCACGACCACGGCCTCTTCCACCGCCATGTCCTGGAGGCCCACCAGCCTGGACACTCCTCAGCAGATCGGATATAATTTCTGCAGCGTGCTGAGCCTGATCAGGGGGCCCCATGATCTGTGCTATCCTGTCTGGTGTGCTGCCATCATCTATTAGGTGAAAAGAATGTGGTTAGTTTTTCTGATGGCTGGAAAACTGCAGAAATTGACCATCTTGTCTGCAATTTACACAACGGTACAAACTATGCTCTCTCCATGTCACCCAAAGTGTTTTTATGTGTTCAGGTCTCAGATATGTAGGGTTAGGTTTATACATCAGCTTTTCAGCGTGGTGCATGAGTTTTCATCACGGACCGCACACATATTTTAAACTGTGTCCAACTGACTTTGCCTTTAACCATGTTGTTTTAACATTCTTTCCATTGATGTGAAGTCTTAATCCCTCACCTGGTTTAAACTGAATCCTGACGCCTGTGTCATTCTGTATTTTCTTGATCATTTCTCCATTTCTGCCAATCACAATTCCGACTGCAAACCGTGGAACGGGAACCTAAAAGGAAAAAACAGAACCAAAGTTAAACACAGATTCAAAAAATTATTTACTCTCTGGTAGGAAACAGCTGACTGAAAATACTCACATCCAAGCTGTCTCCTCCAACTCGTGAGCCATACTCTCCCCTCTGCTCCCTGAAGCCTTGATCTCGAATCAGCTCCATCACCATCTCTTTGGCTTGCTGCGGAAAACAAAGCCCATCATATTACAGCCAAGCTCCACTGATATCCATGGAGACAAATAATGAGGCAGCATAAATCATTTCAGCTCTAGTCAGGGATTTACTCAAAGGGCTGAAAGCAGAGCTTGCTCATATATAGTTAAGTTTTTTTCAAAAAATACATCTTACTCTTTCATAGCCTGTTACACTGTTACAAGTGCATGGACTCACCTGAACTTTAAAAGGTTCTCCTGAAATGCGGAGTGGCTTGTCTGCACCTGTGTTTTGGGGTCCGTCCTGGATCATGACCATCTTCACTCCAGCTCTTTCCTGCAGGTTAAGAGGAGAAAAAAAGCACATCAGTGTGTGTGTAACATATGAGCGTCCTGTTTCAACGACAGCCCCTGTGGTCATGTGATCACCCTGCCACTCAGACTGGACACTCACCTGAAGGCTTTTGATGGTTTCTCCCCCCTTTCCAATGACAAGTCCGGCTTTTGAGGCAGGGACCATAATCTCCTGGACCGTCATTCCCGGGCCGTCGCTGTGGTTGAACGCTGGAGCTGGACGCCCCTTCTCAACTATCTCTGTTAGTAACCTCTTTGCAGTCCTGTTGGGACAAAGTTACAATTCACAGTCTGAATCCCACAATATACTGGGATGGACACTTCATTGTACGCTAGAGTGGCTAGAATTTCATTCACAAAAAAATAACAGAATACAAGGTGCAAATTTTTTTTCTTTCTCTTTTTTTTTTCTCTCTTAAACATTCATTCACATTTTCCACGTCTCACCCTCTGGTATAACTCAATGAAAAAGTATACAGCTTTTTTATTATTTCTACGGATAACCCCAGCATCAAAAAGATGTATGTGCATTAAAAGTTAATCAAATAAAAACTTACTGGATTGACTCTGGTGCTCCTGTTAATGTCACAGATCTATCTGGCATCCCTCCACTGTCTACAACACAGAGAAGCAACAGTTAATGCAAACCATACCACAATAATAAAAACAACAACTTTCTTTGTATTTATGAAATCTACAGTATCAGCAACAGATCTTACCAGGTGCAATCTGTATTTTACATCCAGACTCTTGTTGCAGACGTGATATTTGTTCACCTCCTCTTCCAATGACTAGAAGAAGAAAACAGCATCAACTCTAAATATTCAACAACAAAAAATTAGATGTTGATTTTTGCTGCTTAGTGTGTGTGGGGGGGAACTTACTGAATCCAACCATTCCATCGGGAACCTTGAATTCCTCCGATATTGACCTGAGAACAACAGCACATATCCAGGTAAGCACTATAATTAATATCCAAATGTGGGAGATAAAAACATTTCAGTTTAACTTGAATATGTACCTTGGGGGACCGCCCATTCCTCCCATCGCTGAAAAGGCTGCAAAAACAGCAATACAGCACATTAGAGAGGAAAATATGTACACATATAAGAAGTTTACTCATTTCAAAAGTTTGTAAGACATGCCAGTTTTATCACATTATATTAGGAAATGAATCATCAAAAATGATAGCCACATATTTAACTATTGCTTCAAATTATATCAACTGACTTACCATCATTTGTAGCCACTTTCTTTGTCTCTGGCTGGTCTGTGAAAACATGACATAATAACCAGCATAAGTATCTCATACCTTCCGTCACATTGTTAACAGTGCTCTGAAATCTGAAAATGGTTCATCACCATAAGCTGGAATGTTAATGGTTAAAGCAAAGGATGTTAACAACATGTGACTACAAGGCCAAGCATATAATACTCTCACCAGCTTCTTAGATACCCATAAGATAACGACTGCAGCCCAATTTAACACTTCTGCAATACATCCTACATCACTGCAGTATAATGTTCAGTTTTTGTTGAAAACTGCTAATGTGAAGAGTTGATTCTCCTTCACATTTCTTTTGTAATGCTGTGTAACTGCACTGCAGTTCACTTTGGTGTCTGACATTTTGCCCACACTGTGTTAAACTCAATTTTCGAGACTCAATCCTAGAAACACCTATAATGCTTAAAATGCATCAAAACCTCCAAATCTGTTTACATATACTCTGGACATTACAGCCTTAATGAAAGAGAGGATTTATTGCCAATTTGTCAAATCAGACTTAATTACCTCCACCTCCACAGACCTACCAAACCGGAAACTCACTGGATTATGATGCAATCAAGCATTGCATTATCAAGTATATGATACACATTATACAAACCTGCAGTAAAAACTCTAGAAGTGCAGACACTGGGGCCAACAATGTCTCAACCCTAACCTTAAATATGACCTCAAGATCCCGATCAGCATCCCTAGATTTTTAAACGAAATTGTGGGACTTTATCTTTGCCTTCCAAATATTTTTATATTTTCATTGCCAAGCACTAATTCAGAACAGCTGTAAAGATAAAAAAAAAATCATTCAATTGTTAACACATGCAATTAATAAGCTGCATATAAGCTAATACTGAACACATTAACAACTACTCAATGCATAGATAAATTGTTGTTAGAAATTATGTATAGAAGAAGGCTAAGACTTGCGGAAGAAAATGCAAATGGATATGAGATTTAACCAAGTTAATATCATTTTAAGAAAACTAGAATGTAGTAGTTTCTACAACACACAGGCAAGCATTAACTATCAAGACTTGCATTAAATCGATTTGAGTCACTGACCGATATTCAGGTTAGGCATGGGAAAATACCCACCAGCGTCCTCCAAGGGCCTTTTCTGGCCTCCGTAACCAAATTCGTTTGATGGGGGAGCCGCAACGCCATCACCACCGATCTTTGCTGCGATCTATAATAAAACAAAAAAGGAAACGAGAAATTTCATGTCAGATGGTTTATTTCTTTAGTGTAACGTTACAAATTATACTACAGCGTCTGGACGGGCACTCTGGCTGCGGCCTACACTCCTGTCAGGAAGTCTAGACCAACAAAGGAAAGCGTATGCTTTCACTTTAGAAACTACAGTTAACATAATTTAACCACACAAAGTTTGGACTTTACTATGACTTCTGCGTACATTATTAAGTTATTTATTCGGTACACCTAGCAATGATCACTTCTGTTTAGACATGTTTTCGCTTTTTCAATGCTGCGTAGCGTCAATGTTAGCTAACTTAGCTATTTTTCGTTAGCTCAGGCTCCCGTGATGCTGTAAGGAACCTCTAAAAGCAACGAAACTCGATTTTCGGTCCTAATTTTCTTACTGTTTTTACACCAGTTGAGTAAACAGCCTTCTTACCTGTCGTGCTCGCTGCAGAGCGTCTTTAAAGGCGTCGTTCATTCCGCCACCGGCGTTAGAGGACGGGGGAGCCACGCTGCTGTAGTCAGCCATATCTGCTGCTGCTCTTCTCCTCCTCGACTTAACAAGATGGCGGGTTACATTCACAGCAGAGCCGTTTCTTCTTCTTTTTCTTCTTGCTGTTTTTTGGCGGTAGGCAAACAACGCTTTAGTGCATTACCGCCACCAACTGGTATGGATTGTGGGTCGTGACTATAGTTTTTTTTACCTTATGTCTATTACAAAAAATACATTAGAAACTGTCTCTTTCAACTAATTAATTACTGTGAAATAATAAAGAAAAACTTGATAACATTTATTTGAATTCTATTAAACAGCAGGCCTATTAAATAAAAATGGAACGTTTTCCTGTCGAAACTTTTCAATCAATCAATCTTTATTTGTAAAGCGCTTAATCACATCTACAGACATTTCAAAGCGCTTTCACAGAAAGAGAAACCAACAGAACCATGGTTTCATGAACCAAATCATGTCTCCTTTCATCCTCATACTTCTCGCAATGTATTAAGACATAGGCCTACTCTCTTGCATGTTTCTTCCCTCCCTCTGGTCAATTGCCTGTATTATGTTTGCCTGCTATGAAGAGTGTAGGCTGTTCAGTACAGTGTGTCCAAATCTTATTCTTTTACTATCTCCTTTCTTCTGCTCCTTTTTGCACACCTATTCTCCCCTACTTTCCTTTGGACTCTGTAGAACCACCGTCCTTTCTACTCTTCCTCCCATTGTTTTTGCCATTTTTCCTTCAGTCTTTTCTTAATAATGCCTTTGATTTCAGTTCTATGGCTATGTTAATTGCTTAAATCAATCTTATTTCTTTTTGTAAATGGGCTTTCAATGCAAATGCTAGTTTTTCATGTTACAAAATTAGTTGAACTGTTCACTGTCCACTGCTGTTTGTTACCAAAAAAAAAGACAAATGTGACAAAAGGAGGCATTTTTTTCCAGATTACAATAAATACAAGTTACAAATCTGAAATCCAAATGTTTTACTTCTGTAAGCTACAAAAATAAGGAAAAAGGAAAGAAAAGAAACAAGAGAATCCTTAGCATGTAAAACAATGGTAGGCAACCTCTGAGCTTATAGAAAAATTTTAACCCTAATGCTCAGCAGCCAATAGGAATTCATGACACTTACCCATTCAAACTGGGAAAGTGGCCAGTTAGCTCAAAAGCGCGGAAAAAATGCACTTGAAATAAACATGTATTTAGTATGTACTCCACTTTCTTGAATTTTCCACTTGGTGTGAATTTGGTGACACCACACTGCATGAGGGTGAAGATATTTAAGTTTTTCTGCTGTTGCATTTTTTTTTAGCGTCCCTGCACACTCCCCTCATTACTTACTGAATTTGAAAAGTTGCTAAATACCTGCTTTTTTTAATCAAAATGCTAATCTGACAACATGTTATAAAGCACAATCAAATGTCATCGTTTAAAAAAAAAGGTAAAGGCAATTTATTGGTCACATCTACAGTGTACAGTGAAATTTAGTCTCTGCGTTTAACCCATCCCTGAGGAACAGTGGTCAACCACAATGCAGCACCTGAGGACCAACTCCAGATTCTGTACCAGTACCTCGGTGAAGGGCACTGACTGGAGATAGACCTAATGTTTTGATGATGGGGAAAACAGGAGCACCTGGAGGAAACCCACGCTAACACAGGGAGAACATGCAAACTCCACAATAGAAAGGCCCTGCCCAAGCCAGGATTCAAACCCACAACCTTCTTGCTATGATGCAACAGTGTTAACCACTGATCCATCTTGCCACTCACTCATGGCACATACCTATTCAGTTTGGGCAGGTGGCCAAGTAACTTAAAATGTATGGAAAAACACAGGTGAAATATGCATGCTTTACGCATAATTAACTGAAGTAACATTATTACTTCACTTTCCTAAATTTTCCACTTGGAGTGAATTTGGTGACACCACACTGCATAGGGGTAAAGTTATTCCTGCTGTTGCACTTTTTGAACAGTCCCTGCACATTCATCCCATAACCGACTGAACCTGAAAAGCTGCTATTTATCTTCTCTCTCATCTTTAAAGTAGGTCTGTGTATTGGCAAGAATGATTCGCATCACGATACAGTTACAATACAGTATATTGCAATATATTGGAATTTTTTTCCAATCTTATTTTAGGAAAACCGTCAATATAAAGAACACATCACAATAAAAATCTGATTTAAAAAAAACATTTTTTTGTGCAATCAAAATATCATTGCAGTAGTTTTTGTGCAGTAGCCATCAGGGGTTAAAATAACTAAATGAACCGCTGTCACAAATCTTTGCAGGGAAACTGATTTAAAAAATCGCTAAAGTGTTTTCGAGAACTGATACGACATTACAAAACATAATATTGTATATTGATATGTATCAATATTTTCTTACACCCCTACTTTAAAGGTCAATATGCCAATATGACAGTGCAGCTGTAAGCTGCTGTTCAACATGATATGAACCACAATCAATTTTCATCATTTAAAAAAACAGGTAAAGGTATTTATTTGGTCACATTTATAGCAGACAATGAAATTTGGTTCCTGCATTCAACCCACCCCTGAGGAGCAGTGGGTAGTCACAGCGCAGCGCCCAGGGACCAACTCCAGATTCTGAGCCAGTACCTCAGTCAAGGGTGCTGACTGGAGACAGGCCAGGAGACACTGTTGTTACTATTTTATTGAGATTTAATAACTAATAAATAATATTTCAATTATTTAATGATTTATTGCAACAATCTGTAAGTAGATAATGTAAGCCATATGTTTACAACACAGAGCAGGTGTCAGTGGAGGGTGTCGGCGCTGGACAGAGGAACGGCAGCGTTAAACCAGACTCATCCAACACCAACAGGGGTAAACTGATTATGATAAAATCACAACATATCTTAATTCAGTACACATTCATATAGCATTTACACTGAAATACTTGATTGGCTTTCAAGAGATCCCTTCCATTCATTCCATCCTAGCTCTCAGTCTCTTACTGTGAATATCGGGTGTTAGATTTTGGGTAGACTTTCAAAAACCTGAACAATCCGATATTTTTGAGAATGGGTTTATTAGCTATCTTTCCATGAGTTGGATGAGAAGATTAATACCGCTTTAATTTATTTGTGCAAATATGGAGCTGGAGCCAGGTGACAATTAGCATTGCTTAGTACAAGAAGTTAAAGCAGGAGATCCAGCAAGCAGGAAAAAGAAAAAGCAAAAGCAAATTCTTCTTGATAAACATTTAATTCCTAAAAAGCAGAGCATGTACAATCCCTTTACAATCATGAAATGTTTTTTACATTTCCCAGCACCATTTTCAATCGCATTAATGACCACAGCACTTTTTTCCATAAACCCAAAGACCAATTCTCCATTAGCTTTAAGCTAGCTAGCAAGAGACACAACTAACATGTCTAAATTCACTTTGCACTGTCCGAATGAGTGAGAATTAGCAAAATTGTTATTATCATTATGTATTTCTCAGTAACACCAATATCCATGTGCGTGTGTTTTTGTGTAGCTGACTTTGAAGAAAAGTACAAGCAGCTCGATTTGATCGGAAAAGGCGGCTTTGGATCAGTGTATGCTGGCCTTCGCAAAGAAGATGGTTTTCCTGTAAGTGTCACACACTTTCCCTGTCCAACACACATGTCCACACAATGAACCATACACCACTTCCAAAGAAAGTGTAAGCCAAAATATTTGTGTTTGTGTCTTGCAGGTTGCAATCAAATATGTTCGAGACCATGAGGTGCCGATTCAGATTAAAGTGAGTAAAATGATCTCTGTCCAAACACCTGTACCATTATCTTTAAAGTGAACTTTTCTTTCATTTCTCTGTTACTTGATTGTGGTTGATGATGAAAACCAATTAGATGTTTTTCTTTGGGTTCGTCAGATATTTAAGGTCCCTCTAGAAGTTACCTTGATGCAAAGAGCTGCAGGTGGACCAGAGTCTGTAGGGAAGTGTGCCGCTGTCTCCCTACTGGACTGGTATTACATCAATGAGGAGCTCATTCTGGTCATGGAAAGACCAGAGTCCTCCATGGACCTCATCAACTATATGTTTGGGAAAGGAGGCTGTCTGGATGAACATCAGGCTAAGGTAGGCTACTGAAGCTGGGTGGTAGATGTTTGTGTATAAGTGTGTGTGTGAGAGTCATATAAAATTATTATAATGTTGCCCTTTCATCTATACCCAGGAGAGTAAACAACTCAACCTCAGACGACTCTCGACGATCGTCGTTCACCAGTGGCACATGTGACTCTAACGACTGTTGTTCTCCAGGGGTCACAAGACCCTAACGACTGT
>JAPQLA010000004.1:19997146-20016189 GCA_029822935.1 Naso vlamingii | reverse complement strand
AAACACTATTTCACACTCTTCATGCTGCATGTGGCTGTGTTTCATTGGAAGTTTTGGCAGCCAAAAGCTTTTTTCCTGTTTTTAACCTCAGAGGTACATCATGCATTTTAGGAGCATCTGGTGTGTGACGCCATGGAGATTTTGTTTTGTAGAGTTTTATCCTAAAAAAAGGAACCATTTTCAGTAATGCTCAGAGTCTATGAAATGCAAGGGATTCTTGCAAAATGAAGCTGTCATGTCTGATAAAAAAAACTGCAGTTTAGCTGCCGACAGCACTGCTGAGTCAGTTCATCGTCTCTCAAAACTCACAAAGACTATCAGGTTTATTACACCTGAACACAAACGTCGGTTCCCTGAATGATTTAATAAAGCTCCAGCTCTTTTTGTGATGCGGGCCAGATGAACAGATAATGAAGCTGGTGAGTGTTAAGTTTGGTTTCAGGAATGTTCTGGCTTTTTATTACTACGAGCAGCTTTTCTACACCAAGAACATTTTAATAGGTTTCACCACATGTTTCTCTCAAATCTGTGTTTAGTTTATCTCAGTGAGTGACGACTCCTGAGCGGGCAGTTTGTTACCTCTGCCAGCTTCTGCTCTTTATTTACTCTTAATGTTATGTAACACACAAAAAAGCAATAAAGACGCTGAATTAGCTGTGTTTAAAAGGAGTTTTAATGTTCTTTACTGATCAAAAAGGATGATGTGTTGTTCAATCTGCCTTTGTCTTTGTTTCTGCAGCTTGCCTGTTCAGGTACAATGTCCTGTCCTTCGTCTACCTCATCTACCTCCTGCTTATTCCACTCTTCGCAGAGCCCACAAGCACAACAATGCAAGGTAAGATCGATTGTGTAACTCTCTTTAAACGTCACGCGTTCGATGGCTTCGGCTTTGTCGATGGCCTGCAGAATCTTGACTGTTTCCCAAAAGCCTCCTGTTTGAATTGCAATATTGTTCTGTGTAATATAAACCAGCCTGACTCCAGGGGACTTGAATTTCCTTGAGATGAGGATGGATTTGGCACATAGTTCAGTCCATGAAAGGTAATATCGGTTTGTGCGGGCACGAGTCCATCTGTAATAATAAATATGATCCATGGTTGGCCAGATCTGAGAGAGAAAGACGTGCGTTATCAGGGTCAGATCTGATGTCCACTGGATGAAAATTAACATTTAAGGCTTAGGTTTGGTTTATTTACAAAGAAAATGTCCTCATACAGATTAAATTAAAAGAGAAAAAACTAAAATAACAAGCTGTACTGTTCAGGAAAGAAACCCTCAAAAGTCCAAAGAAATACCTTTCAGTGAAATAAAATAATAAGACTAACTTAATTATGAGAAGGGGTATAAAAGTTGTTCCTAGGGCTCCACTGATTCTTTAGCTGGGTTTCAGAATAATACTAAGCTCCATGTGCATTGGAAAAGTGTTATTATTTAATTCAGCAAATGTGAAGTTTGCAGAATTTGAGCTCTTTGGTATTTTGATTAAGAAAAGACTTTGGTGAATAAATTCGTTGAAGTTGCTTCCACATTGTCCTTCGACAGCTTTGCAGCAGTCCCTCATCCTCCGCAGAAATCTAAATCACGATAAAGTTTTATGAGGAGTGACTGAGGTGACTGTTCTCCTCACAGGTGATGAATGTGGGATTGCCGTCGCCCAACGTCTGCCGCGCCTTTATGCGCTCCCCTCACCGCAAAAACACTAAACATAATATGAGTTTCTGTCGGAGACCACATGCAGTGTTTAATAATACATAAAGCCATATTGGTGCGGGGAACAACATCCAGTCCGAGAGCAGCTCGTCTCCAGCTGAAATAACAATCAGGAAGTAAAGGAGGGTGAGCAGAGAGTGGACCACTTACACTGTCATCAATAGTTAAAGAGAAAAGTCTTCTAGTAAAGCTCAGTGTTCTCGTGTCTGATTGCTGTTTACTTCAAACGTGGTTCCTCACAAGTCTGAAGTTACGTTCTTTTTTATTTTCCTGTTTTATCGCTCTAAAACATGAAGTGGGCCTGTAAGATGTGTTTAGATCGTGAGGTGTTGCTCAAATACGTGATTGACACACCAACAAGAAATGCCTGAGGCAAGTTAAATTTTTTTAAAGGTTTTTAGACTCATGAGTACTGTATTTCCAGAGTAAGAAAACCTTTTTTAACATTATAAATAAATTATGTTGAATTTAGATCGGTCTTTTTTTTTTTTTTCTAATTTCATTGCTGCACTATGCGTTTACATAGCAAGTCGTTTCATTTTAATTTAATTTAAATTAATTTCTTCATTTATTTAATTGCTCAGGTCAAGATAACAAAAAAATAAAAAATATTTTAAGAAATGTGTAAAACATAGAGAGGAAAAAATTAAAGAGGAAACTGTCTTTATTAACATTAATAACCATTTCATGTTCAAAAGTGTGGAAAGTGAAGTAACAAAACCAAACATGTAGTCCTACCCCTTTTTTGTACATTATAACTTAAATCAAATAGAAGACAAAACAGAAGAAAAGAAAGACCACTTGCATAGAAATAAAACAAACAAAACAACACTAGTCAAACAAGGCACCATGCACGCACATCCTGTTCCAAGTTATGTCACTTATTTCACTTCTCTCTGTTTTTCAAACATACATATTCCCCCTAGACTATGCAAATTTTTCCTCACGTAAAGCTGCCTTTGAGGCATGTTTGCTGCTCCATTTCTTTTCAAAATCTCATCGTATCCTCATCAGATATACCTTCCTAATATTTTTTCCAGGAAACGTTGCTTTTCAATGGAAGTTAAATGTGATAAACTTTTTTCCATCTTAATAACCTCTAACCAGACGTTGTTGTTCTTGCTGTAGATTGATCAAGTACACAAGCAAAGACACAAAAGAATAAATATTGTGTATTTAGATTGCCACAGGCACAGATAGTTTGAGATACCCTCCTAGTGTACCACCTGCCACAGCAAACATCTGTCTGCCTCGCCTGTCTGTCATTAGCCAGCATGAGGAAGCTCCAGTGAGCAGGTTATTTGTGACGGGATTGTGTTTTGACTGATTACTGAATGATTGGAAACTATAATTACAGGTTGTGTAAGGTCAACGTCTCTGATTATTTACGGAATAAAAGAATCATGTGGAGCTTAAAGTTGACAGTTATCTCTTCCCTCCTTGTTGTAACAAATAACATTTAAATTGTTCCCATGTATAATTTATGATAAACTCTTTTAAGCATTCTGAATACACACTGACGCCAGATATTTTGAAAAATTCACATCCTGTAGTGCAGAATGACACGTTTTTTGATTTGTCTTTGAGGGAATTCGAAAAGTAATTGAGCTACAATCGCTGCTTTTATTTTGATGGTCTGTTTCTTTTATCAGTTGAATCTTAAAGAAAACGTGGCAGCTAAACCGGTAAAGTTAATTTAAGCCAAATGTTATACATGAATAACTCATTTGGTGTAATTTGCTTTAAAAAGCCACAGCAGGTCGGTGTGCCCAAGGACATGTCAATATACGAGACTCCACTCCTCACTGGAACCTGGAAACAATAACTTATGCAACTTGTTGTTGTTTGTGATTTACTCCCTGCTGTTGCTGTGACTCTGCATCCCCTTGAAGGCATTTATTCCTCAGTGGAGGTGAACAAAATCTAAACTGTTGCTCTTGTGTGTGTAGCAGGCATTTAAAGAGCACTTACAGTGGGTGCTTTACAGTGGGTGCTATATGCCCTGTTGAATTGGCACAGACATGACAGTTTCCCTTCAGGGAGTCTCTTAGTACTGTTGCACAAATTTGTAGAATTATTTGATGGTTTGGATGATTTATCTGATTTTTTTTTTAGCTGTAGACTTCTAACAGAGGTTATTTTGAATGCCTCTCCTTTTAAAAAAAATCATCTCTATAATACTTTTTTAAAGGACCATACCAGTCTATTTTTGTCTTCTCACCATTAGCAGAGATCACCTCGATATTCCATGTAATTCCATTTAAACACCATTCACTGCCATTTATGTTGAAACAGGGTATAGAAACACTATGGGACTTGTGAAGGTTGCCAGGTATTGGTAATTCACCCCTCTAAAGAGAAAGTCTTTGTTTATTTGGTCAAAAATCGCTGAGCAAAAAACAAAAGTTCTGTTTCTGTTACATTTTTTGAATATGGAAAAATGTAAACAAACTCGACATCTCATAGATAAATCAATTTTGGAAAAAATGGGTGGGGTTTATGTAACCTACGTGGCGGACGTGACAAAGGACAAATGATGGGTAGTTACACTGGAATGGTCCTTTAAGGCCTGAGACAATTTTCTCCTTGGTAGAAAATACCCTAACATGGATATTTTAAAAAAGACCAAATGATTGCGTCAAGGTTTAAAAACATTTAATTGGCCCTTCCTGGCACTTTGGTTTGGCGAGACGATGTGGTTAAATCATGTCTCAGTGTTGTCAAATGAATGCAATTCTGTGATTGATTGGGAAAAAAGCAGCAACTGTTAAAACTGAACAATACCCTCTGTTTTGGGAGCCTCCAAAAAGTACCCTTGGGACGACGTTTTGAGACTGAATAATGAAGCACAGTGAAATATTAACTCGAAATGAGCGTCAGGCAACCAAGACAGATGGCCGTCACACAGCAAAAATGCTCTGTAACAAATAGGAGCAAAGAGAGGCAGAGCCAAAGCTGTTGTGTTCCTCTGAGCCTTTGTAATAATATGAACGCAGAAGCTCGCTAACAGTCCTCATACCTCATATTTACAAGCATTCCTTTCCCTCTTTGTGAAAGCCAGGGGAATTGCAATGGGAAATTAGCACAAATTGTTTTCACTTCAACATTTAATTTGCCTGCCATGGTTGCACACATTAGATAAGGTTAGCCCCCGGTCGCCTGAGGCTCAGCAGTAGCGTCTCACCTTAGCCAGGATATTGTGCCGTGCACAGTAATTAAACTGTTATGTGTTCCCCTGCAACGATGCAGTAAATCTAATGAGATGGAGATGTTGCCTTGTGCAGAACCGGTAAATCAAATCATACATATATGTGAGTTGGTTTAATTATTTAGGACACTGCTGTCATTTCTTCCCGTCAAGCTTGATCTTTGCTGAAAGTGAATGATTTCATTTTTGCAAAAAAATCTAAAAATCCTACTGTAGAGAATTATCACCATAACAACTCCCAAAATTATCCCAAATACCTGTAGGTGCACTATAAAATACCCATGTGTGGAGCAGCTGTTGCAGCTCCTCAGACGTCTCTCATCCTTCCCTCCCAGCATCAGTAATGTCCACTCACAGCTGTTTTCGTACAATAAAAAGGGACACTTGGTCAGTCAGCACCTACAGCAATGTTGATCTTACGGTCTTGGACAGTCAAGTCTTTTTTTAAGAACCCCGAACAGCCACCGAAGCCAGAAACCAAAGAATCAAATCGGGTATAAAGGCGGCTTTTGCTCCATTTATGATGAATCAGAGACTTAGAGAGAATTAGAGGTCTTGTGGTGCACCAGAAAGTTTATTTGACTTTTGAACAGAAATAAGCTTCGCTCGATGGTGGAGTTGCCAGTTCTTAGCCAGGGTATGTATCATGATCCACAGAAAATCACTCTTGGGTGCAGTCTCACTCACCTTCACTCAAACCAGCTTCAGGCTTCACAGCTGATCATATGAATATGAATTGTTGTTCTCCTAACTTTGCCCTAAGAGTTCAATGAGAAATCAGAGGTTGTGGTCGCCTTTTTGTCTTTTAATGTTGCGCAACTCTAAAAGGATTAAAATTTCACCATCGTGTTAGGCAGAGTTCTTCGTCTATAAAAATAACCAGCAAAACTTTTTCTAGGTTTCAGTGCATGAACGGCAGAAACAACATGTGGAAATCCTTAAACTAAGTGGTGGTGGTGCACTGACTGTAGCTGTTCTCCTCCTCCAGGCCACACAGGGCGTCTGCTGCAGTCCCTCTGCTTCACCAGTATGTCCTTCCTGCTGCTCCACATCATCTATCAGATTACCGTCAACAGCCTCCTGGCAGGAAACTCCATCGCCTCGGACTTCAACTGTGAGTTCACTGCAGCCTGAATGGTCAAGGCTTTAAAGGATTGTATGCTTTGTTGTGTACGTTAAAATCAAAGCGACTCACAGGTCAGGAATCCATGAGGAAGGCGCAGAATGGATTTGACTTGTACATTAACAGACTGATAAGCCACAATCACCGCTTTCAACTCCATTTTTATCATCGGCTAAATTATGACTGTTGCAATGCTGTCCTGTCCTAAAAACTCTGTTTATACGCAATCAAATGGTTTTTCAACAAAAGTATATATTGGAGATATAATTGTTGCTTTGATTATATTTACAGGCAACATTTTTTCAAGCCCAGTTGTGTAACAAAGGTGGATGGATGGTGGGTGTACATTGGCACTGGTGACACTGGAGGGATTTATATCCCAATGTGTGGTTAAGATCACTGTGATTAAAGCAATATTATGTAGGGATTGATATTATTGTCACTTGACACCCCTACAGTTACTTTCTAACACCAGTGTCGTGAATCCGAAACACTGCCCTCCCATGGCCAGCAGTACACTTGTTGCATTTGAAGGATTTGGAAAAGGCAAAGACGACATCCGAAGCCAAAGAACAATGTAAACTCAGAGGGAAAAATATTTACAGATCCACACACCCTTGAGTCTGGGGGTGTGATTTCTCTCTTTTTCTCTACTTCTTCTCCTCTTTTGTCAACGTCCTCTCTGGTCTTTACTCTCTATGATGTTTTGCAGTGAGAATACCAAAATTAACATTGTGTGACGTTGTGCCGTAAGCTGTTATGCGCTTCTGGCAGGAGATTGTACACAACTCAATCCAAGTAAAATTGTGTCAGAACAAGCATTCGAGGTGCAAAGTGGGAATAAATGAGGCGCCTCTCTCCTTGTTACAAATCAGTGTGCCATTACAGTGATGTTATTCTAAGGTTAAAAAGCTGCATGATGTGCCTCTAAGGTTAGAGAAAGGTTTTAGTTATTGTTTGGTAAAAAATAGAAAAATGTAAACAAATCAGGGCTCTTGCTTTGTATTTGTTTTTCAAAAAAGACCAGATTCTTTCCTTAACCTGAAACAAGTGCAGAGTTCTAATTAAAGCAGGGGGACAAAGGAAGTCTGGCTGTAGATACTAAGATCGTAGGATTTGATTTACAGTTCAATGTCCTATTTTTCACCATTATAGCACCCCTGAAAATGAACAAGATTGAGGCGTTGTACAATGGTTGGGCTGGTTGCCTTGTTCCGTTTCTGAACATGAGTTTACAGTCTTTGCAGTTTTCCCTTTTCTGTGGTTTCAGTCACTGTTTTAGAAAGCAACAGTCATAGTTAGCAGAAGGTTTGTCAGGGAAATGGCTTTGCTAGATATTTGATACTGAAAAGGAGAAGGCAGCTGACCATTTATTCAGCCTATCTCATGTTGACTTCACGCTTAATAATTTTCTAATGGCATCAGAATGTTTTGGAAAAGAACAAGCAACTCAGTTTGACCAATGTCAGTTCTTTTACTTCCCACAAGGTGTTTCTGTAGCCACACTACATATTTGAGGAAATGGAAATCAGGTATGACACAGCTGTGAGTGTTGTTCAAACATAACTGTAAAAACATTAACCGTGCTGCTTTAGAGGCCATTAGTGAATATTTGAGGGAAAACTAATTAAAACAGCTGTCGATCAGTGTAGTCCAGGTATATCATATGAACATTTAGCAACTTTGCAGGTACATTCACAACTTTTCCTCAGTATGGCAATAAAAAATGAATCCATATGGTGGTACGTTTTATTTATTTTTATTTATTTTATGTGTTTAAGACCAAAATGTCAAGATCTTGACTTGTTGGGCCACATGTTCAAGACCTTTAAGACAGACTGTGTGCACACGTGTGTCCCATCCATCACACAGGCCGCTCTGTGCTTAAACTCCGACCTGAGCGATTGATGCAGTGTCACAGCGTCGTATATCACCACAGAAGGTGAAGGTTTTTCACGGCCAGAGAGAAAGTTTCCATCCAAAAAAACTAACTGAGGACAAGCTCCAGTATGCTCTTTAATGATACTTCACAATTTCTAGAAATATTCTCACTCTTGTTGCATTTTATCACACTGCCTAAAGATTTATGAATTTAAGAAAAGTTCTTAATGTAATTAGCTCCCTAGTGCCATATGGTGATGTAGAAAAAAAGGACATTTTTGCCAGTAAAGCAAACATTGTGTGCCACTGACTCAGTGTTGGGAAGGTGTTAATAGCGGGCCTTGGCCCTGTCACGAAACCCTGTATCAAACAGTAAAATTTAAATGTGTCTAGACGGGACAGACCCTGACCTTGTGTTCTAATGACTTGTTCTTTCTGTCGGGGGTAAGTCACTTTCTGGAGCAAAAGTACAGCCAACTTTTCTCAGATGGCAGAACGGACCTTATCGCCTCAGGCAGGAACACATAGAGCCGTTCAGAGAGTGTAGACTAAATATTCACTCAAGGAGATCTTTATTACTGAGGTCTCAAGGGCTGCCGTTTTTGGCAGATCAGACTCTGCTGTGATAGAACATAAATTTTATCCATCTATTGCATTTATCTGTCTGTCTATTGATATGTCTGTTTATTTAAACAATAATTAGTTGCATTAACAGCATTATAAATTGTGCAAGACATTGTGAATATTTGCAACACGATTAGTGCTTTGACGAGCTTTAATTTTATACCAGCAAGTTAACCGTTTGATTGATTGATTGATTGGTTGGTTCATTGATTTTTATGTGCAGATCAAGAAGGTACAAAATACAAAAACATGTTAAACACATAACCTGTTAAAATAAGAACAACTTATTTTCAGAATTGTTCAAGATATTTAAAGCCATGACAAATACGATACATAACATATAACATGCAGATTTTCATGGAAAAAAAAAAAAAAATTAACAGCTTTAGAGGATTAGTATATTGATATTCTGCATTTTTCTTATCATTAATAATTAATAAAAAGACCAAAACTCAACTGACCCTACACTAAATATATCCTTTCCTCTGTGCCATTGAGCTCTATTGTTAAATACTATTAAAAACATCAGTGAGCCACACTGTTACACTGGATGACATGTTCATTCATTACCACGAACACAGACTGTAGTTTATTTTGGGTCAATCCCACATACACCGTCCTGTTGCTGTAAATACTCAGTGGAGCACCAAATGTGTATGAATTTGTGGTTGAGTATAGTGCCTCAAAATACACTATTTACTTTTCACTAAAAACAACAGTGCCCAGCTGTTTTTGGGGAAATTATTCCCCCCTCTTTTTTTTTTTTTTTTTTAAAAAAAGGAGAGAGTATATTATATATTTATAGGCTGTTTGTAGCCATGCTAACAGTGTGGCTACAGGGATGCCAATGCCGATCTGTCAGTCTGCTTTTTTGGTCAAGATTTAAATATCTCAGTAACAGTTGTATGGATTGTCATTCAACAGTGTTTAGACATTCATTTACCCAAAAGATGAATCATACAGACTTTGGTTTTCCAGGGATGGTTGAATCTAGAACAAATGTTTTGCCTCGTCAGTTCTAACGAATTGGTGAGTCCCAGGTTTTTAACCTCTGAAGGGTCGAGATCAAGGTCGTTGATCCCCTTGGTTGATTAGTGTTCCTTCTGACTGTAATAAATGTGGCTGGAGTCACCTGAGGAGGCTCCCTCCTTTGATAAGTATGACCTGATGACTGATGAGAATTTTCAAAGACATTATCAAGATCATTGATACTCCTGTTTTGTTGGGGTATTGAACCAGGTGTATCAATGATAATGACTTGACAACGACTCAACAGAGGTAACCCCCCCCCCCCCAAAAAACTAAAACTATTAGAAATTCAGTTAGAACTAAAGAAACTTCTAGGTTGAGAGACAAAACACTTTAGAGTAATTACAACCAAGTACATTTGCCCAAGATTTAACCTTCACAGGCACACTGACTTTTGTTATTTCTCAACTTCTCCTGGAGTTTAACCATACGGTTGACATTTTTGGTTCAGAATGCAATGTGACCGGTACTACTGGATGGTATGTCATTTAATAAAACACATGCATTTGTGCATCTCTGGCAATGAACTTTATTTAGTACGGTGATCCTATGATTTTGGGTTTGGCGCCACCATCAGGTCAAAGTTTCATTAATGGTTCCCTAAAAAGCCAGTGACATTGTGATCAGGTTAACCTGTCCTTTCTATTTTGTGCTAATTAACAAATGTTAGCATGCTAACATGCTGAGATAGTGAACATTCCAGCTATCCCAGTGCTGTAAACATTCAGAGCGTCTGGGAAGACATCTGGTGAAAATGGATTATAGTTGTCTGTTGGACAAAGTATTCAGACTGTATATCATAAAGCAACATTTGCACTAAATGAATACCATCTTGAGCCATTAACTGCAACGTTTAACAACAAAGTCCCTGCACAAGCACTGGGCTGCTCAGGAATTGCTTTATAGTGAACAGCTGGTGAATCCTGTCCATTTTTTTCACAATTAATGAGGCGCAATGTAAAGAAATGTAACAGCAGAACTCACATGGGGCTAAAGCGACGAAAATCTTTAAAAATCATAAAATATTATCATTGAATGGTAAAGTTGCAATTTTTCAGCACATTGCTGACAGCATTAACACATAGCATTATTTTACAAACATGAAGGGAATATAAAATATCTTTGTAAACCTCTGATTGTGGCCCGCTGTGATGATTTGTGTACATGTTGTTGTGACTTTCGCTTCCTGAAGTTAATGTCATCCTATTTCTACATTTATTTTTGGGCTATATATGTAACAGGAAGTCAGACATTACTCTTTGTCCCCTTGATCCATCGCCTACATTCTGAGTAAATACCTTATCTCAAGTTTCTATATCTGGAATTTATCCCCTTTACACCCTTTTCCTTTTGGCAGCCAAGTATAAACAAGGAGTCCTCTGTTGCGGCGATGCGGTTATCCTCCCTGCAGATAACTTTATATAATTTCCTCTGTTCGCCTTGGCCAAATACACCATTAGAGCAGTAAACTGAGTTGAGTATGAATGGGAAAACCTTTCCAAAAAGCTAACACCTCCAGCTGCTTGAGCAGGTCAGTGACTGGTCACCAGATGAGCTGGTGCCGGTCTCCTTTGGAGTCATCTGTCATTCCTCTGCGCTGACTCGACGTGGTGTGAACTGCATTTACAAACAGTCAAGAGCATTTATGTTAACCATCAAAGAGCAGCAGATGGGTGGAGGTCACTTCATTTCAGATCATGTCAGTTAAGTTTTTAGATAGTGACAAAAAAACAATACAGTTGTGTTGACTTCCAAAATACTTTCCGGTGATTGTCTAAACTTTTTGACTGTTATTGTTCTTAACACCCACCCATGTGGCAAATAAGTAGGTTACAACAAACCATTAAAAAAAAGGATTTCCAGGTTTCATTTGGCCCATATCTGATGGTAATGGACATTTCACCAGCTCATAAGGAGTAAACGGACTGTTGACGGCTGTTTGGTGATCAGTTCCTCAGGGATACAGCACTGTTGACCTTTAGTGCCCTCTGTGTCTCCACACTGTTACTCAGCTGTGAGACAATTACTGAGTTCTTCCCCAACTTACTGATTGTCTGATTATAGTTATGATGTGCTGAGTTGTCCACGCTGCATATCACCAGTCTCTGCGGAAAAGGGCAGCTGGCATTAGGCTCCTAAGATAGAAGAGAGAGTGGAAAGAAATGCTGTGCAGAGAGGTTAACAGCCCCGCAAGTACAAAGGGTGTTTTATGATGTTCACATAAAGTCTGAGGACAGGTATTTTTGGTGCTCAGCTGGGGTGGAAAGCGGCTTTGCCTCAGCGGGCAGAAACTTTCACTCTGTTTTCTTGAAGTCTCCATGCTCAGTTCAGACTCTGTCGTGTATTACACGAGATTCCTTTCCTCATCCGGCTGTATGGATAAGGCTGGCCTGACTTTACCTCTGGCATTCCTCAGGTATGATATCACACACAGGATGGGTTTGCTCTTACACCTGTGGACTCAGTTTGGGCTGGGTGAAGTTAGGTGTTGCAGATGTTAGGACCTGGGAATTACAGAAACAGACTCTGTTTTGCCTGTGGACACTGGACTGACTTATTAAGATTGAGGAAGCATGAGGCATTAGGTAATCTATGACCTTTACTGACATTTGTAGGTGATTATTTGGGATTACAAAAACAATCAGTGGACTTTAATTCCTCTGATGCAAGTTTTGGGCCCTAACCACGTTCACTAAAGCATCTTTGGCTTGTAAAACTAACAGTTAAGTAGTAAGCAAATTAGACCAAAAACTGTACAATGAAGAGTTGAAGTTGGGGTAGGCCACATCTGGAAATCAAGCTAGCTGTAGCATGAGACTCCTCAGGAAGCAACTCTGCTGCAACCTCCCTCTTTTTTGCTCTGCACCTCCGCCCCACACTTCACCTGGTTGGTGTTTAATTTCATTTGTTGTTGCTCTCTCTTTAAGGTGATTGTCTTTAGAGTTGTGACGATACCGATACCAGTATCAGAAAATGCCTCCGATACCGCTGAAAATGCCGCTATCGGTATCGGTTAGTACGCCAGTCTGTGCACCGATCCGATACCATCAGATTTATTTGCTGCTAAACAGTAGCCAGTTAGCTCTGAAATTCTAAATTCCAAAATCAATTCTTCTCTGCCGCTCTAAAACAGTATACATCAAGTTGCGCTGCCACTGTAAACAACTACTTTTAAGTTCCGTGAAGAAGAATGGAGAGGAGCTAACAAAATGTCTACATTTTAATTAGCCAATATTTTACACCAGTAAGTCCCACCAGTAAAAAGAAAATTGTTAAGGAATTACATTTTCTGAAATTTTACTTTTTAAGTTGCTGTTGCACTACTGTATTTTATTTAAATCCTTTTACTTTACTAAATTATGAACACACCTTACGTTTTAAAGGAATTGTTACTTTTTATGCGTTGGCATTGGATCAGTACTTGTTATCGGCCACTAAGCAAGTTTGGACATGAGAATCGGTATCAGGAAGGAAAACATGGAATCGGAGCTTTTCTAATCGTCTTGATTTGTCAGTCTACGTTGTTTTGGGTTGCTTTGCCATGTTTGCAGTTGTTGCTAAAGCTGAAAGAGCAACTTTTCCTCCTGGGGTGTCCTCCATTGCATCGGGCTTTCACTTGCTGAGGGGACGTGAACGCACACCTCTGCACAGCCGCCAACAGGAACAGATGCTTTCTGAAATGACCCATAAATTGTGGAAAACTGTCAATCACAATCTTCATTTTCTTAAGCCTGAATACAGCGAGGAGAAATGCAAAAGTCTAGTGTTCTTTCAAACCACCTGAATTACAGTATGCTGAAAAGTTATTATGGAATTTTTGCCCAATGACACCAAAAATAAACTACTAGCTGGCATCACATTTACTGACACTGACGCTTCAAAATCTTTCACACCCACCCAGAGAATAAACCGAATAATAACTGATTTGTGGTTCAGTCAGTTGGGACTCTTTCACTGAGCAGTTTAACATGGGAGTAGATGTGACGTGATGGGCAAACAGCTTTTTCAGTTAGAGGAGGAATCTGAGTGAAGTGTTTGATGTCAGAGGTCATGTCAGAGGTTAGTCCTCCTCCCGTTCCAGATGATGCCCACTGACCGCTGGACCTCAACACTCTTCTCCTCACCTACCCAGACCACACAACACACATAACACATAACACATACCACGTAACACGCACATCTGTGACCGTGAAGCTGTTCTTGCAGTTATTTTTGTTACTGATGAGTAACAAAGAAACACCAGACATTGTTCTCACAGTCCATTACTGTTTTATTCACCTTGAGTGGAATTCAGAGTCTGTTTCCTGTTCCTGACAAAATGCCTATTAGAGTGACTCATTGGTTTACTGGATACTTGGTGTGTGGCTCATTTATGAGAAAGCCCTAAAGATCATCATTTGTCTCATTTTTTGACAGCAGTATTCTGCTTAATGCTGTATCTATTATCCTCTATTTGCAATGACGCTTTTTAAAATGACACCTACCATTACATAAGATATATAGTACTTTTTAACACTTACTTAGCACTGTAAGTGCTCGGTTATTTAAAACAACTTTTATAGTCTGAATCCTCTGTATTTTTTGGGTATTGAATCATCATTCCAAAGTAATGGTTTACTTTTCTTTATTTCTTTTCTATTAAACTACTGCAGTTTTAGCAAGAATTGCTGCAAAAACTTTTTAAAGCTCATTAATCTTCTGAAAGTAGTGCACACAGGTAGATAAAGTCGATCTGATGAAGCACTCTGCCTGCTGTCTGTTTTGAGTTATGCTCGTCCGACTCCCTGAAGTGTGTTTAACATTTTCTCTCTCCTCACTGTGCCCCATAAACCAGAAACTTTAGCGCCGCAGCAGTTCAGCACCTAATTAGTTGCTTAATACACTGACAAAACAGCTGGATATGTCGATATGTCACTGAGTCGGGATCCTCAGGTCACAAGCTGATGTTGTGTTTTCTCTGGCAGTAGAACAAAGGCCCGTCAACCTTTCGGCAGTTCTTCTGTGCCAGTTGAATACCTGGAAATCTCTTTCTCAGCCTGGAGTGACGTTCAGGAACTCTTCAACCAGTCCAAGCTGTGGAAACAAAGCTTTTTATTTTCTTGTTTTTTCCCCATAGGTTAATATCTCAGCAGTGAGCACAGGAAGATTAATTATTTTCGTTACTTGAAAAAAATCGTACCAGGTGACAGAAAAAATGTTCTGGATCTTGCAAATGATTTAAAGCAGATTTTTAGAGGAGTTATTACAGGTTTTGTCGTCACCTCTTTTACAGACTAGATCTTCATTCTTTTTTATTACAGTTATTGTGAATAATAAACAGCAGCTATTGGCTGTGTGTATTATAGATACGTGCAAATCATTTCCTCAACAGCTGCTTGACCACCTGTATCACCACCATTGGATTTAATGACTGTGATATAAAAGTGCTATTAAAGATGTTAGGGTGTTTTTCTTTGCCAAACAATATCAGTTTTCATTAACTGACTTCATGTTTCTCTCCAGGTTCTGCGTGGGAGAAATCCATAAGACAAATTGGCTTTGAGAGGTGAGATTAAGACGACTTTAGCACTTTTAAATTGAAAAGCATTCACCATAGTAAAATGTGCATCTAATAATGCTACTGTTCTACATTTCTACAGCATTTTTTTTGTATTTACAAAGCCAGATTGCTGATATAAATCCCTTCAATTATCTGTAAAAAAAAAGAAGCCCTCCTTATTGATTAGATTTCTTCTGATGATCATGCAGCAGCATAAAATTTGCAAATGTGGATTTTGTTTGACTGAGCGTGAACCTTTCGCTTGGTTAGGTAATTCAGAGGCTTTCCTGGAAGTGACAGGCCTCATCTCAGTGCCTGCTTGCTGATGGAGGGGAGAGTCAGCACTATGACCACCTTTATGCCATTCAACATAATGTCATGCTTGCTTTTTTAAGACAACTAGACTACTGTAACTCGCTCCTTTCTGGCAACATCACCCAGAGTGCAGCAGCTAGGCTTCTTACTGGTTTTAGCAGACGACATCACATCATTTCCATCCTCGCTTCTCACTACTGGCTCCCTGTCTGTTTCAGAATTGGTTTTCACATTTTGTTGGTGAGGGTTTTGCTACTAGTTACATAGTTGATATGCTGACCCCATATATAAACCTTCTCGCTGCCTTAGATCCTTAAAAGGAGCCTCTGGTCATTACAAAGTTCAGCCTCAAGTCTAAAAGTGACCGTGCTTTTGCCGTCAGGGCCCTTTTGACTTTGGAATGACCTACCTGAGGAGAAATGACTCACAGAACCAGTAACTTCTTTTAAATCACTTCTTAAAACCCACATTTATAGACTTTTGCGTGGTCAACCTTTTTTAACTCACTCCTCATCTTCCTATGGTTTTATTTCTTTTTCTGTTCTTATTCCATTTTTCTGTTTCTGCTTTCCCTCTAAGTGTCATATTGCTTTTCTTTATTTATTTAATCATGTATTTACATATTTTCTTGTATTCTTATTGTCTTTTTTTTAACTGATTTATTGTTTCACCTCCTCATGTTATGTCGTCTTTTTATCTTTTAGTAGTCTTTTTTCTGCCTTCATTTGTATTTATCTATAAATACAGCTTGTGTTTTGCCTTTCAGTTTTATTTTTTTCTTTGACTGTTCACTTTGTCTGTCAAAGCACTTTGCAAACTTCTGTTTTTAAAGGTGCTATGTATAAAAATTAAAATTTTAACTCACCTGTCAAAATTCATACATGTGGTGTTCACTGTATTTACAAGTGGGAGGTTGCATTTTCAGTACAAAGTATCCTAAATATAGCAACCCCACAATAACATTAAACACCACTTTTTGCATTTAGCAGAGCTGGCTTGTCATGTGACGAGGTGTATAAATGCTCCTGACCTGTCCCTGTGTGGATTCTTGATGAACGCTAAACCCAGTTATGTCTGACAATCAGTTGACAGGCCAATTTTTCAAAGCTTTTGCCGCTGTGTCTGTCTCCTCTCACGCCCCTGTGATCGTGTTAGATGTGGTTTGCTAAGTACGGGAATGTCCAAACTCAGCCACATCCTTTTTCCAGTACTCAACAGCCCTCAGTGGATAGTATACTGTAAGTAGCGGAAGTACATCCATAAACATTTTATCCCGCCAGCATTTACCTGTTTGTGTTGAGGATCATATACAGTATATACAATATTTACAGCTGCATTTGCTGCACAGGCAGATGCTCTCTCACTTTTACTGTCTGTGTCGAGGAAAATGCAGTGCTCCAGTCAGATGTGAGAATCTAAAGAGAATTCACAGCTGTTCTGTGTCTTTTTTACTCAGAAAGATCCTTTAGTTTCCTCAAGGTTGACCTTTTTAAATCCTCTATAAATACTAAATATTTATACGGTTTAGGGGAGATTTTGCAGTCTCAGTATTTGTAGTTTTTGTAGCCTCATGAGTAATGACCCCTGCAGTCTGAGGCCACAAAGACAAGTCTTAGCACTGCAAATATTATTGCAATTCTCTCACATGATAAGCAAGAGAAAGTAGGAGTCATTATAGATGTTGGCTCAGTCTTGTCTGGCTCTGAGGGTTTCCATCTCTTTCATCCATGTGAGGATGCACAAAGCTTCACAACAATAAAGCACATGGAAACAAACGTCCTTGATTAGATTAAACTCGCCAACAGCAGCCAGAGGCCCAGCTATTTATCTGAGTGTGCGTTTTCCACCGCGTTGATTAGCAGTCTCTTTAAAACTTGTTAACTTTAATAAGCTTTATATCAATTCAAGGCCAGAATGAGATTGGTTCTCTTTGAAATGACCAGTTGCTTTATAACTTGAGCCAAACATGTGGTCATCTCTTTCTCTGCAGCCTGCACTGCAGAATCACCACTGTGTTTTGTTTATTGTAAACAGTTTAATTACACTTGGAGCTCAGCATGAAATGCAAAGAAAATACTTTGGTGGCCACACACAGGATGCATTGTGATTGCTGTAAAACTAAAACAGAAATTGGTTTGGACGATAAAAGTGAGTTTTAAGGGTTTCGAAACCTGTTAGCCATTTCAAGGACAATTTTTATTTGCTTTAATTGTACATGCAATCATGACACCTCATAAAACTTGTCCTAAGGCTGCATAAATACATCTCACTGGATCATTTGATGCCTGATGTTACTGTAGCTGTCATGGCAACAGTCGGCCGCCACTGTTTAGCTTCCTGTTTAAACAGCTCTTTGGGTATTTGGTTAGAGGTGAGCGGACTAATCAAATAACAAATGTAACAAAAGCTTTGTTTGCTTAAAATGATATAACCACAACACTTCAAACAATGCCATGTTTTAGTGAATTAATGAACAACAGGATTGAGATAAATATTATTTAATTTTGAAATATCATTATCATCTGCACATAATGATTGGTGTGAAGATAATTCAGTGTCATCTTTGTACATTAAATGACAAAATAAATCTGAAAAATCTAAAGTAGCCTTCATCAATTCCACTGATGAAGAAAAGATGTATTGTTCACACTCCATTATTATGAACAAAGGATGCAATTTTCAAGGGAGTAAACATGTTTTTCACAGCTCAGCTGAAGAAAAACACCACATGGCTCATGGCCTTTTCGTTTGAATGGAATTTCACTCACTTGTTAACAGCAATACATTAAAAACCAGCAAGTCAGTTTCATTAAAGTGGGTGGTTCTCCATATAAAAGCCGAAGCATTCAACACAACACATATTAACAGAACAGTTGAGTCATGGAAAAAAAATCCAAATTCCCATGCGTTCATGTGAACCTGTAGTGTTTTCTGAAAGATATAATTACTGCAACAATACCTTCATATGAGTGCATGCAGTTTCAGTGTGTGTGAACAAGCTTTGCCGGAAAAAAATGCTCACAGACCAAATTTTGAAAAAGTCAGAGACACATGAAAGATTGAGAGAGGCAACCACAAGTTCCTTGATTTCTTAGAAAACTGCTTCTTATTACTGCACAGTAAAGTTTCTTGTACTCTTTTCCTTTTTCCATCGTTTGGTATCGATGTCAGTTTGCAAGATTGTTCCAAATCACATTTCATTGTAATATATAATATTAGGATTCATACTTACTTTACGGAAACAAGCGTCTGCTTTCTGTCAGCTTGTCTTTTGTTTTCTGTTCGTGCACAGCGTGATTGGTGCCGATGCAGGAAACGGCATTCGTGTGTTCATTCCTGACATCGGCATGTTCGTGGCCGGCTTGGCCATCTGGCTGCTGTGTCGCAGTCTGGTCCAGAAGAGGCCGCCTGAGGACATGGCCCAGTACAATGCCGACTTTGAAGCAGAGGAACAAGTGAGTATCACTTGTGCTGATCTGTCTGTCTGTCTGTCTGTTGGTCTGTCGGTCTGTCAAGGGAACCGTGAAACTGGTAATATTTAATATGTTATTCTTGAGAAGTTCCTTTTAAGATGTATAAATGAACAAAGTATTGACACTCAAGACAGTTTAATT
>JAPQLA010000004.1:19785839-19801635 GCA_029822935.1 Naso vlamingii | reverse complement strand
TGAAGTAAAAGCTAGGTTTTCAACTTACTTTTTAAAATTTCTGCTGTTAATATTGACGTTTCCTTGAAAGCTGAACACCAACAGTTTCCCAGTGTTTGGCTCAGTCATGTGAGCTTGATGCTTTGGAGAAAAAAAGAACAAGACCCACGCCTAGGTCCTAACCTTTGCTCTAATCCCCCCCCCATTCCCTCTCTCCTCCTTTTTAACCCATAATCGGCAGTAAAGGCTTCATTGTTCTTGTCCGTTTCTTGGGTATCTGATCATTGACCTACATTCAGAGCCGTGGCAGTAGGCTTCTCAAAGCTTTGAGTCTCTCTCTCAGACCAATTTAATGGGCGTGTTTTAGTGGGCTGAGCCTTGTTCTCCTGCCATTAAAGTTAACCCTATGTATGCCTCTCGCCTACAAACATTAGCTATTTTACGAGGCTTTTGATTTGTGTGCGGTCTATGCCCTGAGCCTTTGCCTTGTAAATTTAGAGCTATTCCTGTTTTTATGGAAGCTGTTAAGTGATGGATAAGGCTGTGAAACAGTTCAGCACTTAATCTTACATAAGAATACGCATTTAGGACACGTAAGTACATTATGTCTAGGTCTTACAACAGTTTAATGCTTGGATTATTATGAATCAAGCCAAAAAAAAAAAGTCCCTGAAAGTATTTTTGCCAACCTAGTGCAATTTGTCCTTGGTTAAAGAGTATTGGGTAGAAAGTTTCCCCTTTGTTCTGCTTTGGTCAACTTGGTTGTCTTCTGCCTGTTCTACTCTCTTTTCACCAAGCAGTCTGGTTCCGTTGAGGTCATTACGTATTGGAATGGGTTTTTTACCGTTTGCATCGTCAGGTTAGGCATGGTACTAAAAAAATCATCCCATTTTGGCCCATTTTTTGTTACGCCTATACCTAGCAAATTGATTTTGTCTTGCTGCCTGCAGCCTTTTCTTAAAGAAGGCTTGTCTCCTTGCTGCTATAAACAACCACACACCGAGAAGGAATAACACAATACCTAAGTGCATAGTTTTGTGATTTGTTGAATGTAGACTGCACGCAGAAGTCTGTTACTGGTGAACATTTCAGTCAGCATTCAACATTCTTCTTGTCTTCTGGTGCCTGCATGTAACAGTTTTCAAAACCCCTGCAGCTGTATTCAGGGCTTACCACTATGGATGCACGATGCTGGATTTTTTGCCAATATTTTATAACTCATTTGGCCGATATTCGCTACCGATTTATATGTATATTCTTTCTTTACACCTAATTGCAGAGATCATCAAGTCTCTTCTGCAGTGGAATTTACATACAGTATTATTATGCGTAGCAGTTGGCCTGCCGGCAAGTGCAGCCATGAAATACAAAGCTTAAATTATGTAATATTCATTCCTTGTGCCAAAGAAGAAAAATACTTGAATGCCATAATTGAGTGACATGCTTTACATAATATTTGTCATGTAACTGGGCATTTAATTAAGGAAACAGCAGCCTATTATTTTATCAGTTATTATATCGGTGGATATCAGCATGCTGACTGATATCAGATGTTTAATTTTAAGCCAATATCAGCCGATAACCATAACGTGCCGATAATATTGTCCATCCCTACTTACCACTGTCCAAGATAATTGTGATTGGTTCAAAAAAGTACATAAAAACAAGTTTTTATGTAAGTTTTAAGAGTTTTTTTTTTTTCTTTTCTCTCTTAGCAGAACTGTAGTTAGACAGCTGGATCTTTTTCCATTGTGGACACAGCACCTTGTAGCTAGACCTGGCTCTGATTGATTGGCCACCAATCTTTATTTGCATATACTGTTTATAAATAATTTGATTGGGGATGTCTGCAAAGAGCCAACTACTAACAGTTATCGATGACAATAAAACATACAAACTGCTTTTTCATCGGCATTGGCACATACTGCTTTCATTCTGGCAACAAGTGCACGGTGTCAGTTAATAATTGCTAAATCTTCTCAAGACCTGCATAAAGTCTTGTCTATTGTTTACCAGCTGCTGGAAGAGTGGATTTAGTCTTTAAGACCCCACAACAGCCCGCTTACATTTTAGAGTAATGTCTGGGGTGTAAATACAGAACAGTTCTGTAGTTCAGGGTCTCTTTCAATGGGTTTCCTGCAGGTTCCAAAGGTACTAAACCAGAAGTGTTAATAACACTGCGACTTTACTCACTGCTGTTGGCAGTGATGGCCTGTTCTTTTCCCATGTGGGGGAGGTTGAACCAGAGCTTACCGCCTCCTCCCAGGAAACATGACTGTCTCATTTATGCAACTGGACATCTACTGGGATGAAGGCCAGACACCAGGGTTGGAGGAGGCGTGTTTTGTCTGTCTGGGGTTAGGGTAGCAAGGGGTGAACAGACGCCTTGAGGCATCCAGTGTCACTTGCTGTTTGTTTGTATGTGTTGAAATGTGCCTTCAGTTCAGACAACACAGTGACAGGAGGAAGGGAACGACACTCATTTTGTGTGTTAAATTTTATTCTTTTGAATTGGATAGACAGTTGACACATAAGGTGTTCATGAATGTGGCCAAATCACACAACCAGATGAGGCTTAGCTGTTTATCTTTGTCGTATGTTTAGGACAAACTGTAATCATCATTAGTAAAATCTGGAATATAAGTCACACTGCCCAAGACGCAGTCTGTCTTGGGGTGTCTCCCAGAGGGGGAAAAAAGGTTTTCTACTATTAATAAAAATGTGCATACAAGTTATTTTAACACTATTTCAATTTATTTTCATTTGAAACACATTCAAAACACTCAGATTATTTTGTCTTGGCTTTCCGACTTGGTCGAGTGCAACATTAAAAAAGCATCGCTCCTCTCACTTCCAAAGTGGCAAAAACATTCATTTTACCACCTTGGAGTTGATCCAAACAATTTTGCATTGCATACCACAAAGTCCACAACATGCAGTTTATGTACCTGTACAAAGGACGTATCCCACTTTTAAGATGTAAAAAAGGATTAAAAGTGTGTTTTTTTTTTCACCAAATTTTACTGTAAATATTCCAATATTTAGTGGTTAAGAGATGCAACAACATATTGTACACCATTAGAAATTTGGCAATGCCATTTTCACTGCAAGAACTATCCCTTAGTGTCTCTGTTATGTATTTGTGGCAGGCTTTGTAGGAAATTGGGGCGGACTTCCTGTGTGATCATGTGATTCTCCTGTGTTTTTTGCGAATCTGCCTGCATAGCAAGCTAACGTGATTTTGGCAGCAGAACTGCTTACCACATTCTCATGTGACGTGAGAGCCACAGTTGGTGGCAGCAATGCAACTCTGAGCTGGTTTGGCAACTGTGGCAGAAGATGAGAGTGACAAGAAAGCACAGAGGAGGAGACCGGTGAAATTACAAATACAGAGCCGACTGTTAGTTACAACAAGTTGCATCTGCTTAGCGACTGTAGGTAAAGACGTGGATGTTTGTGACCTGAATATCGTTTATGGTCATTTATTTAGAACATTTAGAGTACTAATTTGGACCTTTTCTGAAGTTCTGGGGGTTTGTTTTCTGAAAAGAGCTGTGTCCATGTAATTTTTGTTCACTTGCTCTGATTGTATGCAGCAAATTAAGGAAGGGCCTTTATTGGTCTTTGTCTTGGATTTGCAATTTACTGAAACTGCTCCTGATTTCCCTAATAGAAAATTACATATACCATGATAAATGATTTCATTTGCCCACCCATGCCAGTATTCCTTTATTCACCAAGTGTTTTGCTTCATTAAAGCCATCAATATGAGCCCCAAATTTCCAGATAATTAGTTAAATGTTTCCAGTTAGCTTTCTTAGTCTTGCAGTCAGAAACCCAATATTCAGTTCATACATAATTAAAAAGAAATGTATCTCAATGATATTTGGTATTTCTACATTTGTAAATTTAAGTATAAATAATTTATTATTAATACACGGAGCTAAATGATCTGAATGAATAAATAATCATTAGAAAAATGGAATAGATCAGTTTTCCATCATTTTAAAAATAATTTGGATTACTGACATGCTAAACAAAAGGATTCTCTTATTGTTCTGTCAATGGGAAGATAATTGGACGGGACATTTCTAGGGCACATGACAGATTTGGCGTGCAAAGTGCGATGTATTTATATGTTGCAGGCACATAAATTGTTCAATAATACAACAATTCTGTGTGTGTGTGTGTGTGTGTGTGTGTGTGTGTTTGCTGTGTGTTATTGCCTCTACTGCCCCTCCTGTAGTCTCAGTAATCGTGCCTTTTTGTGCCTGGCTTTGTCCTGCTCCTCATTAGGGAGGAGGAGGAGGAGGAGGAGGAGGAGTCGAAGGCTGGGAGTGGATGTGCAGTTGAAGAGACCTCCCCCATCATTTAGCCTGATGGCATACAGGTCCACAACCACGTGACTGGCTGTTTACTGTCGCAGCGGGTGTAGTGCATCTCCTTGTGCGTGTTACAGGATGTGCCTGCCTCCCACTGTATGAATAAAATTACTTTAGTTGCTGCTAATGATCCGCTTGTTTTATTTGAAACGGTGAGTAACATCTTTAGAACGGGGGTACATAGAGAGCTTTTTTTTTTTTTTTTTCTGGCTCCATCGTGAGTGCAGTCGTAAGTGCAGCCACATGGGAGACCAGGGGAAAATCACATGTATTTTCCACATGGTGTGTGTGAGAGCTTACATCAAGCAGTGCTCTGGAAGCTGTGGTGGAGTAATGCTGCTGCTGCTGCTGCTGCTGCTGCTGCTGCTGCTGCTGGTGCTGGTGGCGTACTCTGTGCTCTGTGTGTCAGACTCAGTGCTATTCTTAGCCCTCTTCCCTCCCTGTCCCATTCTGCAGTCTGTGGATCAGGTTACCGTACTGTGTGTGCTCTTCATCTACACTACCACACTCTTCACCACTCCCCCAGCACACATCTCCACACCAGCTCCCCTCCCCAACTCCTCGAACCCCCAAACCGCTACACTCACACAAGGACATGCACTGAAGCAGGCACTCTGCTGTCAGGGCCAACATGCTCCAGCACTACAGGGAAATGGTTGTTATTGTTGTTAGTCAGGAACCAGTGGAGTTAAAGTACAGGAACACCAGGTTATAAATAAATACAGAGACATCTGCTGCTCAGAGGGACTAGTGGTGCAGCCAGCCAACTTAACTTTGGATTTAACCGACTTAGTGCGTGTGGATATTCAGATATTTGAAAAATTCAAAACCATACTTTTTTGATTAAGTGTTTTTTCTTATGTCCAGGCTTAAGGATAATTTAGAAATTGTTATTTTCATAATTCACATAATCTGAAAAGTAAATTGAGCTTCTCAGTCCTGTTGGCCACCATGTGTTGGTCATCTGCTAAAACTGGTACCATATGGGTACATGGCAAAGGGAGCCTAGCGTGTGATTTCAATTAATTTGATCTGTAAAGCTTTTCTTTTTCTCTCTAAACTCCAAAGCATCTGAAAACTGCCTTTCAATCTTTCGTAACTTCTTCAAATCAATTATAAATTAATAGATACTAAATCAACTATCACATAAGACAAAGAAAAGCAGAAAAGGAATTTTGGTCATTTCGAAATAGAAAAAAATGCTTAACATAAAAAGAACATTTACAAAACATAGACATAAAGGTGAATAATTATTTAGATAGTTACATAGTCATCTTTCAACTGTAGCATCCATTAATTGACTTGAATTTATCAAATATTTTTTAATAATAGATGAAGTGTTAACTTTATAGCAAAAATGCCAAACATTCTCTCGTTGCAGCATCACCAATTTAGGGATTGTTGCTCCTTCTCTCTTTTTTTTGATTAAAATGAACTGAATATTTTAGGATTGTTGTTTGGAATAAAACATTTAAAGACATTGTTTTTGTGCATTGGAAAACAAGCACTATCAGTGTTTTCTGACATAGACAAAATGTTTATTCTTTTGGTTGGGAAAATATTTGGCAGATAAATCTGTGATGATTCATTCGTTGCAGCTCTAGTATATTTTGTTTTGTCTCTTCCGTGTCTTCTTCATGGCTGCTAAAATATTTACCACGTCACTGACGTTGAGGCCGAGGGAACGATGCATCCCGAGTGCCTCTGGTGTCACGTCCCTCTCTGTCACACTCTCAACCCTGTGCAGTTGTAATTTTCCAGTTTGTTTCATTGAAATTAAACATGTTAGGTAACTGTTGCTGTCACTGTTTTCACGTCACGGGATCCAGTGTCAAACTAATCTCAGCTTTGCTCTCTGTGAACTGTTGTAGTCATTAAGGCAGGGTGTGATGTCGACTTGAAACTGCCCAAGGTTAATGGCAGAGCTTGCAGGGGCTTATGCAGTCCTGAGCTGTTCATGAAACGCAGTGAATGCGAATGCCAAACTGCCGAGAGCCCAAATACCTCTGTAATTATAGTCACGCCCTCCTCGCCTCGTCTCTGGGCCAGATTGGAGTCCTGTCAGCGTTTGTTTTCTGGTCTGGTCCTGGGCTGTCCGTACCGCTTTAATACCCCCGATACACTAGCCTCTTTACACCAACGTGTTCGCTGTGGACTGCTCAATTCTCCCTTTCAGCTGCCTGAATGATGGTGCTGCTGCATACTCGCTATCTGCTGACTAATGACGGACCTCTCACTGGCCTCTGCTGAGCAGCAGGGCTGTGAGTTGGAAAAACGATACCTGTCAACACTGTGCCATTACTCAGGACAAGCAAAGGTCGTAAAGGTATCTGAAGCAACCAAATGTTTGATTCTTCTGAGGAATCTAGTCATCTTATTTGTGATATTTTAGAGGTGGAAACAAATCCGTCTGGATTCTATCTGGAAAGGCAAATGACAGGTGTAACCTTTTAAATGTGCTCTGCTTTCTAATACAGATTAAACCATTTTAATAGTGTTGTGGTGTTTTATATTTTTTAATCCCAAAAGCATGGATAATAAGGATTAATTTCATATTTAGTTACACAAAATCAAATACATGAAACACACAAGGGCTCAGCTGAGTTATTTACATTTCAGGTGAATTGGCTTTTTTTCTTGTAATAATTGTTTGGTCAATAAATTGTCAGAAAATGTTTTTTAAAAAGCCCATCAAAAATTCACAGGGCCCAAGGTGAAATCTTCAAATTACCTATTTTATTCGTCTTAAAGCTGAGGTAGGCAACATCTAGAAATCAAGCTAGGTGTAGCATGAGACTCCTAAGGAAGCAACTCTACTGCACCACTTTACACCAAAGTTTCACAGCGAGATGAAACAGTTGCAGGGAAAGTTGCAGCTGTGTGAACTGGTCCGTCTCAGCTGGACTCCACCCGGCTGACGGTGGCGCCTACATCTCAGCTTGTCAAGTTGCCAGAGGCCAGTTTTGGAACATAATGCTCATCACTTGTTTTAACAGCCAATCAGCTTGTAGTGACGTCACCTGCCACTAAGAAGCGCAATGCAGAGCAGCCAGTAGAAACATGCGCTCTCTGAAGTGACCTGTGATTGGCCAATAAGTTCCACTTACGGTCTTAATTTTCTAAAGCCTGAATACAGAAGATAAGAGGTGCAGAAGTCAAGTATTTTTTCAGACCACCTGAATTACAGTATGCTGAAAGGTTATTATGGGATATTTGCCTGATGACACCGTAAATAAACAGCCTACACTAGCTTTAAAGTTCAAAACCCAAAGCTATTTAATAAAATGCAATACAAAGTCTAGAAAAGCTGCAATGTCTAACAATTTAGACTGGAACCAGAAAAGGTTTGTTATCAAAAAGACTTCGACTTTATTGTTTGTCCAGAGTCACATATTTTCTGTTGTTTGATCAATTCATGGACTTATCATTTCAATTCTAAAAAACACATACACTGTATCCAAAAGAGACACGTTGCAGAGGTATTTGTAAGGAAATCCTTTATTTTGAAAAATCCTAGATAAGATTTGACAGTACGTACATTTTTGAAAATACAAACAGATTGCAAGAAAAGCAGAATTCTTCCCGTTCTCTTTAATCTTGAGCAGGAGCAGTCGCTGTGTTGACACCTCTGTCTTGAAGGACTGTAGCAGCTGAAACTTGTAAGACTTGTGGCTTTGTGATAATTCCTCGTTACCCCACATAATTACTCCATGTGAAGGTGATGTGTATGAAATGCCATAAGGTGCTCTTATCTTGATGACATTTCAAAATTGTAGGTCTGCGGTCTGTTATGGTCCATTTAACTGCAGTGGAAACTTTTTTTTTATGTTTGTTTCATTCATAGTCATAGATTGCGTCTTGCTTCTTTAGTTTTTTGTTGTTTTGTTGATGTTTTTTTTGCTGTTTAGAGGACTGGCATGTTTGGTTTCATGTAATTACCTTCACACTGTAGTCCAGTGGCTGTTTGCCGTATTATTTGTGTCCTTTGAGCCTTTTTGCCTGAGGTGTTGTTGAAAGGCAACCAGTTTTCCAAGGTGGTGGTGTTTACAGCATAGGTGGTTTTTGAATAAAAAGCCCTTGCTTACCTTACATGAACTGCATATAGGGTGGTGTGGTGTGTGGCTTGGCCTCACAGGTTAATTGTTTTGCCGTCCCTGCCGTAGACACAAAGACCCAAATGTCACGATGCCCACACAGATATAAACAGCACATGTAGATGTTTCTGGAAACCTAGCAAGATGAAACTGATTTTGAAACTGATGTATTTCGTTGATGTATTTGTAGAGTAAAAGTGTTTCAAAACCTGTGAAGATGTCAACTTGGACTTATTTTATATTATTGTATAATTATTTGCTTAATGAATGTATTAATTTTATGGTCTGAAATGTAAGATCAAAATACTTTTGTTCGACCCACAGTTCATAGCCCAGAGATATACTGTTTAGTCGTAAATGGAAGAACACAGCGAATATTCCCATTTGAGAAGCTTCGACCTGAAAAAAGGACAAACAAAAGATTTGGTTTTTTTTTTAAATGTCTTCTCATTTGACCATAACAGCACTTATTACTGATCATTTAAACTGGCTTCTCAAGAGAATTCCACATAAGTGTTTGCACTTGTAATTCTTAAGCACGTTGGGTCACCATCGGTCTTATATGAAGTGTGAATAAGTGCAGCACAAAAGGAAGAACCATACTTCTTCTTTCTTGGTAATTTAAATGTTAACTACAGATAAAGTTGAGTTATAATTAGATTCATATTGAGTAATGGGGCTGTCCCTTTCATTTCAGAGGGTGCCTCACAACTTTTGGCTCTTGTGTGTCCTAATATAAATGTTAGTTTGGGGTACTTTAATAGGGCCAAGAGTTAATTTTTTTGTAGAATCATGTGTATTTTGTTTAGTGGCGTACGTGTGTGAAAAGAAAGGGGGGCAAAAAAGAGGAAGCAGTGAGAATTCATTGAAAGTACACTTGAAGAGGGTCTTGTGACTGAAAACGGCAGTCTTCATGTGACGAGATAACTGACACATGCATGCACTGTCGGCTTCATTGCGCATGTGCGGGTGAGTGTTATACTTTCCTCAGTCCCTGTAGGCGCACACAGTGCCCCCATTGACTCCGCTGCGTTTTTTACTACGCTGACACAAACCACATCAGAGGGAAGCTTGGTTATGCTGATGAGTAGGCCATAGTGACAACATGCAGCGGGGACGTTTTCGTCACACAACATTAGGAGTCCCTAAAGCTGTGATTCATAATGCCTTGTGTTGCTGTTTCCTGCCTGATTTTCAGAGTCATTCTTAAGAATTGGAATGGAAATTTTAGTAAAACTCCCAGACTGCTGATCCAGTCAACCTACGTCCTGAAACACAGCTGAGTTACACTCAGCAGAAGTCCTCTTTCATATGCTGCGACCCCACTCCTCTCCGGGGTTAAGTGACCTTTCTTTGTAGCTTTTGTTTCCTGTGTGATGCAGATGTTTTCTGAAAACGGAGCATGTAAACAGTCTCTGGAGAATTCGTCATCATACCTGAAAGGCTTTAAATAGTTGGAAGCCTCATTTACAGTGTTGACATTCAAGATCTAAATCAATCAACACAAAGACTCCTCAGTTATGATCGTAAATGTCACAGAGAAGCGGCAAACCTTCACATTTAAGAGGCTAAACCAGAAATTCTTTTCAATTCTTTATTTAAAAATTGACATAATCAATTATTAGATTATCAAAATAGTTGATTAATGATTAGTGATTAATTTTTATGTTGATTGATTATTCAATTAATCATCGCAGCTCTAAATGCTAATTAGATTATTCTTCTTTTTTATTTTTTTTTTTGTATCTGTTTCTATTATTATACAATACTCTGCTTCATTTGTTTTGGCATTTAGCCTTTTGAAAATATACCTACATGGATTATCCTGCGATCTACATGTATGTTGATAAGACTGATGAATTATTTGATTGAAGAACGTGATTTCATTAAAAAAAAAAAACAAAAATCAGTTTGTAGTATGAAATTCTTTAAACTTAAGTTTTTATTTTTTTTCCAAGGATAATTACATCATAAATTATCCCAACATTCAAAGCTTTGTTTAAAAAAATGTGATGTTGCAATGTTAAATCCTTCTCATTTGTGTGTTTTCTGTTTCCAGGTGCATGATGAACCTACTGTGCTTTAGCTGTGCCAGCTAGTCAGGTGCCGCACCATGGCCAAACCTGGGAGCGACAGAGATGGAGCCATGGTGGATAAGCAGGCGGGGAAGAAGGTATGTGAGAACAGACACATAATTACACTAAAGACAACACTATGCAAGAAGGTTATAATGTGTTCATTTACTTTGGCCCACTCTGATGTTTAACAGGTATAATGAATGTTTACTCAACAGAGCTCCATGAAATTTTGGCTTGTTTTATTTTAATTCTAATCTGAACTATACAAATACGTAGCATAAGATCAAATCCCAAGTCGAGGCTCAAAATTGAGTCTTGATCTTGAAACCAGCTGTTAACAAAATAATCTTACCTCATAGTCCACGTAATGGATGGAGATAATGTTACATAATCTTCTTCAGCAGATGGAGTTTGCCCAGTTTTCGTGGAATTGTGCATGTTCAAATTTCTAATTTTTTGGATGGACTTTTCAGATGGACATAAAATTAAAAGTTTTGACCTTGGAAACAGCCGCTGACAAAAGAATCTCACTTGCAGGTTGATTTAGTAGCTTTACTTCATGTAGTCAGTAATGCTAATAATTAAATCTTGCATTGTTTACCTGAGACCAGTGTAATTCTCTTAACACTCGGAGTAAGACTAAAGAAAAACAGACGTGAGTTTTTCTGTTTTGTTTTGTTTTGGCTAGTTGAGCTAGCCAAGAAAATATTTGGATAAAACAGATCAGTGATGCCATTTTGCCCTCATTATTCTCTGTGAAGTTTGGTGGAGCTGATTTAATATAGCCCTGGTGCCGTGTCCATGTCAGCAGCCAGTCATATGGTAACTTTAGAGGCAATTTGGTCTTGTGTGGTCTGAATAATTTGTAATGCATTTAACACACCGGTCATAAATTTAATTTAATGAAAACTCAACTCTGGGCATTTTCTCCCGGTTTTCTTTAACAATGATTTGGAAGAAGGAAGTATCGCAGTAACGGACAAACCAGCTTTAAAAATGACGTATTTTCTTCTTAAGTGCTGTGCGGTGGATAAAATACATGCTGATGTGGAGAGGGTTTTTATGTTGATTTTGAGGTAATTGATGAATGCTTTTCAAGTAATCAATGCTGGCATGTCAGCAAAAAACTTCAGTGTAAATTTGAAAACGCAGTGTTTTCATGTTTAAGGTAAAAGTGCTTTTCATTCTGACGCTCTACTACTTTTAACACTGCCAGCCGCTCTCAGCCTTGCACAGCTGGCACATTGCTTCACTGAGATCAAAGAAACACCACACTGCAGACATTTTTTCTCCTGTCAGAAATGTATTTTACTGCAGCAAAATGCAGCTCACTAAAATACTGGTACTGAAAAAGCTCTGTCTGCAGAGTGCAAGAACCTGGTCATTGGAATTGTAAGACATTTTAATAGGACAGATATCACAGGTGTAATGTTTAGGACTGATACAATGGACGCTTTCATTGAGATATTGTCCTCGTTTCAAAATCATCCCATATGTTTCCTGTTTTCTAAAGAATCCAGATAGCCTCTTCATGCACATGCAAAACCACCATGAACTTATGCAGTGAAAGACAATATTATATCCATAAAAACACACAGCAGCTGCAAGTGGGAGGGATAAAATTTAACATTTTTTGTCTTGTAATGTAGGAGTTGTTGTGTTTCAGTCTCATTATGGCCCAGACTTTGGTCACCACAGAAAATGCAGCTAGCCCCAGTGCAGCACTACTTGTGTCAAGCACTGAGCATTGTTCTGTGTAGAGAGCATTGTGTTCCGTGTATATTTAGTTAATTGCCCCTATACATTCCCCTATTTCATTTAACTAGACCTCACTGAGTCTTGACTCATTTACTTAAATTTGTTTCACCTGTAAAGCCTCTTTAAATTTTGGCTGCAACAGTTTTTGTTTTACATATTTTTAAATTCTCAAGCTCCTCCTCAACTTGTCACCTCTTTTTAAGCGTCATATTTATCGTCCAATACATGTGTGAAATGTTGTTTCAGCATGACATACTGAGATGTGTCAAAAGGGCAGCTTGTCTGTCGTATAGTTTAGTCATTCTGACTTAAGGCAAGCCATTAATCTAATAAGTGGAAGTATTTAATGCTATTTTAGGAGGTCAACTTGCTCGAGTCCAGTCCAGATCTTTTGCTCTTCACTTGGCAGAGAACCTGCCTTGGGAATAAGATTTTAGTGAGTCACGCAGGCAACGTTCTGCTTGCAGGACCCAAACAATATGCTGCACAGACAAAACGCAGACTGCAATATAATCATCCGCAAGCTTTAGTCTTATATCAGGTAATACCGTCACGCTAAGTTCAACAGTTTTGTCGTGCAAGTTAACCAACCGTTTTTTAATAAGGCCGCTTCAGTTTCTACGCTGTTTACATACACACATGTGGCCACACCTTTGCTGTCTCTGACATGCCTGATTTTTATTTTTTCGTCTTCACCTCTGACAGAGCAAAGACAAGTTGTCCCCTTTCACCAAAACTCCTAAGCTGGACCGGAGTGAATTGCTGGGGAAGGAAGGAAAAGCCAAGTCTTCCATGAAGCGCAAGCTCTCCTTCACTACCAGTCCGCTTCGGACCGAGGAGCGAGACTCTGACACCGGTAAGAGCTGTTGCTTCTCCTCTCTGCTCCTCTTTCACCAGCCATGCTGCTGGCAAGCTGCCATGTCCACACACTGCCCCCTGGTGGCCTGTTGTTGAACATCTTTTAAATTTAAAGTCGGTCAAAGGGTTTCGACTTGTTTGGCAGCAGGATCCAAATCTGACTGTTCTGAAGAAATTGTGGCCTGTTGTGTTGAATAACAAGAATTTAAATCAAGCTGTATAATGATGCTTGAGAAAATAAGCTAATGGGAACTCATGAATATGGAGGAAAATCTTTCTAAAAGTAGTTATATTTGAGAGCTGTGAAGAACTGTCTAATGAGATACAAATTAGGGCTCCACAACTCTAATTTTACATTAAAAGTAGATCACATGCTAGTTCTGGATACGCTGCTTTATTATTCAGGTTTTATGACAAAGTCGATGAATTCTGCAGTTTCGTCAGTGTCATTACATGCCATGAAAAGATCAACACCAACAAAGAGCTGATCAAGTGTAACAAGTGTAATCTGTATAGCAAAAGATAGATTAAGATTATGTTCCCTCATTTCTTTGATAAAGGCACCAAAACCTACATAAAGTCAGCTGCAAATACACTGCCTGCTGTTTTTAATGTCAAAGGCATTAAATCTGTATTGCTGAACTGCAAAAAATAAAGGATTAATGCACCAAACAAAATCACAATTCATTCTTTAAATAATAATAGCTAAAAATTGGGTTCTAATTGAGATACTGAGATTTTTTATAACGTAAAGCTGTATTGTGCGTTTGTGTGCTACATCACTGTATTTGTGTGCTGTTCTTAAAGATGTACATGGTCAGTAGGAACAAGTAAGTGGTCTGAGAGCCACAGATGCCAAAAAAAACCTCAAAAAAGTACTATGAGGTTCTTATATTAGTGTGGACTTTGTTGACATAAATATAATGCGATAATGCAAAACTTTAAAACAGCCTCCTTCTCCTTTTAGACCTGATGTTGTCCATGAGACTGTAGATGCTGTGATAATAACTGTTATAGATCAGCTCTTGCTTCCTGCCATCATGCTGAACATAACTGTTTAGCGCCACATTGGAGACTTAATGAACTTGAAGCCTTAATCGTGCCTCTCCCACTTGTGTAAATATTCCATTCTGCTTTAATCATTTGACCTACATGTTTAAATGTATGTTTGAATGAGTATTTGGAACTAAAAATATGTCATTGCATCGTACAGCCATAATTACAGTAAATGAAGTATGTTAATGTGTTTTCCAGACTGCTTGAGTTCTGTCAGATTTGCCTTCATCTCCTCTGTAGAGCAGAGCTCAACATAATGATTTTCATTGTGTGGTCCAGCGTATTTCTAACAGACGAGAACCATCAATTTTGAATTTACAGAGTATAATTTATGTTGCACAGGTTATAAAGCTAAACTAGCGTGGAAGGTGGTTTTTTTTCTCCCAGCAGCCTCCCCCCTAGTGCCTTGCAGCTCCTGTGCTGAGCAGCTGTAGGAATCAGGGAGGTAACGACTCCACTGACCGCCTCAGATTGGATCTTCTGTCCTCTCTCCTGTGTTGCCATGACTCATAATCTGTGCGTGGAGTGATAGTCTGCCTTTGTGCCTGTCTGTATTTGAGTAAATGTGAGATGAGGAGGGTGAGAGAGAGTGAGCCTTAATGCAGTGCTTTCCCACCCTTCCGCCCCCCTCCTCCCCTCCCCCTCCCCCTCCTCTCTGCTTTGCACTGTAGATGACTCAGACCCAGGCCAGTCGAGTGAGACTTGGGGAGAGAGATTAGTGCCTCCCTGCAGGATATACGCAGGTAATCGCTGCAGCCCGATCCTCAGCCCCCATGTCCTCTACAAGTCACGTCACGCACTTTGCGCAACTATCCCGCTGTAAACACACATACACACATGCACGTGTGTGTGTTTTCACTCTGCATCTGCCCCGTTAAAGCTCAAGCATGTCTGTGTTAAATAACAACCGACCGACGGAGACCTGGGGGGGGTTTGAGGAGCCGTCTGCACTTGGCTGGCTTAATAGAATGCTGTCTTTTTTTTGCTCCCTTTTTTCAAACCTCATGCTTGTCATCTGTTTCTCTGCGTGCAGATACAAGAAATGGAGGAAAACCGTGTCACTGTGACGATGGAATTTCTGCTTGAAATGAAACTGGATGCTTTTTTATATACAGTTCTCTAAAATCTGGCTTGATTTTGTTGCAGATAAGGATGGACCAGACAAGAAAAAGGTGAAAAAGGAGACTGGCGGCAAGAAGTCCCAGGCCAACCTTTTGTTTGGGTATCCTCTGTCAGAGCGCAAACAGATGGCTCTCCTCATGCAGATGACTGCCAACAGTCCAGGTTTGTGTGACTGCCCTCTCACCTAAGCCACATCCTCAGGATGGCTCACCGTATGTTTACTGTCGGATAAGTTGTGCTTCTGAGCATTTGACAAACATGATCTCTGATATTTCAAAGATGTTTGAGAAAGGGGCAGTGTTTCATATTTAATGTAGCCGCTCAACAGGAAAGAAAGCTGCTCTGTTTTTGCCAGTAATATGGTGCTGTTTGCATCGAGAACATATCTGGAGAATTTGACTGAGATCATTTTTGTAAATAATAGGTTCTGAGTAGTTGTTAGACAACGTTGTTGGACAACGTCAATTAT
>JAPQLA010000004.1:18894473-18905778 GCA_029822935.1 Naso vlamingii | reverse complement strand
TCTAATTTGTTTCTCTGTCTTCCTCTTCTTTGTTCTGATACAGGCTCGTCGTGAGGGTGCAGAGCCAGACACAGATGAGTCGTGGAGCTCTCCAGATTCCTCTGATGAAGAGGAGGGAGGTCCAGACCACGTCCAGTGCATGTCCTCTTGAGCAACACACATGCATACTTAGACACACACACACACACACATACATGCATACATACATACTCACTTTATTGCCCTTGAATTGATGCACACAGGCAAGCACTATTGACACACTGGCACACTCAAACACTGATGAGCCACAGACTTTTTTTTTTTTTGGTTTGTTTTGTTTTTCTTTGTACACGCATACAAACTCAAACAGATAAACACACACATTTACTTAAACATTGTTTTGAAGCAGAGTGAGAGATGCTTAACGCCTGGTTTCCCAGCAGTTGTGAGTGTGCAAGTGGAGACTACAGACTGCATACACACTTTCAGATTTCTGATTTTTGAGAATTGTACAAAGAGGTTTAGTGAGTGCAATTATCCCTATAAACCACTTGGAGGCCCGTGATTGCCCATACATTTTCTATGAGCTCTGCCTAGCCCTGTAATAATGTACTGTGCGTGTATGGCAACAAGCACCTCCTCTTAAGGCGTCCTGTAGGAAGCTATACATCACCAGCACACAACCCATACTTTCTTAGTAACCCACACTCTCAAGCTTCTATGCTGATGAAAGAGGGGTTCAGCAGGGATGAAGGGGGTAGAATTGTCACCTCAAACCATCCTCCAAATGTGACCTCCTCTAAGATTTAGTACCCTCAAACCATCCCTTAAAAGTGATTTCCTTTAAAATGTGGTACCCTGAAACCATCCTCTAAATGTGACTACTTACTTTGAGATTTGGTACCCTCCAACCATCTCATAAACATGACCTCCCCTAGGATTTAGTACCCTCACTCTATACCCTAATTATGGCTTCCTTTAAGATTCGGTACCCTCAAACAATCTCCTAGATGTGACTTCCCCCCAGAATTTGATAAGCTCCTCGAACTATAACATAAATGTGACTTCTCTTAAGATTCCCAAAAATTCTCCTGTGACTTCCCCCCAAACTTTGGTACCTGCAAACCATCTAATAAATGTGACTTTCCCCAAAATTTGGTACACTGAAACCATAATGTAAATGAGACTTCCTTTAAAATTTGATGCCCTCAAACCATCCATTAAATATAGCTTTCTTTAAGACTTGGTACCTTCAAACCATCCCCTTAATGTGACTTCCTTTAACATTTAGTACCCTTAAACCATGCCTTCAGTATGGCTACCTTTTAATATTTGGTACCCTCAAACCATCCCCTACATGTGACTTTCTATAAGATTCAGTACCCTCAAACCATCTCCTAGTTGTGACTACGCCCAAAAATTTGGTAAGCTCCTCAAACTGTAACATAAATGTGACTTCCCTTAAGATTCCCAAAAAATTCTCCTGTGACTTCCCCCCAAACTTTGGTACTTTCAAACCATCTAATAAATGTGATTTCCCCCAAAATTTGGTACACTCGAAGCATAATATAAATGAGAATTCCTTTAAAATTCAATACCCTCAAACCATCCCTTAAATATAGCTTTCTTTAAGACTTGGTACCCTCAAACCATCTCCTTAATGTGACTTCCTTTAACATTTGGTACCCTTAAACCATGCCTTCAATATGGCTACCTTTTAAGATTTGGTACCCTCAAACCATCCCCTAAATGTGACTTTCTATAAGATTCGGTACCCTCAAACCATCTCCTAATTGTGACTTTTCCCAGAAATTCGTACCCTCGAACCATCTACCAAATGTGACTTTCCCCAAAACTTGGTACACTCCTCAAACCGTAGCATAAATGTTGCTTCTTTTCAAATTTAGTACCCTTCAAGCAACCCCCTCTATATGGCCACCTTAAAGGTTTGGTACCCTCTAACCATCCTCTAAATGTGAGTTCCTCTAAGATTCGGAACCCTCACACCATAACCTAAATGTGACTTCCTGTATGACTGGGTACCTTTAAACCATCCTATAAATGTGGTCTTCATTCAAACTTGGTACCCTCAAACCATCCCCCAAATGTGACTTCATCAAAGAAGTTTTTACCTTCAAATCCTCCTCTACAAGTGACTTCCTTTAACATCTAGCACCATCAAACCATCCCCTACATATGGCTTCCCTTAAGATATGACACCTTAAACTGCTTTTTAAATGTTAAGTGTGACTTTCTTTAATGGTTGGTACCCTCAAATCATCTCCTAAATGTGAATTCCTTTAAGATTTGAGCCCAAAGAGGGGAAGCCCCAGTGCCCCGGACTGTATCACCCCAGTCTCATATTCATTTCTGGTCCTGGGCTTGTGCAGCTAGTTGCATTTTTCATACATTTGCTCTCTGAGGACTACTAAAATCCCTACATGCTGCATCACCCTACATGCTGCCCTCAGCTACTCCCTCCTCTTCTCTTTCCATCACTCTCCCCCTCACTACTGAGTGCACTTCGAATCAGGGATGCTTTAGTTTGAGACACAGACAAAACGTGCACTGAGTGTGTGGTTGCAGGGGATGAGCTGTTGTCTCATCTTGTCTCGCTCCTTGGAAAACACACAGTGAAGTTTAGTTTCTTTAATTTTTTGAATGGGGGGGATACTTTGCACTTAAGTGTTTTTTGACAAAGGAAGAGGAGGTTTCCTTTTGCTTCCACCAGCCCTTCTTCGTCCTTCCTCTTCCTTCCTCACTCTTCACCCTGACACCCATCTTTTACAGGACATCTTCAGTTCATCTCTCTCATTGAACTTGAAAATCCAGAGATAGATGTTCAGCATGGATATAGGATATAAGGACTGATGTTGGGCTCTGTTGGGGAACTGTGTAGTTTTAAAGAGCCAGAACCGACCTGGATCAAACCAAAATTGAAAGACTGTCTACGTGCCAATTGGTATTGGACTAATTAAGGACTCCGCTTGTCCATGTGGTTCCTTTAAATCCCTTGCTGATTCTGATAGTATAAATCAAATGCTAAGTAACATTTTTCAGTTTGTTTGAACCAGGTCATATGTTGGCAGCCAGCACACCACTTGTGAGGAAACTTCCGTCTGGGCTGTTTTGACATTGGCTCAAAGAGGAAGACAGAGGGGGGGCGGTAGGGTCAATATGCTTGCCAGTCATTTGTTGTGTGAGAGCGATAAAGTCCAGCTTTTCTCATTTTCTATGAGAACTCTAGTTAGTTGAATTTATATGTACATATATAAATATATATTAAAACTGTAAAAAAAAAAAAAAAAAACTTCAGCAAATGCTGTTTGTCATCAAAAAAGAAAAAAAGATGTCAAAACATTTGATTGGTACTGATGCAGAGGTTTATATTCTATATGAGGACAAAGTACTTTTAAAATCCAGAGAAAAAATGTTGACTTGGGGCACCATTTTTGTTGAGTTTCTCCTTTTACGAATGAAATCTCTGTTATGAACAGAACCGCTGTCATTTCAAGTGTTAAAGTTTTGATTCTACTTCTTGATCAAGAAAAAATAACAGTATTTCCTTTCTAGATCTTAATCTATCATTTGAGACAGTTATATCCAGATTTTCCCACTGGCTATTTTTGGCATCTTGTATACATAATGAGGCTTTTGATGAACAGTTTCTTTTCCACCACTGCCTAATGTTGCGTTGTACCAGGTCAGTTGGAAATATGTACAATTCGTGCAATAAACAAAAAGACAGTGCTCTTGATGTTGTCATTTTGTGGTCTCTTTCTGTGTTGTGTTGTTGTTGCTGTAAACCCATTTATTGATTGACAGAGGTGGCCAGAAGAGGTCCTGTTCCTTAGTGGTAAAGTTATTGTTGAAACCAAACTGCTACAAACATTGAAGTCCTTTGCAGTTTGTTTCTTAAAGCTCATTAGTGACGCATTAAGACTAATGCAGGTGTTTTACGTGTGCTACGAATTGTTGAAATCGCGTCAATCACTTATTCTCAGGGCAGATGGGCAGACTGGAATGTGTCAGTTCATAGTTTTCAAACATAGCTTTAAAAATCCATTCACAGTATTCTTTAACCTTATGCTTCTTGTTCAGCCAACAGGAACCGGAGTGCCTCTTGTTCAAAGCTTTGCCTTTTGGTCAACACCCTTTACTAGTCCCATGACCTCTTGCATTGCACTTTTTTCCATTACCTAACAACCCAGCTAAAGTTAAAACATAATCTACACGATGAACTTTAATTTCTGGAAGCAGTCAACAATTTACGACGAAGAAAAATGTGCTCTACTTTCTTGGACTCTGTTTCAGACAAAAAACTGACAATTATATTCACGCAACGGTTTTATTTCACAGGTCTTTGAATGGGAATTTAAATCCCATACATGTTGGCAGTGAAACCATCCAACACCCACACTAGTTGTCAGTCACACCATACATTCATTCTTAATCTGACATACATGACAGCCTCAAGTTACATGGACAAAACTGACAAAATGAATTCTTAAATGTACAAACAGGTATCCAATCTGTTTCTGATTGTTTTTTTTTTTTTAGTTAGAGAAGCTGAACTGATGTGCACAGCTGTAAACTACTTCTCAGGACTGGTGTGTAGAACACAACCAGATTCACGAAAATGCATATCGACAACAAAACATCCGGACACCTGCTGTGAAACTGAACAGCGATCATAACAAAAAACAGCTTTTTCCTCACAGATGCAAAATATTTTGATATTACACGCTTCATTCAAGATGACAGCAGATTGGAATATTTTGTACAGATGCAGCAATAGCCCTTTACAACTCATCCCAATGAACAAAGATCAAAAATAGATGATTTAATTGTAATCCAAAAGAAAAAAACTGTTTTGGAACGAGTTGCTTCTTTATACAAAAATCTGGTTTAAACCTCCCAAATGCAGGTGATTACAGTTGTACAAACTCATGCATGCAGGAGACGTGATCTAACCCGCCAAATAATATTATCTGTCAAAACAAAGTGCAGACATAAATATTAAAAGAGGCACTAACATGTTCTTTCACTTGTTGCCTCATTTATGTTCATATGCACACGCACAAATCACACTAATAAGAATCTGAAGGCAAAGTGTCAGCTGTGTTATTCCTTGTACTCAAGAAACTGCTGCAATCTTTTCCGGTGCTCTGCAGACATCTGAATAGCACTGAGGATTAAAAAAAATTACAAGAATTAGTACACTCAGCATATATATCTATTTTTTTTAACATTTAAAGAGTTTTTAATGACAGGCCTTACTTTAGGTGATCTCCAAATGTGGTTGTTATCCTGTAGATGGCAGTCTTGAGAGTGGCCCTGAGAGCAAAGCGCAGTGTTTTGTAAGTGGAGTCTCCCATGCTGCTGGTCGACCTGACAGGTTTGCTGGAGGCATGAGGCAGCTTGAAGTGTCGATCTACTGCCTGAACACAAGAAGGACGGGACACGCAGTCAGTGGGTGCATAATGCAAAGAAGACGACGGTCATTTTGTTTTACACACAACCCGGATTCCTAAAAACTCTGAATGCCATCATTTGCAAATAGGGATGCACAACATCATCAGCATATTATCAGTATCAGCAGATAATAACATTAAGTTCATTATTGGTATTGGCAGATATGAAAATTTCTACCGATATGTATGACCAATGTTTCATCTGTAGATATCAGGAAACCACCCAACAAGGCATATGTTGCTTGTATGTACCGTTAAAAATACATCTTGCATGTTATGTACATGTAATTACTTTCAGTTTTTCATTATCGGATGTCTATATTTGAAAAAGAATACATCTATCTTTTATGGTAGAATTAAATGTTGCTTGTCTCGTTTTATGTCTGTTTAAAAAACAGACTGTCACAATATGAGTAACAAGTACTGAGACTTGGTGATTTTTACAATAAAAAAAAAAACAAAATACTGGTGTGTATTTGTTGGTATTGGCATCAATGACTTTGGAAATATCGGCATATTGGATATCGGCAAAAATCAGATATCTTGCATCCCTATTTTCAGACAAGCTGTATTAAAAGACAAGTGTCTTGCAAGTGTGTCATTCTCAGACTCATGTTGTAAGAGTAATTTAACTGCAGAATGTTCCAAACAGATGCTTTTTTAAAATTCCATAACTCTCCCAGTCTTTTGTTGATCCGCCTCAACTTGTTTTAAACTTGTTGCTGGCATCAAATTTATGAGCATGTACTGTATTTGCAAAAATAAGAGAACCTGATGAGTTAAAATATCAGATATATTGTTACTGATTACATGTCAAAAAAGATTAGCTTTTTGGCATGTTATGATGTCTCAGTCACGTCTGTGTCACTATGCTCTCGCTCTTTTAACTTTCTAAACTCTTGGCAAGCACAAAGAAGCCTATGGTCTGTGTTTTTGTTTGTTCAAGGCACAAAGTTCAAAGGTTTGCAGTTAACCACAGAACAGCTGGGCTATAAAATCTGATTAGTCAGTTTTGTTTTGTTTTGTTTAAATAATTGTTGCTGCGTGGGGCCAGTATGTGCTCTCTGGGTAGTTGCAGTGAATCATTACAACTTACCTCTTGTAAGACCAGCATGCAGCTGAGAATGTTGGGTAATGTAGTCTGTACAACACCAAACTGGTCTTCTGAGAAGGAGGCTTGAACAAGGTAGGACAGCCCTAGAGGAAGACGTAGTAGATGTTGTATCAGCATGTCACTTTCATGTCAGATGAACAAAAAGTCCATCAACTGTTCCTACCTTCTAAAGCCCAGATGTGAGCCTGGCTGTCCGCGAACAGAGCTTGACTGGAGGCTTCTGGAAGCTGTAAGACACCAGGTTACGTAGTTCTCTACTAATCAGACAGATGCACCATAGACTGATAATTTAGGAAGTGAGACTGGAACATTTAAGGGAGACTACACTACAGTATGCATGCATGATTACGGGAAGAAAGATAAACCTCTTAAAGAAAAGCAGACTAAGCAGACTAGTTTCTACAAATGAAAAAATGCAATCAAAGTGTGATATTTGGCTTTAATAAACTTAGCTGTACCTCACACTTCTTATATGACCACACGGACATTTTTGAAACATTTAAATTAGAACAATGAATTGTTTTAATGGTCAAGTGACCTCCAATACTTGTGAGTTAACATGACTCCTAAACTCAAGCTTTTAGAGTAATTAGCAAGGCTCATTGTAGCAGCCAGATGGATGGAAAAGAGCTACATTAGTAATGTCTGTAGAATGAAGCCCCAAACCTGAAGTGTTGCATTAGTGATGCTTGCAGGGTGAGGTTGCTAGATTTGTCAAACCAAAAGAAAATCTACTGCGTCACATGAGAGCATGCAGGGAGCCACTCAGTGTTTACAAAGCTAAAGAAGACAGCATGCACATGCAAAACGTCCTTACCTTGTTAAACAAATACATTATCAGCACCCGCTTTGCCAAGAAATTTTTAACCTGAATGGGACAATTCATTGTAAAGTTGTTTTGCATCTAAAGTTGCACAAGAAACATGTAACACAAATGAGGAAATACTGACTTTTCACACCTCAAAGACTTGACTTGTTGGTTTTAGAAATTTACAAAAACCCGATGAGACAGAGCCACAATTTGTTCTGTTAGCTCTAAGCTACTAAAAATTAAGTATCAAAAGCCTTTTGTTAATGCTGCATAAACAACACTAATATCTGTGCTGTAACTCTGTCACAACATAACTGACGTACCTGTTCTTTTCTGTTCTGGAGGAACTGAGCCAGGAGACTTGGTTTGGACGGTTCCTGCTTGGGACTGGGCACTGAGGCTGGGGATGACTGGGGACTGCCATTGACCTGTGAATCTGCACAGAGACCAAAGTAAACACACACATTTAAACTGTCAGAACAGCTGGATTTACGGTTATCTTTCATTCATCTCTGTACTATAAATGTAATGATACCTGGAAGTTCCAAAAACTCTGCCAATATTTTAACATTTAAAGCAGTTATATAGTACTTTCATTATGTGTTGATTCTGGCACCCCCATGTCAGCAAAAGCGGTATAAACACCACCAGCACCTGTCAACAAGACCTTTATCTGCTAGTGTGTGAATTTGTTTTGGAAGGGAAAGGAAGAAAGGGACAACATATTTTTAATGCCATTCTTCTTTTTTTAAACACAGCTGTTTGCAGGATGCACAGCGATGATTTGTGGCTGTGTAGATCAATAACTGTAATATGACAACTGTGACACAAAGTTAACTTTAGATTAGTAACATTACCATTCATACACCTACGTTACATGTAATGCTACAATTACGGTTGTTACTGAGAGTAAAGTTATCAGTAGTAGCCGATCTTATTGCTGATGGTTTGCAAATGTAGGTCATGTAAAAGGCATCATAAAAAAAAACTGAGGTGAAATCTGTCACGCACTGCCCCCAAAAAATAACCCTTTGTTTGTAAAGCTGATTATATGTTCACTACTGGCTTGTTCAGATAAGTAATTAGCCTTGTTTTTTTTTTGGCTAATTTCTATTTAGCTACAATTGAACCTTTGAGTGTCTGTATGATTTGAGTGGCCTGAAGCTTCCATTAGCCTTCTCTGACCTGTGGAGGTGGACCATAGTTTTGGTGGTCTCCTCATGACGTGTGGGCTCTGCACTGTGCCGAACCACGGCGAGCACTGTGCCACAGGAGCGGTCAGACGCCGTAGGGCGGGTGAAGCAAAAGGGCTGTCCAGGTCAGGAGTGAACGGTGCTGTCACAGGGCTCTGCGGGGTCCCAGCTATGGAGCGTGCAAAGACTGAGGCTGGAGTTTTCATCAGTAAAGCTGGCCTCGGGCTCATCAGGTCCTCTGTGCTTGAGATTACTTGAAGAAAAGCAGAATGGGACAAAAAAGATAAATGAGGCTGGTCAGAAACAGTTATGTTTATTTGAGTTTTATAGCAACATACCTGATGTCTCGGATGAAGTCTTCCTTTCACTCCCAGAAGACAGAGATTTGGCTCTGCCATTAGTTGCTACAGTGTCATGATACACTACAAGTCTCTGGGTGAGATCGGCCAGCAGAGACAGACACTCCTTACTGATGGCGTTCCAGTTATGAGGATGGCCACCTGGGAAAAAGACATGGAAAGAATTTTAAAAAATAACAATAACAATAAATAAATAAAAGATATGTTCTACTTGTAAATTTAATATGAATTTTTGAAGTGTGTCAAACAATATAAAATAAAAGTTCAAGCAAAGACTTCTTGTTTCATTTTTTTTGATAAAATAGCAGACCTGGCTGACTCAGACTGAGGACCTCACAGCGCCGTGATGGCGAGTGTTGAGACAGCAGAGCCAAGTCCTGAAGAGCCAGGAACTAAAATTTGGGAAAAGACACATTTCCACATCCAAAATTGATGATCGGTTTGCACAAAGCGGAGAAAAAACTTGAATGTGGAAGAACAGAATTACCAGTGTGAGTTTATCTACCTTCAATATCACTGACTGCTTGTCTGTTAGAACTTTAGGAAGACACTGGTGGGCATCCTCGGTAAAAGACGACTGCACAGGAAAACTGTAAACCTGCAGAAAACAGAAAATGTATTAGATGATCTTTCAGATTAAAGTCAAAACATTTGAGAGTAACTGACCACTTGAGATAACTTCTGGGGTGTTCCTGATTAGCTGTTTAATTCTGGTGTTTTTCTTCAACAGGCAAAGCTATGACAACATCGCCCCCTAGTGTCTCTTAATAATTAAAAGGCAAACTGAGTCAATGCAACACAACATTCACCTGTTTCTGCATTGGATTCATTTACAACCACAAACTGGCAGCCAGATTTGATTCTAAGAACTGGACTGAGTTTGGGCATCAGCGTGTTAAGATAAATGAAACAGAAGAAACAAATAGCACAGCAAGACCTTCATGTTTTTTTTTTTTCCAATATTAAATTTGTATAAATGTATTTTATTGATAAACAAACCTCAGTGACAAAAATCCTGAAGAGCAGCAGTGTGATGTGCCAAGTGAAGAGGAGGAAGCTGGCACTGATCCACAGGTGGTAGAGCAGGGAGAGGTCCAACAGTCCAGATATGCTTTCAAGAGGATGGACAGAGCTGGAGGTGGATATCAAACATGCAGGGCTTTATATAAGCAAGCAGCACAATGTGGCAAGGACAAAAAACTAAACTTTTTTTTTTAACTATTTAATGAGATTAAAACATAGAATCCATACTGACCTGCTCAAGTGAAGATTCAGTGTTTTGCAAATCCATGCTTTCGGAATGTATCCTGTTAACATAAAATCAAAATATTTTGTCCATCACGCCATCTAAATTTTTACAGGAGAGGACAAAAGCAAAATAAAAACAGAACTAAGGTGCAACAATTGAACAATAAATAAAAGCACGCCTATTGAAGGTGACTGGTAAAAGTTTATTTGCCAATAGATCATAAAGTGAACTTCATCACCTCCTCGAGCAGTACGTTAGAAAACACAAGAGCTGTGGGTGGCCTACATTTCAACTGTAAACAGAGATCACTTACCCAAAAAGAAATACACAACAATGTAGTTCCTGACAGAGTAAAGAGCCTGCGTTGTGCTGCACTTCACCACCAAAGGTAGAGAGCCCTTAAAGCGAAGGTATTTGTATTGCTGGGGAAGAATAACAATGAGTGAACATCAAAGATCATCACTGACTGCTATTGAAAGACAGTAATCTTGTGTTTAAGTTTTTGTCACTCTGTGTACTTTGGGATATCAGATTTTAGGAAACTTGCATGATGACGGGCTATAACGTAAACCAGACTGAAACAGAGTTGTAGATATAAATGGAGGCTGCCTATAAATGACTACAAAAAGCACTGTTGGCATTCACATTAGGTCATTCAGGCAAAAATACTTCAAAAATATTCCGTCTTTGCATCCTCACATACCTGAACAGTTTGGAACGATACATAGCTCCTGTTGTGGATCACTCCAAGCAGACTGTAAGAGAGTCCAACAAAGGCTCCAGCCAGCAGAAGGATGAGGTGATACTCATTCAGACACATCTGAGGAGAACCATCACTGCTGGAAACAAATTGAGCCAATTAGACAAAGGATGTAGCATGTAAAGACATGTTAACATGACAGTTTTAACAGTAGCTGCTTACCCATCATCACTCTGTGGACAAGGGTAGCCAAGTGTCTCATATCTGCCCCCGATGGTGATGGCACAGCACCAAGCCACGATCATTCCCATGACACAGTGGGTCAGGGAGCTGACCAGCTGACGTGGGTGGAGCAGCTGACCCAACAGGGCAATTTTCGAGCATGCAATAGTTGGGATGACTCAAGAGAAACAGAACAGCATCAGA
>JAPQLA010000004.1:18692458-18704057 GCA_029822935.1 Naso vlamingii | reverse complement strand
TTGGGTCTCTCTGCGTGTTTGTGTGTGTGCGTGCGTGTATTTGTGTGTGTGTGTATTTGTGTGTGTGTGTGTGTGTGTGTGTGTGTGTGTGAGCAGAATCTGATAGGTGCTTCCTTTCTCCTCAGTGCTTTGCTGTTCGATCAATGCCCTCCCACTGGAGACCCCATGACTTCACTCACAGAGAGATTCAGTTACTCTCTCCCCCTTGTCTAGGAAACAAAACCCTCCTAAAACCAAAGAGCTTTTTTCCCCAACCATTTTCCTTTTGGGGAGCCTCCATTTCATTACTCACCCTTTTGTGTTTCCTTTTTTTCTCAGATGGAAGATGCTGCTAATAAGAGCAAATGTGCAGAGAAGGGAAAAATAAAAAACATCAGAGGAAATCAGAGGTGCACTGCGCTGCTGCTAATTGACAGTCATCCAGACTGTCAGCTGTCAGACTGTCGTTGGAAATATTAAAACGTTCTTTTAATAATTTGAGTTTATAATTGTGTCTTTATTGCCACATTTCCTCCAAGTGGTCTGATTCAGTTCAGTCTGTTTCATAACAGAGTGCTGTTTTTTCATGTTTATCCGTTGCGAGGCATGGATGTTAACTGATCAGTCTGTTTATTGGTCGGTGAGGATCAGAGCAACCAGACGCGTCTCTAATGTCTACACTTTAATAGCAGATTTCCCAAACACTCTTTTCTCTTCTGCAGTCTTTTGTCTTGCTGCCTGCAGCATTTTTCCGAACAAAATTTGTGACCTTGTTGTAATAAACAACCACATACCGAGTAGAATGAGCACAAAACATTCGATGTCCTTGTGTTCTTGTTCTTACAAAATGTAGCTCAGTGCTAAAAGCTTAAAGCGCTATTGTGATAAAACACATCAGTGCTGGTGTTCACATTCACATTTCCTGTCAAGTGTATAAAAATCAATATACGGGTTGAAACACACCATCTACTGTTGAAATCATCCTGACCCTTCCAAGGCCTTGTTATAAAGTCAATCGCTTGATTCTTATTAACGTCATTAAGTTTATGTTTTTTAAAAAAGGATGTTAACACACTCTAATCACTGCCTTCAGCCAACGCCTTAAAATGTGAGTCTGTGAATTTCAAGTATGTGCTGATCAAGACTCAAACTTCACAGGATTAATCAAAATTTTTTTTGCTTGCTCTCTACTCAGTGTAATTCCAAGTTGGCACGATGTTCCGAACTTGTGCTTTTGACATCTGCAGAAGCACCGGTGGCTGCATTCTTTCCCTTGATGATGAGCCCATGATAAACAGCAGGGCTACAAATACTCCCCTGCAGACACACACACACACACACTGGAGAGCCCTTACCTCTCTGAACCGCGAGCTCAGCTACAACACAGGTATCACATAGAAACTTTTACAAACCGCCATGAATGTGCTTCTAGTGGCTTTTCAAGCTCTAGCAGATTCTCTGCAGCACAGCCATAAAACGTTTGACAGCAGCTGCTCAGGGCTTGTTAGCTCTGACTACAAGCTCTGAATGTTCCTGTTAAACTCAGTCACTCTGTGGTTGTCTCCCTACCTCCTGTGTCACAAGGCCACGCCTCCTAAAGTGTTTGTCCTGTGTAGCCGTCACTCCCCCACTGCCCCTTCTCGCCAGTTTGGCGTCGTGCGATTTCTTCCTGCTCCCTAAAATGAGTTAGTTTGCTAGTTTGTAGCCATAAAACAAAGTTTTAGGTCCATGCTGAAATCGTAAATGGGCATGTACCTTTTGTCACAAAAACGTGTAACTCAGGTGCTAATTATGATGGAGCGATGACACGTGGAATACTTTCTCATGAAATTTATAGCCTTCACCTGGAAATGCACATTACTGTGCAGCACACTGTTCATGACCAATAAGAGCAGTTTTGTACGTTTTTGATTGCACCTCTAAATCACATTTCCTGATGTGGCTCCAAGACCCACAGTAATCTCTGGACTCCCAAACCATACATATGCATGCAAGTTCCAAATAATATAATACAATGCAATGCAAAAGCATGTTACAGTCACAGGAGCATTATTAAAGGATAATTATGGCACACTGGGTTTGTTTTTATCGGTAAAGATAAACTTTTCCCTCTAAAGTATGCTGAGATAATGAACAAAATTCTATATAGACAAAAAACATCTGAATGGCCAAAAAACATGAAGAAAATCAGACAAGTTGTAAACATGCCACTTATACTTGAGCTCCATTTTTAAGCATTATTTGGAGGTAAAACATATAATAAGTGCAGCCAAACTGTCAGTAATAATTCCATATTGCACAGAAAAGCAACGTTTTTTTAGACGTTTAGGGGAAGTTTAGTCCCACACAGCCTGGTAATGTTAAAGCTGCAGCCACAGTATATAATACCAAACAGTATGCAAAAACAATAAAGGTAAACACCAGTGTGGAAGAACAGGATAGTCAGGTGAAGAATGGAGCAGCAGGTCGCAGGCCTCTGTTTCACCCCTTCGGTGAAAAATTCAAGCTGACTCTTAAAACTATGGTTCAACAATTTTGTGCTTACAGTGGCATTTTTAGGGACATCTGAAAGTGGCTGCCGACTCATGCAGAAGGAGCAGGTTGACAGAATGATGATTCTCAGCCTTTCGGTGCTTAGCAAATACAGATGGTACGGTGTGTAAATGGAGGCTTAAGGACGGAGACACGAGGGAAAGAGAGTGGGAGAGATGCAATGAGACGTATTCATCCAAATTGAGACAGTGAGCAGAGCTGAATGGAAACAGAGTGTGCCGGAATTAAAGGGGAAGATAATGGGACAGAGAGTGGGGAAAGAGATGAAGAGCAGCAATCGAGGTGGAGTGAGAGAAGGCGAGGAAGATACAGTGAATGGGCACAGAGTGGGCTGAGCTGAGAGAAAGAGCTGTTTACCAGAGAGAGGAAGGCAGCGAGCGAGAAAGAGACTGCAACAGAAGAGAGATAGATAATCGACGTGGGTGAGAGAGAATGAGAGAGGGGGCGGCCGAGAGTGAAAAAGACAGTGACAGAGTGCACAGCGGATAGAAAATAAGATAAAGGTACGCAGAGGGGTGCAGGTTGTGAGGGAGAGACTTCCAACAAATGGGCGACAGTTGTAGGGAGAAAAAAAAAGGGGAAGCAGAGTGTCTGTCCTTCCACCTGGACGCAGCGCTCGAGCCAACCACAGGGCAGCCAGAACGGACACAGCGCTGGTTGCGACTGTGGAGGGCATCGGGCAGGACAAGCACTTGTGATGGGGACATTAACAAAGCGTGAAATTAAAGCTGCCATGCTGCAGGGACCCCGGGCTCTGCCTTAACCCACCATCATCATCACCCCTCTGAGGCCTGCTCAGAGACTGGGGGGAGGTGGCGGCAGGGGGACACTGACAGGGTGCTGGGGGGTAATAGAGCCTGCTGTATTACCGTAATGATGTGTGGAGAAAGGACAGAGGAGGGAGATTATAAAAGGAGGCTCTAATCACTCCTGCATGACAGCATGGCTCTATCTGGTGCCACAGGCCGTAACGCCACCACACACAGGTGGAGTGTTCATGGAGTGACAACCACTCCGTGCTGTGAATTAAAAAATGCTGACAAAGCATGTGTGTGTGTGTGTGTGTGATTCCCTTTTTGAACAGCCGTGCACCTTGTCACTCACTGTGTTACACCTGTATGTCTGTTTTCTCTCTTGGAGTTCAGCTGACAGGATGAGGTGACATTCTGGTAAACTCACAATTCAGCATTTCGATTTATAGCTGACACCCTGACATGAAGTGGCAGTGGACTTAACTGCAGGTTTCTACTGCAGTTGTCACTTAAGTGTCTTTTCTTTTTTTTTTTTTAGTTGCCTCAATGAGCAGAATGAGAGTCACCTTCCTGCAGCCTCCCTGCAGGACACAGCATTTTCTCGACGCTGCATTTTCTGTCTCTCAGCAACATTTGTGGAGGAGTAAACAAATTATCATAAGATAGTAGTGTTGAATGATTAATCCATGATCACTTTTTCAATCAAGAATCAATTTTGTTAAGAATTATTAGCTCAGAGTAGTTGCTTAGAGGACTATACCAGCACTGTTTTGAATGTTTTGGCCCTTCACTAATAATCACATACATGATGCATTGCAGTTTTTTTTAAAATGTGACATATTTTTCTTCTATTCTTGGCTTCCTATGACTTTCATTCATTAAAGCTGGGGTAGGCAACGTTGGGAAATCAAGCTAGCTTTAGCATGAGACTCCTAAGGAAGCAACTCTGCTGCCTCCTTTCCTTCCTGTTTTTGCTGTGTAGCTCTGACCGGCCCTTCACCTGCTCGTGGATTATTTCGTTTGTTGTCGCTCTCTTTTAAATGACCGTCTTGATACGTCAGTCTCCCTTCTTTTGCTTCGCTCTTCGGTGTTAGCAGGTGTTGCTAAAAGTGGAAGAGCAACTTTTCATCATCATTGTGTCAGGTTTCCACCACGTGAGGGAACATGAATGTGCATCCACATTTTTAGAGCAGACAATGACAACATGTACTCTCTGAAATGTCCTGCGATTAGCCGAAAAGACCTATCACCGTCTTCATTTTCTAAAGCCTGAAAACAGAGCGAAGGAGAGGTGCAGAAGTCTAGTGTTCTTTCAGACCACTGGAATTTAAACATGCTGAAAGGCTATTAAGTAATTTTTGCCCACTGACACCAAAAATAAACTGCCTCTCCGGTTTTTAAGGTTTACCTTTTAAATCAGACAAATCTGCATTCGTTTTTTGCCAGACTTCTATTATTGGTATGTGGAAATGATGGGCAGTCTTTGCAAATCAGTCAGCACTTTCAACAGACTGCAAACTGGCTCACATCTAGTATTTTGTTGAACCAGATAGTGTGCAAGATTTTCTGAAGATGCCCAACTTCCAAATGCAGCTGTGTTCAAAGCTGTTTTCAAGCATAAAATTCTGAGCCGTCACTGTTTTCTGCTTCTCAAATGGGAGAATTTGCTGTTTTCTCTGTTTTGTAACTCGTAAATTGATTATTTAATATATTCAATATTTTGGACAAAACAAGCAATTTCACCTTGGGCTCTTAGGCATTTTTTCAAGATTTTCTTACGTTTGATAGATCAAACAATAATTGTTTAATTACAAACTAATCAACAGATGAATCAGAGATAAAAGTAATTGTCAGTTGCAGCCTTGAAATATTTTATGTTGATCCAGTTTTCTTTCTGTTTCCATCAACATAAAAGAGCACAAGTACAACCTTATTTCCTCAGGTGATATGTGCCCCTAATTAGATGTTTTCAAGTGTTTTAAATCGCCAAATAAAATGATGCAGCAATTTGACAACCTCTTAGAAAACACAGCATATAACGACAAAGCAGGTGTAATACTGTGCAAACCATCACACGCTACATAGTGTGAATACACTGCTAAATTGAGTCTTTCGTCCCTGTGTCTGCAGTCACTGCAAGAAAATCAACACACATGCCGCCGTCCCTTTCCCCCTATAGATTTCTGTTAATTTCTGTCGTTAAACCTCATTTGAATCTAAAGCGCTGTTGTCCCCATCCTCACTCCTCTGCTTTCATCCTCGCTCTGCCAGGAAAAGAGACAGACTGGAAGACAGCGTTATATTTTGTCCATGCGCGTATCACTGTCAAGGGAGCGCTGGTGTTCTGCTGCAGTGGCGACCAGTTAATAACCCAAGTGTGAGGTCTAGTGACGGGGCATCATCATCCGGCTCTGTGCTGCCGTCAGGAGCCATTTACCCCAAGCAGCTTCCCGCCTAATGGAACATCTAAGTCAATAAAAACAATCATCGCTGCCAATCCTACTGAAAGCTGGGAAATTATTTTAGGTGGTCAAGGAAAACACGGCTAAGGTGTTTGAATCTATCTGTCCAGGGAGCGGCTTGATGTGCAATTAGCCAGACAAGCATACAGGCTCGATCCTCTGTATCTGTCTTGTGTGAATACATTGATAATCGCAGCAGGGATTTCTTCAAAGATGCAAAGCTGACTGCAGCTTCACAATGAACCGGGCCATTGTTTGAGAATGCAGATCCTGTATTTTGATCTCTCTCGGTGTGCTCCGGTGGTTGTTTGGTGGGAAACAGAAATCTATGTCTGGCTGTGTTGGATGGGCTGCAGACCTTATCAACAACCATGTTTTTACTCCCACCATGGCTTAATGAACCGCTTTCAGCATCCACTCAATATCCCTTCAGCATGGACCTCCATTGTGCCTCCAAAAGGTCAATAGCTGGACAGTGTGTGTTTGAGAGGCTTTCTGCCTTACTCCAAGACTCTTAATGGTGTTCAATGGAGAGACCCACACATAATTCCCAAGGGGCCGTTCCCAGATATCCGCTCGTGATACCTAATCCGGGCCCATTAGCCCTCCTTCCAGCCATGAAAGAGCGCGGCTCCCTTGCATCTCAGGAATTAAAAATTAACCAGCTAATATCCATTTGTCTGATGGGATGCTGTGCGCGGTTGAAACAGCAGATTCCCCCAGTGATGGTCTGTGAGGGATGACTTGTGGAACCCAATCTGCGGGAGGGAAAACGCTGACAGAGATGGCAGGAAGAAACAGAGGGATAATGCCTGTCCATCACATCCATCACAACTGACTCACATCAGTAACAGCTGGCTACCAGGAGATGACCTCCTCCATAAAACTGAAGTCTATTCCTGAGCTGTCACGTAGCATACATTACTCGGTGCTGCATCCTGTGCAGTGCTGCATCACGACCTTGCTGTTATTGTCCTTACATGTGCTATATCTGCATTCTCACTTGGGTAGAGTGGGGGGGGCTTACATGGCACACACCATGCAACATGCCGGATGTTCTGTCATGTCCTGCTGTATATATTTAACATTTCATGAATAACTATGCATCATCACACAAGATGGCATGTTTGTTGTGCTGAGAAGTGCTGCACTGTAGGAGGGAAATGCTGTATATACACTGTTTTAATGTGCATTTCATCTATCATCGCCAAATATATATCCCATAATGTGTACTCATATACTGTATATAACCACCTACCTCATGTGTGTTAAAGTTTCAGTAGATAACTCCTGCAAACGAACTAGCAAGCTAACGTTAGCTGTAGTGTGAGACTCATTTGGAAGCAAATCCGCCACAGTCATTTGCGCTGGTTTATTTCGTTTGTTTTCGCTCTCTCTTTTAAGTCCAGTTTGAACTCGGACTAAACCATTGCAGGGAAAGTTGCAGCAGAGCAAACTGGTCCGTCTCAGCTCGAGCTCGGGCCGACTGACGGTGTGGCTTGCAGACACTCTGTTGTTAGCAGAGGTGAGTCAGAGCACGGTGAGTTAATCAGGTAGTACCGACATCGCCTGTCGCTAAGAAGCCAACATAGCCCAGCGAATCAGGACAGAGAGCACAGAGAGCGTTAGTGGTTTTTCATTTTTCCGCAAAATCCTCATCCTGGTGGAAAAGAAAATATCATGGGAAAAACAGGCTTTATTGGAGACCAAATTAGCAGCGAATGGTGTCATTTTTCAACCACTATTACACTGTTTACTCAGATTACACATCATGATGACAAAGTTAAGCCAAAAAAGTTGTCTAGTTTCCCTTTAGGTAATCTATTACATTTTCTTTGCTCTATTTGTATGTGTTTCACTTTAGAGAAACACTTCACTTGTACATAAGACACTGTATGTTGTTGGTTGTTGTTTTTTTATAAAAAATATTAATTAGGGCTTTCAGTTAACACGTTAATTGTAAGGTGATTACTTAATTACGTTTCATCGTGAGCTATTATTTCTCTTCAGCACACCCTTAGTATCACGCCAAGCCCGTCTCTTTAACGTTGTTTGTGCGCTGCAGTTTTGTTCCATCCTCCGCATGACATCATAACCCAGCGGGAGTATTTCACAAGTGCAACATCTTGGCTTTGTTGACTTTGATTTTTGTGCTAGTTAAAAACAAATTAATCTTGATAATTATGTTTCTAAACAGTTAAACGTCGAATAAATCACAAGTATTAAGTGGATTAAATTGCAGTAAAGTACATTCTGATTTACCCAGTACAATATGAAACTCCTGTCATGGTGGTCAAATATCCTCTGACCTGCTTTTGTCCGGTTGACTTCTGGTCCGATGCCACAGGTCGTGACGTTGATGTGGTCAAGCAAAACCTGATCTGCATAAGGTGTTTTATTTTGAAATTTAACCAGATTATCTGATGTTCCTGTGTCTGACTTCCTAAATGACTTGATCTGCTTTGTGCGGATTGTTGCAGCTTCCATCAAAAATTGACTTGGTGCACCTTCCTTATGGAACAGGGCGGAGAGACGCATGATGCACATCTTAAAATAAATTTATTCTTTGGGTGAATTTAATTCCTAATCAAGACGCTCAGATAAGAATTACTGTTCATTGTTAATATGAATTTTTAAAAAAATGAAATGCAAAATACTGCAATTTTAAACATGCTAGCAAAAATACGATAAATCATGATTATTTAGTGAATTTTTGAGATTAATCGGGATTAAGAAAACCGATCGTTTGACAGCCCTAATATCAATATAAACACCTATTTTCTCTCTAACTTGTACAGTTCTATGTTGAACATGTATTCCTGTCTCCCTGTAATTTTTTTCTCTGTAAATACGATGAAAGCAACATAAAACTACACTCAACTTCTGTGCACATTCTACTTGTCTAATAAAGGTAGATTTTGATTTTGTGCATGGTGTTAGTTTTTCTTTCCTGCAAAAGCAGCGCTCAACACTCAGCAAAAACCTTCACATTGCAGAATATAAACCAATTTGTGCAGTGTCGCCTCCTATTCCCTCTCAGATCCTTGTGCTCAAGGGCCTCGCCAACCTGCTGGCGACCATGCATCTCTCCTCTATTGCTGAGTGGCTAACTACTCTAACCGTAGTGAGAGAAAAAAACAAAGAAGAAGAAGACAGGCTTGTTTCTCTGCCCCCATCCCTCTGCAGGAATTTTATGCCTTTGATTTCTTCTTTTTTTCAATAACCAAGGGCTCTTTTCACTGTTGCCAACTCAATGAGAGCTTATATGTCCTTCATCCAATTCCAACCCACCACTCTCTCTCTATCTCTCTCTCCTTCTCTCTCGCTGCTGCAGCTGATGTCTCTTTCTCTTCATTTCTCTGCATTCTCCCTTTTGAATGCAGCTTCTGTGGAAATGCTGCTGCGTGTTTCTTGTGGCTCCAGTCTTTGAAGGAGCAGAGTATTTCAGATAATTCACGTCTTTCCGTCGTGGCTTGAGAGGTGTGCTTGTGATAGAGTAGTAAAATGCTGTTTGGTTGATTGCATTCTATCCTTTATAATTAGATTCTTGAAGGGAATTTTTTTTTTCCAAATCTTTGGCTGATAAATCAGTATTGCAGATATCAGACATGAATAGCTTGTTAAGGACTCTAATCAGAATTGTCACCTAGATACAAAATCTAATCTCCTCCCCTGATAAAACAGAAAGCAGGCTGATTTTGAGCTGGTGATTGTTAGAGCTTTCTTATTCAGAAAAGGTCTTATTACTGATATTATTATCTAGATTATTAGCGACTTAGCAAGAATAAAAATGTGCCTATAAAGGCAGCATGTTGCTGCACCCTGTTTACAGGCACTGAGGACTCTCTAGATTTTCATCTCGTTCTTCCATGTTTAGCACTAATATGGACGACTATTTGCAGTCTTGATGACAGAAACGACTGGCAACACACACTAAGCTAAAACCTTTTATCTGTTAAGCAGCAGACTAACTTAACAGTATTTCTATCACAGATATCTACCAGAATGTTCCATGTTTTCTTTCTATCTCAGTTCTCTTGAAGACCTTTCTGCTACATGCATTTTAAGCCTGAAATTTAGAGCAGGAACCACATCATGATGACCAGTTATCACTTTTCAATCACAGCTGCAACTTGCTTTCATTTCAAGAGATGCGTCAAGTTGCATCTTTGCCTCCGCGCTAAAAATTGGCTCCTCATTGTGTCGAAAAAGGCTGAGATAGAAACTGCAGTCATTAACATGTTTGACTGCATGTTGGTTAATGATACAAAGAGCTCTGTGTCTTCCCATCATTAACTTCTATTAACTGTTTCCCTGCATCATTGAATTCTGAGTTAATTGTGTCACAGTTATAAGATGAAAGTTTCCTGCTCTGAAGTCTGTGTGAGGTCTATTGATCATTATAGATCACTTCTATTGTATTCATTTTGTGTTTTTCTGCCAGCTGAAAAAGAATAAAAAACAAGTAATATAACATAGTAAAGTTGTCAGTGCCTGTGTCTTATTAGTGAGCCATTTTCTCCATGAATTACAAATCAATTAATACAACAATTTATCATGAAAGTACATTTTTATTCTGATTGCAAGGAAGCTGACAAAAGTAGGCCAAGCATAAGACAGCATAAGTGTATGCAAGCTGTGACTGAGAATAAATTTATTAGATTCAAATGGGAACATCTAATGTTTTCAGATGAAATGATGGGCTGTAAGACACGATAACACCCCAGTCAGTCTCATGAGCAAACAATTTTCTGGTCAAAATCCAGAAACAAAATCTAAGAATTAGCAGAATCTAATTTGGTTTAATAACACTGATGAAAACTGGAGAGGCGCAACTGACGAAAATCAAAACCAAACACAGATGATGCGATTTTTAAAGGGCTGGGAAACAAAGTTATCTCCAAGCTGATTTTAGCTAAATTCCACTCATCTCAAATAATAAGACTGAGACAAAAGGGAATGTGGGTTTCTTCTCTATAGTGCAGGAAAACTGCAAACAAGCGATCTAAAAATAACATCACATACTTATATCAGTCTGTTTAAGTCTTGCTGAAGAAGAGCATGTGATCAAAAGAATTCCTTGAGGCTCATAACCTGATAAAATACATTTACTTCCCCGTACAGAAGAACACATCTTCTGTGACAGGTAAACAAGTGGTTGTCATTCCTGTTATTAGGTGAAAACCACACTGGAGACAGTGCTTATGGATCAAAAAGCTGATAATTTGCTGTCGTGTTAATAGGACTGTCATTGTACAAATAACAAAACATCACAATGCTAGTAATTAACCTCTATACGACCAACTCAATCACTGGAATAAAATTTGACATTGTATATTTCTGCAAACCGCAGATATATGAATCTTTACTTCTCAATATACAGGTTTGTGTTGTAACACTGCTGTGTTTAAGGTCTGGTTCAATTTAGGCCCAAAACCCTCTTGGGCGGGGTCAGAAAAAGATCATATTTTGGCTTAAAATGACACATTTTTTTGCAACAAACATGGCTGGCAATCCATGAAAATACGCGTTTTTATCGTTGAAACATTACCAAACAGTCGTTTTAAGTGTGGTCTGCTGCTTGGCAGCTTTGCTGGAAAAGTAGCTGCACCAATATTAAATCAGCTTTTGAACCAACAAGAACCAAATATTGGGCTTCTTGATGGAAATGAATCTTTTTACCAAGTAACGCAAACACTTGAGTAACAGCGGTCTAATGCTTGGCAGCTGTCTTGCAGTTGCTCCCTTTTATTTCACTTTAAATAAACTTGGGTTCAACTTGTTTACATTGTCGTTTAACCTTAAATACTAAATAACCAAGGAACTAGTCATGATTTACACGTAAAGTAAACG
>JAPQLA010000004.1:18666242-18682393 GCA_029822935.1 Naso vlamingii | reverse complement strand
CACACACACACACACACACACAGACTGTACCAGAATAGATGCGGAACATTACATGAAGGTCAAACAGTCAGCCGTCTGAACAGGCTGGACTGAAAAGGGACATATTTCATGCTTCAGAAATGAAAGAAATGTCAGAAATTCACGTAAATTATAGATTAAACATTGAGTGTAATGAACAATGAGTCAGGTTTCGCAGCTTGGCCTGTAATATCAGTATTGAAGCTTTTTATTTTAGCAGTGCAGGCAAGAAAACTATCCTTTAAGAAATGAAAATTTCCTTTTTTTTTTTTAGTCTTCTTTATTATTCACTACTGTCACTAAAGATGCTGTAACCATGTAGCACAACTGGTGATGATATAGAATGTTTTTGACATTTGACATCCATAAAGCTATCATTAATTTATGTTGTTGGAAAACACCTTGCAACTTTTCATGCTTTCTTTCATTAGACGAATGTCAGCACATGAGCTTTTCCCTGTTTTTGTTTTTTTTTTTCCCCCTCTAAAAGCTTCTTTTCTCAAGGGGATCTCTGTCTGAGCCATTACCAGTTTTGGCGCGAATACAGTTATACAAGTGTATTGACAGTCAGACATTTTGTGTGCACTTTCAGGTGCAAAAATCACACAGACCGCTGGAGAAAAAAGCATCTGAAATTAGCGACAAGACACTTTGTCAAGGTTCTCCACCAGGTTGCTTTTAGCTTATGGAAGCAGTCGAGATGAAGATGAAGAAGTTCATGACTGACAGTTGGAACCACAGCAATTGTTGAGAGCTCACTTTATGGCAATTGTGTCAAGAGAAACCAAAAGCATTTTTTGTGTGCAACAACAAAAAACTCTGTAACTGACCATGTGTTGATTGTAGCAGTGGAGACTGACACAGGAGCCCTCACTGCCGCTAGCTGGGCGTGCTAAAGCACAACAGTGAATAGGAGAAAAGTACATGCCTTGCACTCCCTCTGCCCCCGCTGATTCGGCAGATGGATGGGACTTAAGGGAGAGGGGGGTGGGCCTCTTTGGCAGTGAGGGACAGAGATGACAGCTCTTCGTCCGTGGAGGGCTACCAAGGGCCTTGGCTCTGAGCACCTACTGTGTCCTCCTGACAGAGCCTTGATGCCATCATAGACCATTAGCGTTGACAACGTGTCATCATGTCACACTGGAGCTCATGGTCAAGCAGTGGAAAGTAAGAACAGTAAATAAAGATGGCATACTTAGACTAAACATGTTTCTTCTAATGCCAGTCTTAAGATTTCTTGCCTCTCGCCTACACCACTTTCACAGTAAAATGCGTACATGAACACATACGTACGTGAACACATACATGAAACCCGACAGACGACACTTCAGTTATTTGCAATATTTCTCCTGCTGTCCAAATGCCTGCTTGGCCTGTGGCCTGTACTCCGGCATAGACTGTCTGGAAGGCCTCCGCAGCTGGTGTTGGAGATGTTTTTCAAGACGCTCTGATTTGATTAGAGCTCAATGTATGACACAAGTGAAGACAAGTGACTCCAATACGGCCTCGTAATGCAATAATTCAGTGACTGAATTAAGGCCTGAGTGAGAATGCTGTTCTCACAACGAGGCTGAAATTGCACAAAACGCACTTGAAGAGAATGAGGCTTTTAACTGTAAATAATTTCCTCTCAGGGCTCTAGCTTTTGCTTAAAATGCTTACAAAAGTTTTACATGGTCAAGATGTACTAGCAGTACTATAACACCTTTACGCCCTGTGTTGCCAATAAGTGCCTCAGTTTTAAATTGCGGAAATCTGAGAAAATTAATGCAGACTTATGAGCCACAAACATGCATATAAGTGTTTATTCTGTTGCACTTGATAACATAAGTGAAATATCAATAATAATATTGGGACATTTATGGCTTTTTTAAAGTAATGATAAAGTAGTAATCTCAAAAATTTTTGTATAGTTAAGGTTTGTGAAATCACTATTACAGAATGAAGTAAAACAATGTTGATTGAGCCTATTGCACACCGAAGAAAGCAGCAGTGCACAGCTAGTGACGCCTTTTAAGTCAGCAGCAGTTGGTCTGCCCAGAGCGTGGGTGGAGCTTACTTGTGTTTGACAAGCGTTGGTTCACTACTTACCTGTTGGTCACAATGGCGGATCAACATGCGAAGAAAATACAACATTCAGGCAACGACAGGTCAAGTACAAGAACAGGTCCAAGAAAAAGAGAACTCAGCATTTTTAAGAAGGGAAACAGGTGTTCTACCGACGTCGTACAGACGACACTGTTAGGGTTCAGCATGAACTTTAGGAGATGAGGTCCAAAAGGTGGCAAAAGCATGCCTGCAATTATAGCTTATCATCAAGGGTGCTGTTTGAAACAGTTTAATGTAACTAAAATCTTTGAGATTATCGCTTTAAATACTAAAACATTTCCCTAAAAAGGTTGCACATACACAAATTTGAATACTTTTGGAAATACTGATATTCAAATAATATTTCAATCATCCTCAAATTTTTTTTTCTCGTGGTCTATGAATATTGGTGGTGCACTGAATTACCACTTACATGCTTACAGCTATACTACTTACAGCTATTAGAATATCCCTTTCTTAAAGCAAAACACATTGCCCTACTTTACTGCTTGCTATACAAGTCTATTTAGTATGATATTACTGAAATTAATCACATAGGCCCGCTTTTTGAAGTAGAGGAAATTGCCAGCAGATAAGGCTAAAATTTGTAATAGTTTCCATGAGGGACATGGTTTTGCTGTCCCTGTCTGATATCTCTGCACAAATAAATGAAGTAACAGCGAATGAAGAAACACTGAGACATTTGAACTTGCTTTTAATGGAATGTCTGTGCAGTGACCGAAATGATAAGTTGCTTCCTGTTTCCTGTTTATATATAAATATGGGCTATGATAATATAAATGATCCAGTACGTGGCTGCATATTACCAGCATTCATCAGACTCACAGTAAGTACGTTTCAAGGTTACACACTGTAGTGCAGAGCTGAAATCATGTACGTTTTCCTGACCGTAGTCAGAAAGTAATGGAATATCACAGCACGAGGTCAGAGAGTGGTTTTGGCGTTGGGGGGGAGGGTAACTCATTTGGCTCTATCTGTAATAAATGGAATTTATTCTGTATTTAATGTTTATGGACACCAGATAAAAGACTGCTCTCCATTTCAACAAGGTCTGAGGGTTATTTTCCATTGCAGCACATCCATGGGTGTGGTAGATCATTTATATAAATAAATAGTTTTTATTCATTTTTATGTTTATATTTATAGGGATCGCTAAACAGCAGAGGCCATTCTTAAAAAAAAGGCTAGACCCGTATATCATAGCATTTACAGCCTGTGCTAATTTGCAATGTTTATAGCCAAATGGAGTTTTATTTAAAGAAATACATATGCAGTTATATAAGACGGAAGCATAAATCTAAGATACACATTAAAATATATGTGGCATATAAGGACATAAAATTCCTGGAGGATGACACCATATCATTCATGACTACATGCCTGACCTGATTCTGAAACCCGGAATTAAAGGTATCCTAGTTTTTTTTTATCCCGAGCAAGTAATGTGGATACAAGTTCCACATATTGAGCCCCTGAGGGCAGAAAGTGGCCTGTCCAAAGAAGGTTTTATTAAAGAACATTTTACTGTTCCCCATAGATCAACACAAAAGAACTGAACCAGGAATGTTTTACTGTTTTACTGAACACATCCTGGTCATGTAGACGTACATTTGTTTTTCTAATTTTATTATTGCTGTCAAAACCTAACATTAATCATTTCTTAAGGCCATGGCAAAAGTGAGATATTACCAACTTCCAATCCAAAGTTGTTATTGCACGCTGATATAACATAAAAGCTCTACAGCCTTTCAAAGACTTAGATTCTTGAGTCCGATATCAGTATCAACATTCGAGAGGTAAAAAAATAAACTAAAACTGAGCATCTTTAACATATCTTTTGCATTTCACTTATGCATACCCTTAGTGAGATAATATTGTCTTTGCCAGATGTCATCCTGTCCACATAGATAACTTGTAATAAACTTAACTTTTTTTTTTTTCATAACTTGCAAACCTGTGTTCTGTCTCTGTGAGATGATTCAATCAACTGACAATTGTTCTATATTTACTGTCGAGTGTTATGTGACAAGTCCTTTATCAGTTCAAGGGGTGATATCTTATTGTACTCACCCAGTAAATTTTCCAGATTTCTTGTCACTAATACACAAACAAGGGCAACTTACGTTGGTATTTCAGTGAAGAGAGGCTGAATCCTGTCCTTATGGATGTTTCAAAATAAAGTATTTATCCTGTAGGACAGGTATTTGGCGATATTGTTTTCCTAAACCGCTCGCTGACAATAGTTTACTGTTGAAAGACGGCACTGCAGCCTTCAGCCTTTGTACCTGATTACTGTCGGCACTGAATCACTGTGCTTCATTCCTTTACTCCTTGGTCATGGTTCAGACACTTTCCCTCACTCCCATCCTCTGTGTCTGCCTACCAGGAAGAATCAAGAGAACCCTATGGACACAGCAAGGTGAGATCCATGCTGCGGCTCCTCTAAAAGGGCAATGATTCATGAGGCTGGCTCTCCTGTCCCTGGGGCTGGGAGGAATAGCTGGCATTATCTTCTGCAAATGGGTTTGAAAATGCTCTTGGCCAGGTTGACCAGGGCACTGATTTATAGCTCAAGAACCGCTGAACAGTTAGGCTCTCTTCCCAGCATAGCTATGAGCCCCCACCACCGCTGCATGCCCAAACACGCACACAAACCTACATGTATACTCACACCTCCCCACTTCAGTGCCAGCAATCTGTGTATCTGGAGTTTAAGTTTACCCTGGCCATGTATTTAGAGAGGAGACAGAATGAGAGAACTGAATTTATGACACCAAAGTTGGGGAGTGAGCGAAGTTGCCTATTGTTCCTAATACATCAAGCACACGGATAAGCAGTTTTTCCACCTTTATCTTTCTTTGTCAAGGCCTATATATAGATATGAACCTTATCCTAGACTTGAAGTAGAAACCGCTGTCAGAGAAATAGAAATTGCCGCCTGGAAATTGTTCCTCTTAATCTTGAATCTGAAGAGAAAACTCTTTTCTCTGAAATAGTGTGAAATAGTGTGGTTAAGCCCTTCTTGATAGTTGGGTCTTAAGTGAGACTGCTGATTGCTTTGTATGTCTTCCTCCCTAATAAGCTTTATATCCATGTCTGAGCTTAGGAGCCTCCCAGTACTTCAGAATTTCTCTTTTCAGCCAGGTAATATTGCCTGTAGTATTTTAGATAATTAATTGACAGAGTAAACTGAAAGTGTTTGAAAAAGCTCGAGTCTCTTGAAATGGTGCAGATTTATTTAAAACCTTCAATTGTTGCAGAGCAATTAATGTGGCAAACAACTTTGCTGAGCCCCTCGGAAGGGCTATAGAATTTTCTAGTCCTTTTTAAGTCTTACAAACCACCGATTCCCACGCTGGCTCCTCTGCATCGTACAGAGATGGCGTTATGCTTCACACACAAGCAAGGCATCAGTCTCATTATTAAGTCAACAAGGATTACTGAGTGGAAATGATAATCATGATGGAATAACCAGTATGTTTTCACATCAAGCGTGCCCTTTTCCTGCCATTGTGTTTAGCCTTTTCTCATCAGAATAGCAGGGGCTTGGCAGAACCAGGGGGCGGGAAAGTCAGACTGTAAACAACGGTTGCACAAACCGGATTTGACTTACTTTGTCAAGCGTTTAAAATGCGAGCTGACAGAGAATGTTTCAGCCAACATCACCTGCTTATAGTGTTGCAGTCCATTAGAAAATTCCCAGACCTGTCTCACCATTGGTATGTAAGATCTACATAAGCACAGAGAGGAAGCTCAAGTTTCTTCTCTCCAAGGAGCCACTGGAACCCTCCAGCGGATCAGCGGCAGTTGCTTTGGGTTTTAATGAGTGACATCAAAAGTCTGTACATCTAAGAGGTCTCCACATGGTGTCTGTCCACGCTATCATCCATCTTCTAAACCTCCTGCGCTCTCACCTCCCCATCAGAAAATCACCTTTTCCCCGCTAGATGTTAATGTTTGCAAATGGTGTACTTACAAGTGGATTATTTAAAAGGCTACGTGTCAGACAGATCTTTATCTGGCGGCTTGGCAGCTTGACTCGGACTCACTTGGCTTCATGTCTCTGCATGTTGATTAGCTTGTTTTTCTACCCATTCCTTGCTTTGCTGTGTAGTCTTCTGAGCTAACTCACCTCATGTGATTTGAGCCAAGTTAGAGAACTCCCAGGGAATGGTTAATCCTTTTCTTGTCTTCCTCTAAGTAGTCATAGCAAGGACTAGCCTTGTGTTTTCTCCAAGAAATAGTGTCACAGGCCTTGTTGTTACTCTTTTGTACATATAGTATTTCTCTTGTCCTTACACCTCATACACTAGAACAGACATGTTTTGGGCTTGTTAATGCTCAGTATGGTTTTTGTGCACAAACTACTGATCATGACTGCTGATGTGATCCGGTGGCTTCAACTGAAAACAAAAATCCTCGTGGAATGAAAACCAGTCATATACAGAATAAAAGTAGAATGTTTTTCTGTCCTTTTTAGATAGTTGATGTTGCCAAACTGCCTTCCATCATTCATTTAAGTAAGGATTATAGTCACTTTGAACCGTTTTGACCAGCTTATGTTGCAGTAGTAAAAGCATTGAAACTTCACCCTTGAGTGTGCTGTATTGGAGATAAGGCAAAATAAGGTAGTATTTGTCAGTATAAAATTCATATATTCAGAAATCTTCAGGTATTAACATTTAGCAGGAGTATCATATTAAATTTAGATGCCACTGAATGAACTCTCATGCTGCGCTTTCAGGAAGAATTTTCCAAGTTAATGGAAAGGTGCATTTATAGTGGTTTTCATGAGTGTTTTTCTTACATATGAAATCATGAGGTGAAAAAAGGACAAGTCCAAACTTGCACACCAAGCGTACAAGATGGGTTTGTTTTGAGAAAAATATCTCTGCAGCCTTTTCACCTCTTCTCTTGCATTTTATTTTTGTCTTTTTTCACAGTGTGTAGTGACTGTTGTGACATCGTGCCTTGTTTTATATTCAGCTCTCTGTTCTAAAAAACTGAAGGAAAAAAAAACTACAGCTAAGGCAAATACAATTGCTTAATAACAAGGCTACAATAATGTGGAGCATGCATGGCCAGCTAAGGTATTTCTTCACCTCTACTTGCCACAAGTCTTATCTCTGCTTTAGTGCCTGCAAAGCCCGGGTACTTTGATCTGATCTGAAAGTAATGTGCAGGCTACTTTATCTGCAAAAAGAAGCACCACAACCAAACAAACATCAAAGTTGAGGTAGCAAGTTGGGAATTAAGTAAGATTATTTTAATAGAAAAAAAATAATTGTTGTTTAAATTGACTTTTTATGAGGTAAACCTTTGGAAGATATCTGATAAAAAGCAGGGAACATGGTACGACGTTATCAGACGTATTTAAAGGTAAAAGATTAACTTTTGTGTTAATTGGGTGCTTATATCTTAAATAAGATTTAAAACATTGCAACAGAATGTCTTATGGGATTATGTTATATTCAATGCTCAATGTTCAGATGATGAACTTCATAATCCGACCTTCTACCTTATATTTTTTCATTTTGATCAGTCCACTAGTCCTGTGACTTGAGTCGAGTCTAATCAGATTATACAGAATTTCCTGTACAGTGTAACGCAACTCAAGCAGTGCACACAAAACTTAAAGTGGGTCTAATTTAAGATCAGTAAAGCACTGTAGATATTTCTGACAGCTGCATAGCTCTGCAGTAACACATTACACCCTTATTACTGCTTCTTTTGATGGTTCCATATTAAATTTTGTGGGGCAGTACCGAATACTTTGAGTTTTTGTCGCTTCATTCATAACGCTTACTTTCAAATTCTAAATTACCAATCGATGGATCATAACTGTGCAGTGTTTTTGCAACTTCACTGTGAAGTTTATTGCAACTTCAGCTTTATCTGCTGCCTGAAACAATGCCGGAAACACAGGAGCAGCTCCAGTCTGCAAATGCACATGGCACAGCAAGTGGTGACTTTAGACAGAAAGAGACAGCTGTATCAGAAATAACATCATATATTTATTTGTATTTATGTTGATGAAAATGATGAGTTATATCCATTAAAGAAAGCACTTAATCATGTTATTCAAATTGAGGACTGTGGAATTGTAATTTTAAGGTTTTGTTGACAATGCCAGTAGAAGTGGTAAGTAAAACAAAGTAACTCTTTGCTCTTCTGCCTGTGTTCACCAATGAATACCAATAAACACTTGTAATTGTAACTGCTGGCTTTCATCATTGTGCATTGGGTAATGGGAACAGTTTTAATGAAGAGCAAATGGACATTCTTGTCAGCTTGTGTAATAAAAGCAAACAAAGGACTGGAAATGGATTGTGTTTAATACAACTGATATCAAGCCTTTAAAAAATGGCTGGTTTGGCCCCGATCCCGTTTCAGGACATTTATCCAGCCACACAGGAAATTCAGACCACATCGCAGTAGTCTGAGCCTCATGCTTATACCCACACAAAGCTTGTAGCTGTCCGGCTGTGATTAGATCACCCAAACAGAGAACAAGGTCGCAGACGGACTTTCCATACATTCGGGTTAAATAAATTAAGGTCCCTGGTTTTGGTAGAGAATCAACAATCTGTAGTCCTGCAAAATGCCAACAAACTAAAAAACGATTTATAAGATAAGCGGAAATAATTTGTGGTCGTCTGCATATTCATTGCTGACATGTCCCATTATTCAGAGGCTTCATTTACATTTTAAGCAGCATATCATGGTCAAGGACTGTGTGTACTTCCTCCTATGAGCCTCTGGAGCATTCCAATGAGTTTACTCTTTGAGGGAAGAGATGAGCCTATTGATTAGAGACAGCCTGACCTGTGCTGCTAGCAGATGAGCCGTCACACAGTTCTGAAGCTTCAAAGGGAACCGCAGCAGTGACTGACCTTGTTCAAACTAAATTAAGACAACAAAAACATTTATTTCGTGGCATTTAAAATGCATAAATACCATAATTGGGTTTGTCAGATCAATGGACTTATTTTACATTTAGTCTTTATGTAAAGGCAAGTCTTTCAGCTTCCGATTATCAATCACCCAGGCTTTCATCTGCAGGATTTTTTGTGATGCAAGTTCAAGGAAGTGTTTGGCAATAATATGTCAGTCCGTCTGGGTTGATAAATATGACATGTTGTTTTGGATGTGTGTGACACCCTAAATATCAGCAAGAAGTGTGACTGAATTGTGAAATGTCCTAATGATTTATTGTGTAATGAGATCGCACCATCCTCGGTTTGCAACCAAGAATAATTTGTGTAGATTGATTTAGCATGTAGTGACTTGCTGAAGTGTTTGTATCTCCAGAAAAGTCATGTTTTCATGGCTACAGATAAACTGATATGTTAGAGATATGTTCGACATCAATATGTTTTGACAAAAGGGGTGCAAGAGTGATAAATTACCCACTGATAAATTGAAAAATGTAATTACCAGCTCATTATTTTTTCAGTAATGGAATTTCAGCAGGTAATTAAACCAATATTAAATATATTGGACTTTGCAGTAGGATATTGTGTTTTTTCTACATTTGTTGATCAATTTCCGTGACTAGAGAAACATTTTATTGTATTTTTCATGGTGATGTGTCGAAGTGAATGTGGTATTTGTGAGAGTGCATCCCTCTTTAGTGCTGCCAAGGGCCGTAGGCTATAGAATGATGAATTCATTGTTGCTTCGTCTTCACTGTTGCATCTTTTATAACCAAGTTCTGAGACCACACTGGTGTTTTTGCATGTTTTAGCCCATTGTAAAATGTGCTCATGCTGTGCAGTGTGGAAGCTTCGTAGCAGCTGGACTGGGTTTCATTCAGCAGACTGTGTGGGAGCTGACAATTGGTACGGTATGTGGTGCGTTAACGAAGTTGCATTCAAATGCAGTCAAATTCACATCGTCAAGCAAAGAATTTGATATTGTTTAGCCTACAGCATGTTTTCTGGGCATATGCTCTTTTATAAATGTGCTTCTATAAACATAATGAATATGGACAGATGGGAAAATAAATGTTTTTGTCTTAACTGTAGGTGGTATAAATATAATTTTCATGTCAGGCTGCGGAGTTGTCCATCTTAACAATTTTCTATGGCCTAATTGCACAACCAGTGTTGGAAATCACTGGATGTTTATCTGATATATTTGTGCATTGCTACTTTTGAGAACAGAAGTCTCGACACAGAAATCTAATTGGTTTTTTTTAATGCAAAAGTAAAATAGTATATTGATTGCGGGGTACAGTTTTTTCTGTAATGTACTGTACATCCCTAAAATGATGTGTAGTAATAAGCTCTTTACCTTAATAAGAACACAGAGGACAATGGTTAATTAGGGTGAGGTGTTATTCGAAAGTAATAGTACTCAAGAAGCATTTGATCTAGTTTAGGCTGCAATTTTTCTGAATATATCCAAATATGAACTGACTACAAATCCTGTGAAACCCATTTAGTACCAAACAAATTGCCTTCATCCAAATGAGAGTGGAAAAGCTGTGAAATTAAACAGTTCCTCTTCTGTGTGATACTTTTCAAGGTTATCTCCGTCATTAAACGGCGGGAGAGACTGACACTTCAGGGGTTCACGCTGGATCTTAAAGAGCGCTGAGACAGCCACACGACCAGAGCTCAGTAGGTGTCTGTCCTGAGGCTCTTCTCCCCTCTGGTGCACTGCTCTAATGTGAGCGTGTGCTTCTTCACATTAGCAGAAAGCAACAGCGCCGCTGCCATTTGACTGAGCTGTTTAACAGGCCGACGTAATGTTTGTGTGTGATGCCGACCCAGGAGGAACAGTGAGAGCCTGTGCAGAGGACTGGATCCTCTAACGTATGTCAATAAACAACAAGGAAGATGAGGGTTATATTGCTCTTGTCAGTCAAAAAAAAGTCAGGATAAGTAAATGGCAGTTTTGCCTGAGGATGGCTCCAAACAATGCAGTATCTTGGCTGCTGTGCATGTTATTAATCTTCATAATAAAGATAGACTCACTAGCAGGGTTTGACAATAACAATTGTGCTGCCTCTTGGGGCCAGTTATTCTAAAAGAACTTCTGGTCTTGATATTTGCCAAGAGATAAGTCTGTTATCTTTGCCTCTCTGCTTTGGCACAGTCCTACTCCCCAGTCTTGTCCTTTTATTAAGAAGGGAGACTGGACAATGTATCAGTACATTGTCTTGAAATCTGTCTTGTCTTGTACTCAAAAAAAGGTTTTTTGTCCTACAAATTCTATAAAGGTCTTGTTTGATTTTGCTGGAAAAATGTAGAACAAGTGCTTAATTTATGCAAAACGATTGTTATTGGTGTTTTTTGGGGGACAATATAGTAAGCATTTTTTTGGTGCTGAAATAATTTTATTACCAAATGAAATGCTTATTGTGTTATTTATTGACTTAGCTGCTGAAAATGTGGTGAAATAGACATGTAGCTAGTTGGAAAAGGTAGCAGCAGTCCTGATTTGCTACTCTTAGATGGAGCTACTGTTGCAAATACAATACAGAAGTATTTCTAGTTGTTATATTTTAAATAAACTGAGTTAGAAAGTAACAACAGGGCTACCCAGGTTTAAAAGTATATACAGAAACAAATGTCATTAAAATAGTTTGTTATTCCATTTTCCCTTTTTATATAACTGGAAATGAGAGCTTGGAATCTTCCAGTGCTGACTCTCTTATATGTTGTTTGTATTCCTTTTTTTCCAACTATGTGTATTCATTATTGATTACACTGTAATTATAGTTCTGTTGTGGGCTTTGCAATCAAAGCTTCCACACACCGACCTACTTTCAAAGTAAAAATATATCCACTGAAGCTTAATCATTCCCTAAGTTAAATAAGTAATTACTCTTACAAACGGTATTGCACTTCAGCGTTCTGTATGAACATCCCTGATTTGTTGCATGATGATCAAAAAGGGTTGTAAGTATACTGTCTTATTGCATCAATGAAATGATATAATACATCAAGGCACAAACTCAGTATCTCGCGTGAAATTAAATTAAAGATGTGCTAATTTTTTCACATGAACTCATACAAGTTACTTGGGTCTTCATGTCCTTTAACTAGTGATGCATTAAAGCGAGACACAATGAATGTTTAACATGTTTTAAACGGAGCTGATTCCATATACTCCACCGTTCAGTGTTCATTCTCTTCAAGGGCTTTGAGTTGGTATTCTGCTTAATTTTGCCTTTCACACAAGGGGATCAAAATATGTTATTACTTTGAAAGACTGGTTATTAGATTGCTCTAGAAAGAATTGTAAGCAGGAAAAGAATACAAGTTTAAAAGTCTTCTGTAAGTCTAGTTTAATTTGGTATGTTTTTTCATGTTAGACTCAAATTTCCATATTGAAATTTGTTCTGACAGTCTTACTGGATGCCACCGCAGAGTTAGTCAGAGCGGCACATGGAGCAGAAATGACATCATTTCGTTTAACAACTTCGGAACACAAAGAAATGCTGCATGTTGTTTGTCTCATTGTGTAAACAGTAGCAAGGCTGGAAATGATGAATACCATAACATGTAGGCGAGAACTGTGTACGGCAGATGCATCAAGCTGACTTTTTAGGAAAATTACAGCAAACACTGACTAAATGGCCAAAGTGTAACCAGAGCCAGCAGCATCTCGTCTGTATGTTGGCATCGCAGCCTCCTCACACTCCCACATCAGGTCCCATTAATGTAGTGGCAAAACGGATGTGGAGACTAACTAGCCTCATGAATAGCTGTTCAGTGATTTTCCATGTTAGTGCTGATTACATTTACAGAAAGGCTTCTATCTGTTAGGTAAGAGGGCTTACTCATGAATACAAAGTGTGCAGCGAGGGCCAATTAATATTATGGAGTCGTTAAAAATAATATATTTTAAATTATTCAGAGTCAGTTCAAGGAACACTAAGGGATTTTCCCAGTGATTTTCCCTAAAGGCTCCTACTTGCCCTGTAAAACAGCCAGTATAACAGAGGTACTAATTAATCATACGATTAATCTAGTTAGTCAAAAATGATTAATTCAGTTTGTTGCCGGTCCAACAACCCCACAAAACTTTCATTTTCAATTTAGCATCTTCCGTCTGAGATTAACATTTAGAAAATGCCACGTTTTTCTTAGTTTTATGCTTTTACTACTCTTCAGGTTGTTTCCTTTCATTTCTTGTTTTTCTTTGTGGCCAAACTCTCAGACTCATCCACTGTGTCAACCAGTAAGACAGAGCAATGGTCTTTAATAACTAACTCAGTGGCCAGCTAGCAATTCTCTACGTGCCAGTCAGAAATGTTTGTTTGAATTTAGAATTCTTGCAAAGCTTCTTTACTGTTTCATTGTTGCTCAAATTTTTCCCCAAATCTTATATAGAGGTGGCTGAAACGGCCAAAATCTTCTGTCACAGTTTGTGATTTTATAGCATGGTAATGTGTGGATCACAGTGTAGTAAATATTAGAGAAATTCAGCTAAGAAATAGTTTAAAGTAATCATATTGTACCAGACTTTGTCACATTGCATTATTTTTTGCTTGATTTACGCGATTTTGCGAGAAACACAAAATTGCACAAGAATAATTTTATGTGGCATTAAATCCTCTCACGGTAGAAACTTTATTGGCAAAGTGCTACATTTTTACCATCACATGATACATTCTTTCACATCAACTAAACCTAAACAGTGATCGTTTATGTGTTTCTCAATAGAATGACAGTGATTTGCAGCATTAAACACAAGAAAATCAGTATTACATTCTGGGCCCAGATGAAACTGAAAAATAGGACATATCCTAATGGGCTTCTTATGGTTGAACGGCAAAAATAGCTTCTTAGCAAAACACAACAAATTACAGAGCAACAAATGCACACGCAGAGCGAAACGGTGTATTTTTATGTGCCATATGACATCATAGACTTTTTATAGTATGTTCGTTTCGATATGGGATGCCTCATGAACCGCTCCAAAATTTGTCCCATCAATCTACTATGAGAGAGTGGGCCTCTTCACAGGCTGTCTGCCATTCTTTCATTCTGGCCCTGTTGGGAATGGTGATTGGATCCCAGTCAACCAGCAATAGATGGATTGGCCCTCGACCAGGATGATTGAGTGGCACTGCTGTCTATGCACGTGTATATAGCTTTGTGTGTGGTGGTGCGAGGCAGTGCGTGCTCGCCCTGTATGGATGCCGCTCTCACTGAACAACAGCACATCTGTGTCACTCCATCTCCTCTCTCTCATTTGAATTTTTGAATTCTCTAAATCATTGCCAGCACTGCTGTGCTCGGTCCCCGGCTTGTGGGCTGCAAAGTAGGACCGCATTTCTGTGAACAAGTATTCTTGACTTCACCATCAAATTATTATCAAGAAACAGCTAAAAGCAATCCCAGTGGAAATGAGCATTCAAGCTGACACTGTAATCCCTCTGTAGTGCAGGATGAGGGAGCATACGAGATGTGAAATAGAAGGCAACTTTGTTTCACATTCATGAAACAAAGAGTGATTTAGGTGCAATTGTTCTTCCGCAGAGATAATTTGAATCCAAACTCAATCCATGCTAAAAAGATGAAATCTCAAGAGTTCTGCAGAATACACAGCTTGTACACTGAACTAACATTTTAATTCAAAAACAAGTCCACAGAGGCTGATTTCAATGCACGTCACTCATCCTTGTGTGCACCGTGTTGTATTAGTCTATTCCTTTTTTAATGGCTTGGTAATTGCTTTGTCCCTAGTTATTGAGATGACTGCCATGCACTATTACGCCAATTTAATGGTGTGTAACTATTCCTCTTAACAAAGCCATCAATCACAGGAGTTACTATGGTAACAGCATTTGCTATTATGCAGATGTTGTAATGAAAGGTATGTCACACCTACAAAGGTAGCACAAAAGCACAGCAGAGGCCTTCAACTGCCAGGACCCGAGCAAGTCAAACTTTAGGAAGAAAAAAACGGGGCAGTACAAGTTCTGTGTGTTCTCCCTCTTATGGATGCTATTTATAGTTTATTAAAAATGAGACCTCGCAATTGGCGGCCAGTTTTTTTTCTCCTCCATACTTGAGCTTCTCTTTATGAAAATTTGTATGGCCTGCAGAGCAAGCAGCAGAAATTCAATCATCTGTTTTTGTGTAGAAGAGGCAAGTTATTTCAATCAGAGCTGCTGAAACCCTTGACTTCTTCTTTTTGATTCGTTCACGTTGTTGGACAGTTTTGTACTCTCTTTTTTTTTTCACTTAAACCTGTGTTGCCTATTTTGGCCTTGAAGCTCCTCAGATAAAGACACATGAGAATACAGAAGACATTGTGTTTCTGTCCTTTGGGCAGACTAATGGTTGTTTCAGATGAGCTGGATCCTTAGTTGTTGGTGGTCATGGTTAAACACTGAATGATACTGACCCTTTGGAGATGACAAAGGTGTGTTTTGAGTTTTTCTGCTGCAAAAGAGGTTGTTAAAGATATTTTTCATTTGAAATTGTAGCCTTTAGCTCGAGGATGTAAGACTGCCAGTCAACCATCACGACTACCCTTTTTCTCCACCTTGTTCACAGAAAGCCTCTATGAAATGTTATTGTAATGCAACCACTAAGTTCAGAGTATAATTATGAAGTTATGTGTGTTCAGATTAGGGCCTGAGCGATTTATCGGTTAGCTGATATTATTGGCCGATACCAGGCTATCGCAGATATTTTGTATCCGCTTAAAAGTTTTCCTATATGTGCAGATATTAAAACTGTTTTTTCAGGCCAGAAAAATGTTTGAACTAGTGATTTAAAATGGTTAAATTGTTGTGACGGCGTAGACTAGACTGTGTAGCCACTAAATGCTCATTCTTTAGATGCCAGTCTACTGTGACTGCGTGTAACAGGTCCACCAAAAAGAAAGTTGCATGAACACAACTACCACATGTCCCTCGTTTCTTTGAATTCTGTGGCACATAAAGTTAGCATCAAAGAAATTAGTCAACAAATGACAGGATATTTAGCTAACATTGGTTGCATGCTAGCTGTGTAGCAAATGGAGTGTATGCATTGTGGTTTGTATGTCTTTGACAA
>JAPQLA010000004.1:18640298-18656714 GCA_029822935.1 Naso vlamingii | reverse complement strand
TGTTACTATTAGATATATTTTCAAGCTCCTACTTTATATCTGTACATGTTCTAAGCCAAAAGTGCTTTTCATGCGAAAGCCTGTCTCATTATTTGTGGTTTATATCCTTTTAGCAGTAAAAGCAGCCTTCTTTAACAGAGGGAATAATTTCATATCCCCCTCTTTTTGATTTCAGCCAACTCATGCACTCTTGTGCAAACCTTGGGGAGATTTTCTAATGAGGGCTATTAAACATGCTGAAGTTGATTTGTGTTTTAGAATGTATCCCCTTTGTGTCCAAGCTGTTTTTCCTGCATTCCAATGGGAAATTATTAGTATAATAAAATGCTTTATTAGGACACCACTGGTTTATTCTGTGGAAAATGAGTCCAGGAAAACGTGAGAAGCATTACACAGAATCATATGTGGTTGTATGACATTGAACATCCACAAAGTTAAAAGTGGTATTTGAAAAGAAGTTGGCACTTTTCACTGTAGCCAGTCAGGCTACTCGTCTTCTTGAGTGCTAGCACATTATCATATGTGTGGGGCAGAAATTTATTGAGGGGAAGCACCTAAGAGGTTGCTGTGTCAGAGACAAAGTGTAGCCTCCTCTGGCTGGGAGAGACTGCGCTTTGGGGCTTTTATCAAACCTCTTGCTGAAAGTTTCTCAGATTTATCAAAGTCTCCTCAGTACACTGAATACTTCATACTCCATCAAAGATACGAGGAAACTACAGGCCCTGTTTGGATTGTATCCTTGACCTATTCATTATTACATTTGATGTGTGGGTGCAGAGGTTTTGTACTTGTTTGATGCTTATTTCAAAGTCATATCTCCATTAATCTCTATTGGAATATCTGCTTTAGAGGAAAATGCACCAAAAGACATTTTAAAAAAGTAGAATTTAGCATTGTGCTGTTAATTTCAGTATAATTTTTAATCCCTCTTTGGTTCTTCTTATTTTCAGAGGATGACTGGCCAAATACACTATAAGTGACTGAAGCTAGAAGCAAAAAAAAAAAAGAACAAGAATTTGATAACATTCAGGGAGAAACACGGCATAAAAGAATCAAAGGTATCAGGTTCTACACTAACAATTATGTAACAACATGATGCAGTTTAGAAACAGCTTGCGTCTTTGCAGATCTCTTAGTAGTAGCATGTGAAATGTAACACTGCTGAACAGCTGGTCACAGCACACCGCAGCAGCCTTGCTTTTCCTCCACGCTGACTTTTCCTTGATTGGAGAACTAACAAGGCTGCATTTGCTCTCACTCCCCCCATCTACACAAAAGGTGAGACGTCTTGCTCTCATAACCTTTTTAGAATACTTGAAGGAAACAGATGAAGTTTTATTTTGTGTCAGTGCTGAGCTGGCTAGCTGTTCCAAAAGTGTGCCTGACAGTAATCTCGGTGGAATGATCATTGATCAAAAAGACAAATAGAGGTCTGAAAATTAGACCAGGGGGAGACGTATTCAGGTGAGAAAAGAGGTGAATTGAACCATGCAGGCATTAGAGTAGGTAGGGGATGACATTGAAGGTCACCCGCTACGACACGTTTGGATAAATGAAGCCAACATCCATATCATTGATTGCCAACTTACCCTTTGAGGTTGCACATTGTTGCATTGAGTACCTCGTCTTGCATGCTGTTCTTGGCCCTGTTATATACCTCACCACACATTGGGGAAACCTCAGTGTGAGAAAAGGGTATATGACTCCCCAAGAGGACGTGCAAAAATTACGTATGAAAGGTGAAATGGTAAAAATTATGCTACGTCACTTGGGCTCATTCTCGCTTCTCACAAACAAAACCTCCTACTCTGTAGCATACTTCACCTCAAAGCAACTTTTCTGAGCCACCCGCATCTTTGCTTTCATTGCCACCCACGTGTCCCTCACTTAGAGCACTTTGAAAGGAAGTCTCTGGAGAGGGTTAGGCAGCGCAGGAGGCCAGAGGGTGGAGAGGCGACCCAGTGCTGTGAAGTGCCTCACTGTCGCTTCATTTCCCCTTTTTAATTGGGCTATCTAAATGCACCCCCAGTTTGTCAATACCCGCCAGGGTCCCAGATAAAAATGATTTGTCTCATGCATTCGGAGGCACGCTCTGCTGTTCCCCTTAGAGAGCATGGCCCCGCCAGTTGTCAGCAGCAGAGTGTAATGGAGAGCAGTAGTTGTTTTGGGGTTTCAACAAGTATCAGAAAAATAAGTGCCTTCCTCCATCAGCTCCTCTGGTCTTGTCTTAGTCTTACTTCTTTATTCCACACTCTCGTTCTGTCTTTTAACTAACAAGTCCGTATAGGCATGCAGGCACACCCACCTCAATGGGCAGATACCGTCAGACACGCAGGCGAGGGGACACATGCACAAATTCACATGCCTCTCACAGAGACACGTCCGTACAGGCACGTACCCACGCAGGCACTCACTGAAGGTCAGTGAAGCAGGTCTTATCTGGGTTTTTATGTGCGCTGTTTGCAACTGTCCTTGTCTTTTTCACACCTCCTGTCACCATGTGCCATCACCGAACCTCTCAGCGCTGGAGCCAGTGTTATCTGTAGATAATCCAGAGAAAAAAGTGCGGACCAAAAGTGTGTCCTTGGTGTTTGGACAATTGACTAGAGATGTGATGCTCACAAGATGTCCTACTTCTTTCATTCTTCTTCTTTCAACTGATGACTGATGAACAAGTGTAGTGGCTTGTATAAAGAAAATGACGTAGTTAAATGTCGTCGGGTGTGTAACTTCCACATGCTTCCTGTGTAGCTTCAGCCGTCCCTGTGACTTATCTTGTCATATATCACAGACTGAGGTTAAACGTTATATGGTAATTTGCATGTACCCTTAACCCTTGTTGTAAGTGATAATACAATCCATGTATGCGAGATACCGCCAGGATTGCAATCTGGTGGTGAATTAGCTAATAAACAGACAACGGCAGGAGCCAGTCCTCAGTAAATTGTGAATTGGGCTGGGAATTCAAAGCTAGCAGGTGTGTCCCAGCTGTGCCCCTGGACATGATGACATAGTGCTAGTCTTAAGAGCCCATCAGCAGCAGCACACTGACTTTCACAGCTCAGTGTTTACGACACAGGTCAGCATTTTTCCACTGGTGTGGAGCCAGAGTTGTGTTTATCACTAACTCCTGAGATAAAGCACATCTATGTGGATGCCATTTAAAGGATGTTTTTCAATCTATAACTTTATATAAACGTTAATATAAATGTTGAAATGTGGTTCAGGATGATTGTCAACTCCAGCTTTTTTGAATGCAGTAAATCTGGTATATTCTTGTAATGGCAGACATCAGTTATTCAGTCAGTGTGTGCCCTTATAACCCAGACCAACAAACTTATTTTCCTACCTCGAAGCTGAACCTTGGCAAAATGTTTTGGCAGACTTGTTACATGGGGCAGACAGTTATATTGATAAAGCCCAGGGCCAGTGTGATTCATCCCTTCCTACAGCAGCCAGCACAGTTTTCCATCAATGATGACTGTACACCACAGAGGAGCTGAGGTGTCAGGCTTGATCCAGGTGTTCTCCTCCTGCAGATAACCCTGGAGCGGCGAAACAAAATTTGTACATGTGATATCTCTGAAAATAAAACCAGAAGATCCGGTAAAAGCATTGATCTCATTGCTCAAAATAGGCTTTCTGTTAGCAGACTGACTTAAGACGAGGACAGGCCGACTTCCTCAGACTGAAGAGGTTCTCAGTCTTTTTTTTTTCATTCTAATGAAATGGGTGGGGGATGGGTGGTTGTCACAATGTTATAAATTCCCAGACTTGGTAGGGGGTGTTGCCAACTCTATTCAAGCTCTTGGGGGGTGGGGCAAGAGATAAGTCCTAAAACTGCCTGAGCCACAAAACCTCACTGGAGGCAGCAGTTTTAATCTTGCATAGAGGGTTACTGCTATAGTCCATCTGTGTTTGGAGTTTTAAATTGCGCTAAAATGAGATTAGCCTAGAGATGACATGGCTCATGCTGTGCAACTGACACACTACACTTCATTAATGTAGCTCACAATTAATTTTCTCTTCCACTCTGCTGCTAAGATGACCAGCCAGTGTAAATCTTTATTTCTACCTTTTACCAGTGTTTGATTTGTTGAGTGATTTAATCTCTGATGAATGTGACATTTAAGTCCGCAGAATCTTTATGCCCAAAAATGACTTTTTCTCCACTCCTCCGGGGTGTGTGGGTGTATTAATTATTTTCTGGATAGTTCCCTCAAACTCTCATGAGTTTGTTAAGAATGAGAGCTTTCAATAATGTCCAGATTGGATATTCTCCTTTTTTTGCAGATAGTTGTGATGCAAATTTGACATTTTGTCCACTTAGCATGCCAGAGATCCCCTTTTATTAGTAGAAGTATTGCAGCACAAACTGAATATATTTAATTGTCAGGCTGAGCAAATTGAATTACTTTTTAATCAGATGACCCACATCCTAGTTCTGAACCGAAAGGAAAGTTAAAGATAAAACAATTCCTTTCCTTGCTGAAAAGTTTGTTGTGTGCACAGATCTGTAGCCTCCAGTAAGATCCGACTGTCTCCCATTGTTAACAGCAAAGAGAAATGTAGAACACATTGCAGTTTGCCAGCTCCTTCAGCAGCGTTTGAGCCTAGAAGACATTCAGAATTGCTGCTCTTAGTGTAAAACTCAAACACACATTTTTGAACCTCACTCTGAGTATCTTTTGTTATGTGCTTTGTACCAGCAGCACTGCCTTGTTTAGATAAATAGGAATTACACCGGCCAACAGTATGGCAATGTTTACTTATTTTCCATTTCAGTGCTCACATATTATGATATAGTTTTAATGCATTATTTAATTGTTAGCACAATATGTGGGTTCATCGTAAAACATTTGTCTCGGACGAGGTCGTGGCTTGCAGCGTCAGCAGTGCCACTGAGAGATATATATAAAAAAACATCATTATGTGGAGGGCGAAACATTGTTGAAGCATTGCTGGATGATTCAAGTTACAGTCCACACAGTATTATTGGGATAAATGAGCAAACCTCTCCCCAAGGTCCCCGGGCTCTGTGATCTATTAAGGCGCTGTCGTCTCGGATGGTGAGTCTCGGAGAGCGAGGGAATTTTTGGGGAAGAGAATGGTTGTGCTGACATCCTCTCTCAGTGCAATCCCTTGTCCTTGTAGGATGGAAGAGAAAAACAGTACCAGAGGCTGACTTGGCTGTTCCTCTGAGCTCTGTCATAAATCCAACTGAACATTTTTGAACATCTGTTGTGGATGATTAGCTCCATGGCTAGCAGAGTTTGACCAGAGGGAGTAGGAACCAGCGTGTTTGGGAGCTGTGTGTGTGTGTGTACTCGACGCCTTGCTGATTTAAGAATGGGGATTTTGCATATTTATATTATCCCTTTTCTAGCATGAGAGAGGGCCAGATTACTTTTTGCAACAAATTCATTATCCACAAAACATGTTACTGCACGTTATACAGGCACAATCCCCTGGGAACGCTTGCTCGTTTCAAGGTCACACTTTGTTAACCCCCTAGTGATTTTTAAATAAATTCACAAGTTGAATTCTGAATGTTGAACATGCCAGTCTGCCTCTTTTAGTACAGTTTAGGATAAGCCTGAGTATAAGCTTACATGAGGTCACAGTCTTTCTCTGGAGGTGGTCAACAGATAAGACATAATGGAGTCTCTAAGCTGCAAGAATACAGTCACGTGTCATCCCTCCCCAACCTTTTTCCTACATGCAGGTGCGCTAAAAAATTGTTTCTCATTGGTCAAAGTTCAAAAAGGTAAAGCCCGGCAGCCTCCTACCTCCTCACACTGAAATTTGACACCAGTGTGATGTCACTGGTGTGGGTTTGGCTTCTCCCAGGCAGTCCCTGGACACCCGCTCAGTGTGTGAACAAGCTCTGCCTCTGAAGGATCTCTCCCTAAGCCACATTGCTCTATAGCCACAGCTGGAAACGTATTGCTGGGGAGCCTAAAGACAGTTCCTTTGCTTTAATGAATCGCCGTGACTGGAATATCTAAGCAGGAACTGGAGACTTCTTTTTTTTTAATCTCACACACTTTTTGATAAGACATCATTCAGGGATAATCTTTTTGTGGATACTGTTGGATTTTCTTTTCTAGGGTTTTGGATACTCTATCTCTGGAATAAGGAATAAAAAGAATTAATTTATAAGTGGACCTTATTGGCATGCATGGGTAAGTAAGTTTTGCACCACATAATTGTTATGACTTGTCAGTGATGAAAACACAGGTTGTAACTTCTTAAAATTGACTGGGCTGCCCCAGACGCTGAAGTTTATTCGTCTAGAAATTCCCGGATGTGTTATTGTTTCGTCTCGGAATATACCTATTATAACTTGCCTCTTATAATAAAAGTAACAAATAAGTTGATGTGTTACACTTCAGTGGTCAGGTATTTTCTTACTATTCTTTTGTTCCCTTTTCCTTTGTCCTTGCTCACTCTTGCTTGTTGAGCCAAAACAATAGTTTAACCTCGTCTTGGCTTAGCTCTATTGGCTGGCTCTCTGGCAAATTGCCCTGTCTGGTGCAAGCCCTCCCCTTCGTATTCAGAGGACTTTGAATAGAAGGGCCATAGAATGTCCCCTAGCTACCGCTGCTAAGGTGAGGCACCCTGCCGCTCTACTGCATTAGGCCTACACTGAGGCCAAACAACCTGTTTTTCCAGTTGTCTTTATCTCCCTTGGCAATCTTGAGGGTTAAATTTCAGCAACAAGAATTCCAGTTAGAGGGAGACACTGGGAGGCTTTGAAATCCTAGATAATTTTAGAGGAGAACTTTTGAGAGTCACAAATTATAATTTTTGGAAAATGTTTTGGGCTTGGCTTTCAACAAAGTATAACCTGTAATACATGCGTCTTAAAGTGTGATTTAAAGCTTTTAGTTTTGTTTTTCTCTCACTGTGGATATCACTTAGTATTTAGTTGAAAGACATTTTTAAGGAAGATTTGACTGAGGAAGACATAGAAAAACTTTTTGTACCTTTGTATCTTCATTGATACAGAGTATAACCAGGTCTAAGTCTCCACTTCAGCTGTATTTGTGCCTTGAATCATGTATTTCTTTTATTTATTACAGCCCTAAACCTTTTTTTACACTTGCACGGAAAACTTTTGACTGAGTTCGTCTGGTTCTTGGTCACAACAAATGTGGCAGTTGCATAATAAGTTTCTCAATGCAAGGCGCTGGTGTCAGTGGGAAAAATACCCTTTTTGCAACTTGCTCTTTTTCATCAAAGCTGTCTTAAGCTTTCAAAGAACTCTGTGTAGACAACATGGCGTTTTGTTTGGCCTTTGAAACTGCTTGACTTCCCCGCGGGTCTGATTCATTGCAAAGGGAACTTGTATGTTTTCTTTCTGAGTTGTACCAAAGCTGAACTTGCTTTTTATTATTTATTGTTTAGATTTTTTTCTCTTCAGTTAATGATTTAGGAGTACAGCCCTCACTCTAGGCTTGGAGTGGTAACCCAGACTTGATTAAACAATGACCTTGAGGCGAAACTCAAGATGGACACTTAATAAAAATGTCTGTTCAGATGCTCAGTTGCATAAACAAACAAGACAAAAAAAACTGCCAGCTATTGTAATTTGTTCAAACAGACCCGATCCCTGTGTACACTCAATGACCTGCAGGTCGTCTTTCTTTACCTCCAGCGTGCCGGTTCCTGACCCTTCATTCCAGTTTTACGACTGTGCCTCAGTTACTTCGACGCCAGTAATATTCCAGAAAAACATTAACCGACGTCTAGGAAGTGACCTGAGGAAATAGCTGCAGTCATCTGTGTATTGCTTCTTATTAGATTAACACACAAAATATGACTGCCCTGGCTGCAGACTTTCCTTTTGCATAAATCACTCTGCTTGGAACAGTCAATCATTCAGTGTCTCTCCCCATCGGATACCTCAGAAGTAATTATGGGCTGAGTGTATGGATTTCTCCATAGAACTTGATTTCTCATCATCTGTGCATTGGGTGATGTGTAATGGCCTGTTAACACATGATGGATCTGCTTCGTTGCTCTGGTCCCAGCTGGGAAATGAAAGAGGTTGCTTACAATCACAGATCAATGTGACGATTGTGTCAGCGGAGCCAGGCCTTTGTAGGTGACGCATGCTGCGAGTAGACAGGAAACCTACTAACTTTTGTCCGGTTATCAAAGTTCAAAGCTTTGATGCTGTAGCTGAAGTGTAGACCTATTTATGATTAAGTCTCAGACTCGAAGATGCCACCAGAGGAAAGTTTCTCATTTGTTTTCACACCAGGAAGTGTTGCCTGATGATAGCTGTTTTATTATGACAAGGCCTAATTTTCAGTCCCCTGTTCTGTACTAAATAAGATGTTTCTGCAGCTAGAGATGAGCGTGCCCGATATGTCTCGTGTAAAGTACTATGTCAATCAGCGGCCACTGCCTGTGTGATGTGTTAGCTGCGTTGATCGTTACTTTTTTGCTCTGAGTTGTGACACTTCTTTCTTTGCTGACAGTCGCTCATTCACTGTGACAGGTGCTGAGAACAAGGTTTAGAAAAAAGGGCTTCTTTATCACTAAATTCACCAGTGTTTTGACAAGAACACTTTTCCTCAGCTGCCCAAAGCAGGGAGCTCTTTTGAGTGAGCTAGGTCTGTGTCTCTACTTTGACATCCACACAGACTTGCTAAACACGTCTTCAGGTTTTAACATTAGCTCACATCTAAATACACGGAAGGTTTTTTTGAGAAAGTGATGTTATTTTTGTTGCCAAAGAGTGATGAATAGACATTGTGCTGTAAAAGACAACTGCATGTGAGACAGTGCAGCTTTAGCTTATTGTCTCTTTAAAGTGAATTGACAACAAGTGGATCATTGTGTCTCGGCTTAGATCATATTCAGCTCTTTTCTTAACGTTCAGTCCTTTCCTGTTCTCTTCTACTTTACATTTTAAATGGATCTTAATGTATCCATCTAAATTTTAGATTGGGCTATCACCAGAGACCAGAGTTCTGTTCTGTGCTCATAACCTTGCACCTTTTCATTTAAACCGTAACTCTATGCATTACAACAGTGGGTTTCTCAATGGGACCGCAAATCCGCTTTGTCAGAGAGGACATTTCCCTCTTCGCACAAAACTCATTTCAATTCCACATCATCCCATTATGCCTCCGCATCGAATGAAACAGCCTACATTTTCAGGGGCAGCTGCATTTCTTGTGCTCTGTATGTATGACAAGGCTGACGCTCATGCGTGTCTCTGTGAAATGTGCGGCAGTGCAGGATGGAGACATGCAGTGGCCACGGCAAATACCGCATAATTTCGCCATGCATTGAGTTATTTCGAAAAGACTGGAGAAAAGGATGGCTAGATCTTCTGCATGTGTTGTAATTTCTTTGATGATATATTGCTGAATTACTGCATGATACTCTGCTTATATCTCTAATTTAATTTACTCGCAGAGACAAGGTCAGCTTGTTTTTTTTTTTGTGGACTGTCATTAAATGGATTTAAAGGTCGCAGCTTCACCTTACTCTTGAGTATGAAGGGATAACTGTGATGCTAAACTGCAGTAAAGCAAAAAAATTGAATGTGGGTTTGATTTATTTGGTGCTTGGTTCTGGAGGTACGGTCATGTATCTGATTTATCCCCCCCACCCCCCGTTTGCTCCGACTCACAATTTCTTCAAAAGCCCAGCTAAGACTCGACATTCTACTTGATTACTTTATCAGCCCTGCTGTCACTCCCTCCAAAGTTATGACTTCTTTTGCAACAGTTCACTGCTGCTGATCTCAGATGCTTTTAGTAGAACTGGCCTCTTGCTATCAATGTCATATGGAATGTAATAATAAGTCATCACAGTCTAAGCACCCTGTACATAGACTTGTACCTGCTCACACCGGCACGTATGAGTATGGCACGTGTTGCATGTTTTACAGTGAGACGTGTTCAGCTTCGGTATAACATCTGTTTTTTTGTTCTTCGTGTTTGTCCTCAAATGCAGGCAATAACTCTTCCTCCTGCAGAACTCCAGGTCCATGGCTTGTTTTGGGAAGATTGATGGGGATTCATTTAGTTTCATTATAATGCCTAACTTATTTATAGCTTTCCTTTACAGGGCCTGTTGGCCCGCTGTGGCCCTGTAAGGATGCTTGGGGCTGAGGCACTGATGAAACATTCCTGTGTCCAGGGGGTATTCTCTGAGGAAGGCAGTGCTTGTTTAAGGGAGGGCAGCAGGGTGACAATACAAGAACCACGGGCAAGGTCACTGAAATCTAATTCCGCTAGCCCTGCCTAGCTACAGCATTCCTGTTTGAGTACTTTCACCTTTCAAAAGTCTTGCACTGTGGGGGTGTTTGCCTATGTAATGACTTTACATAGCCCAACAACACTGAAGAAACTACATAATGTGATCTGGTCCTATAAAAGCTGTTGCCACAGAAATGGGGAGGGGTAGTTGCTCACAAGAAAGAGCTCCCCTGAAACTTTAATATTTTATGCACAGTTTGGAGTTTGTAGTTCCACTGCACCAATCCCAAACCTTTATCTGGATCTCCCCCTTCAGCCTCAGAGATTACCGCTTCACAACCCTGGAGCAGGGATGCTGTCTGCCTGGTAATTTGATGGCTAATCCCCTGCCTCTTCCCTACAAATCTCTTCCCTGATAAAGGGGTTGCTTCTACATTAGTAAACATGGGAGACTTGGCTGCCTAGGCCGACAGTCAGACAAGAGGACTGGTTGAGGAAAGGGGAGATAGAGGGATAACCAGTTCTTTATAGTTCATAGAAAAGCCCCTTTGCATCTTGGAAACTTAACTTAAGCCAAGATGAAAACTTACACCATGGAAATGGCCTTAAGCTCGCTGGTAAGACGATCTAATTTTATGTATGAAGTAAATAATGCAAAGTATATTTTTGCACATTGGTTAAAGCATGAAAAAGTCTTTATGGCATGGTATCTTGTGAAGTTAGTGGTTTTAATTGTTGATGGTGAACTGCAGGTGTCTGCTCTGAGCTTTTCATCATACCATGATCTGAGTATTAATTTTTATTCTGATTGGCTGCAGGGTGTCCATGAATTGCTGAGAATAAACACCCACTAAGTAGTTCAAGTGAAACTGTTAACAATTCTAAGTTCATGTGGTGGCTATCTTAAATAAGTAACCATAGCAACAGGCACACAGTTCTGGGCTACAATGAAGGACCCTCTTCTTAATGGATGTCCTCTGTGTAAAAGATGTAAGCGTTAAGTTCACATGTAGAGCGGCAAATCACGAATGGTCACTTCACATGCATGTCATGTAAACAAGGCCGTGTTGAGCTGTACAGAGACTTTATGTACAGTCCATTTTTAAAGCTGATTCATTAGCTTTTTGACCTGAATATGTAATCCTAATGATCACTGCACCACTGCTGTGGCTAGACATGGTGGCTCACTTAAAAGGAATTTGCTTCTTCAGATCTTCCTTCACAGGATTACACCTAGCTATACGGACTGCATACTTGACCAACCATTGTGGGCTTTGGTGCTCCTAATAGTTTTATTGCTGAGCATTAACCTATGCCCCGTTCATCATTTCTGTTTCCTGGTTTGTTGTTTACCTCCTGTAAGGATGAGTCAACAAAGTGCTAAGCCTGGAATCAAAACTGGCGCCTTGAGCCTAAACATGCTCGACCGAGTTTAACAGGACCTGGCAAGATAGCATTTAAACAGTCTATGGAATGACTTCAGCTTGATGACTGCAACATTGGCTGTGATGGCTTTTCATTTGTTGACCTGACAGAGCCACTTTAGATGTCAGGTTGGATCTGGTAGGGTGAGTGACAGGTCCTATCCTTGTGTGTCTTCCTGTATGTGTAATGGCTCGGTGCTCAGTTTAATCGTTGTCCGGGAGTGCGATGACATGTCAGTGAGAATTTTGGTGGATCTCTGTTTTTCAGCACATTGCAGATCAGTCAAACATCACAGCTACACAGACTGCAAGGAAGACTTGAAGGCTTGCGTGTTTGTGCATGTTTTGTATTGCTTTGTAATCATTTGCAAATGCAAGCATAAAATTTACCCTCACGCCCTTGAACTACATTCAGCGTGAGTCAAAATGTTGCAGCACCCACTTGGCTGTTGTTCAGGTTTCTTAATAGATTTTTCAACATGTGATTGTAATCCTGAAATGACCCAATTTCTAAGTTTTACTGATTTTCCCATAAATGGCACAAGTTTATATTCTGGATATGAAGTCTTTCTGCTCTTCTTTGAAAGAACTTGATCTGAACACCGGTTTGATTGATTGGATGAGTTCAGTCTCACAGTTTTTTTCATGAAGTGGAGTTTTTACAGACTTAATTCATTAATCAGTAAAATCCTTTGACTCAGAATTTCTCTGACTGGATGTTTCCAAGAGATCTGTATGTGTTGTGTGTACGTCTTGTTAGCTAAGCTGCAGAACAGTGACTCTACACTGGTGGTAATTGATAGTCTGGAGGCTGTCTCAGCTGCAGGTAAATCCTATCTGCAGCTGCACTGTGAGTGAGAGGGGTGGAGTAAGGGAGAGAAATAAGTCTTCCAAGGACTAAGAATTTCAGAATAACAAGAGGGATGGTGGGGGGAGAACAGAACGAGGCGAGCAGATAGCTTAGCTGAAAGACAGGTTGATGTTTAATACAGCAAAAGTTTTCCCTCACAGTCAGTTCAAATTTCCTCAAGATTGCACAGGCCTCAATGTACATATTGGCTGTATTTTTCTCAAGAACATTGCTCTGAAGAACGGTGTATTACTCCATGTCGTTCTGTTTCGGTATCCATTGCTTGCCTAGTGCATGCTGCTAAATGCAGAGGCTTAGGTGTGGCTTCTCCCTCTTTTAAAACGCTTCCATCAGATTGACAGAGTGAAATTCAGGCTTGCGCTTTGCCAAGAGACGTACTGTAGACAGAAGCAAGAGAGAGCAAGAATGGATAGAGCGCGAGAGAGATTGGTCCCAGTGAGAGATTCATAGGTAGTAATGAGGACGTCGGTAGAGTGCAGGTCGTTGTGTTGTGGCTCCGGCCTGTCAGTATAATGGACCTTGCTAGTCAGCTGGCAATCGATTGTACTGCTCACGACCTCGTCTGCCTGTTGTTCTTCACTCTCTCTGTCTGTCAACCTGCCACCCAGAGATGGCGGACGAAGCAGAATCTTCCCCCAGACGACAGGTACAGCGTCCAGATACTTTCTCATTACTGAAAGGTGGGCTAAGGTGAGCTGTGAAGAAGGCAGGTCTGACTTCACACGTCCAGCCAAAGTAATTTAAGGAAAAAAAAATGCAGGAGCTCTAATTAGTTTCTTTTTATCTTTACCAATGAGTGGCAAACAGCATTAGCTGCAGCCCTTAAAAAACTATCACTTCTGCTTTTTAGGGCCGCAACGAACCATTTGTGAGAATCATTAATGAATCCAGGACCGCAGGGTCACTTAAATTTCTTGTTCTGTTTGAAAATAATTTAAATACTGAGTGATATAGATCTACAAAAAGTAAGTTTAAGCATTTGAGAAGCTAGAAACAGAAATGTATGGCTTATTTTCTGAAAGATTCAATGAAATGTTTTGGCTGTGATCAATATTCTTGCAGATCAGTTTTCTGTCCATTATCTTATCAATGAAATAATAATTTTTGTCTGCTCTAGTCAGATAAAACCTGTTGTCTCTTATCTTTGAAACTTGAATCACAGACTGTTTAGAATTTTTGACCTATAAAGGATTTACAGCAATTAACTGATTATTGGACTTGTAAGATTCATTTTCTACTGACAGAAGAATATTTTGGGGCATCTGTTACTAATATAAATACAGTGTCCTGCTCTGCTCGTATAATGTAGGACAAAATGTTGGATGAGATCCTTGGTGAGGACAGACATGCCAGTTTAGTGGTGAGTTTAAAGTCTACTTTATTGTAGTTTATTGCTCCATAGCATTGTCAGTTTTTTGGAAGCATTGTGCTGGTTTGATGAACATGGTCTAAGCTGAGAGTCCCTGTTCGTCTTGCCCTTTATTGACTGGTCCCCGCGTATTTCGCACTCATCTCTTTTACATTTTAAATCCTCATGCCTCCAGAGAGCAATGGGGATATATGGTTCCATCTGCTCCAACAGGCTGGCTCATGGCTCAGGCAGAGAGGAAGAGACAGAGAAGGAGACATGGCCAGAAAGGGAGAGAGAGGAGGAGGAAACCGGGGAACGAGAGAAACACAGACTGGCAGAAAGACAGAACGGCTTATTAGAATCTGCCTCTTTTCACTAGTTAGACTGCAGCTGAGAGTATAGCCGTCTGTAATGGAAGGCAAGAAAGCAGTTGGATTAGGACTTGGGGATCCTCTATTTCCACATTTGGAATGGCCACTAACCCATGTTAAATCTGTTAGGTCTTAGCCGTTTCAGGTAGACCAGAAGTCTCAGCTTTTCTCTGTGTAACACATGTCTGTTTGTCTCAGTATAGGTGTCAGAATTGCATGTTTTTGTTCTTTTTGGATTCCTCTAAAATCATTCTCATCAAGGGGTCCTCCTTTGTAAACAGAACCTTATGCTTTGCCCCTGACGCCATAAGGTACAATGTTTCTGTTTCCCACCGCAAATGCTTGATTATATAGTGCTTTTCCCAGGCCTCCCTGAGGTAGTCTAACCCTTCCCTGTGTCAACACTGGGTTTGGTTCGTCTGTACCTTGAACCACAGTGGATTGTTTCCCCTTTGTCCTTTACATGCTCTGTTGTAAGGTGAAATAATAAAACCACAGTGTCAATATACATTTTCATCCGCCTGTTACAGCTCTGACTGAAGACAAACAGTCCCATAACCATCCAGTGTAGTACGAAAAATCTTGAAAATTCTTGGAAATTTTTAAGTGAATGGAGGCTAAAAGGTCAATGCTTGTTCTCATTTCTGTGAAAAATGGAATATGGTTGTTGAAATAATGATTCCTCAGAAGTCATTTTGCATGAAAGGATGGAAGAGGTTGAGATAAGAAGCCGCTTTTATGCTTGCAGTTAACAAGCACAGAGCATCCACCCTGTACCCATCAGCATGTGACTTATCAGTGTTTTTCTTTTATGGCCAATGGTAGCACCTGGCTAATCCTTTCGCAGTCAGTTTGAATTCTGCAAGCATGAGTCAGCCAATCCTAATTTCTTCAGAACTGTAAACAGGTCTGCACGAAATGGGAGTTGGTGCAATCTGGATGAACTCTCAGATAAAAGTGTTTTTTTCTAATCTGGCAAATTTAACACAGGGCAAATCAAAATATTAGATCACATTGATAAAAAAAAATCCAATATTGCCTCAAAGCAGCTCTGCTCATTTATTTGCATTTTCTCTAGGGACTAGACATATTAAAGGGATGTAGCTAATTCCCTGCTAGTTTTAAAGAACACGTCCTCATAGAGCCTAACCTTATTACAAAGTATTGTGGCAAGTAATTACTGGAGTTACTGCTCTGTCAGTGCACGGAGAGGCCGTGGCTTGGTTCTCATGTAGGCCTCTGAAGTGTCCCTGCTGACCAAAGAGCTTCACTCCCAGCCCGTTACAGTCACTAATCTGGCCTGACACCAAGCTGATTTACAATACCCCCCCCTAACCTAAGCACTGACTGACTAGAGGTAATTGATTTAGAACAGTGGAGACACCTGCTGAACAGTATGAAGCCCTAGAAAGCCCCCTCTTATGCTCCTATACAATGTCAGGCTCAATGTATTCACTTCTGTGCAACCTGTAGATAAAAAAATACACTTAAACCTAAAAAAAAGGTGAAGATTTCTTCACTTACCAGTTACAAAAACCTGCTTATACAGTGTGTTTTCAGTTCGCATTGTAGTTCATATCCTTCCATGTGCTACCGTAGTTCTACAATGCTTTAATCTTCTAATATTTCAGCCTTTTCCGGTTGCTAGAAAGCCACACATATCTGTGGATTGAGCTGAACAACTGCCTCTGTTTGGCCAGCTATTGATCTATAGAGTACTGTATTTGCCAGTGTTTTCTGCTCACATGCCTTCATTCTGTTTGTCTTATACTGGCGGAGACGAGGCTTTCTGCCTGGGGGGTGGGGGTGGGGGGTTGAAGCCCTCTGTGTGGTGTGTGTGTGTGTGGGGGGGGGGGTCCATGCCGTCTGTGCTGCCTGCCTAGTCATTTTATGGCGCCATCTGTCCACAAGCAAACTGTCAAGTGGTGACGTCTCAGCCCATCTTTCTTGCTTGGCATTGTGAATTTCCTTTTGATATATATGCACATCTGCTATTGAGAATGTGTCCTAGTTTATGTTACCAATTTAATGTTTGGCCATAGCGCAGAATCATTTTTAATAATGCAGTGACTCTCTAAAAATATAAACAAATACAAATATTAAAACTTTTTTCCAATCTTTGAACTCTGGCATGGCCATTGATTGTGTACATTCTTTAACACCCTGAATGGAATAC
>JAPQLA010000004.1:18584864-18602657 GCA_029822935.1 Naso vlamingii | reverse complement strand
TGAATGTGCGTAATGCGAAAATTGGTCCATGTCAGCAGCCACAAGGCGACCTTCTCTCAGGTGGCTCTCTGTGGCCATTATGAACATGTTCTAAGTGAATTGTGAGTAGGTAAGACTGGAGTTCAGCTCCCTCTGGGTGTAGTATTATTTAATAGTTTCCCCACATTGCAATTTAAAAGGAGGATGTCAGAGAAATGTATCATTGGGCTCATCTTTGGCCACCATTATTCTGTACCTTTTCTCTTCTCTTTCTATTTGAAGGTCAGACAGAGCAAACCACAGAGGAGCGTTGGGCTCTTCTGTTACCGTTGTTCATACAACTACATTGTGTACAGTATTATTTCATTGTGCTGTAGTTGTCTGCTTTGTAGAGGTATCCCAATTTCAGTTGGGATGTCTGAAAACAAATCCTATGTTGTCAGACAGGAAGTAAGCCTCGCCACAAAGATAAGAGACCATGCAGAGAACTGTCGACTACATCTGAATATGAGACGGTCCGGGCTCTAGGCCAAATGCAAGGTTGAAAGAAGGAACAAATGCTCTGCTGGGGATCAGAACAAAGTCAACACCTATGCACCTATTAATGCTCCAGCCGTATATCTTTACACATGGATTTTTGACTTAGACAAGCCAAGTTAGGGGGCAAAAATGGAAAAAATCCTTTTTAATGCTGCCCTTAGACTCCTAAACTTTCCTCAAAAGCCAAATCTGTATCTTTTATTAATGTAGTTCATCCCTGAAGACAGCTATCATTTACTTATTCTTTACCTGAAGTTAGACCTCTTCTGACAGTGAACCAGAGGCAGGACTTACAATCATTAGCTTTGTTTTAAGGATTTAATCATAGCACAGTGGCCCCAAGGACACATCTTTGTATAAAAGAATAAGATAAAAAAAGATTACAAGTTTGAGATTAAGATAATAATAAGACCTCCCAAGGGTCGTCGTGTTTCCTTTTGATTAATTTTGTCCAGAGGTTAAATTAGGATTTATTATTTGGGCAGGTGGAGGTCTGGATTGCAAAATATTGTAAAGTTTGTAAAAAAATTAAACTACGGAGCTTCACTTCATGACTAGACTGTAAATTTCCCACAGTGAAACACACTGTAAGCATTTAATGTCAAAGATAGATACTGTATCCAGGGATGTTCCCCTTTCTAAAGACTGAGGTGGCCAACAAATTGTTTATATTTTCATAACTCATTATATGAAGTCAGTATATATTTAAGAGAGTGAGAACTTTCACCCTAGAATCCTAAATTCTGCTTTAAGCATAATACTTTGTGTTGTCATGGATATGCCGCTACATCCATTATGATGAGTTGGATTATTCAAATAGGTTTGTTTGGCTTGCTAAGCCTAAGGCGGCTCATTTATGCATGGGTGCCCAGAGGCAGATTGCAACTATCCTTTCCCTGTCTAAACCTGAGACTCCCCGTGTGGGGTAATAAGCCTGCTATGATAATCAATCAGAGACAGTTTTCTTTTTCTTTTTTTTTTAACCCAAAATTTGAAATCCAAATCATACCATTCCCCAGTAGTTTATTCTGCTCTTACACTAATGTGTGTGCGCGTGTGTGTGCCTGTGGGTGTTCTGATTACTGTTCGACCTGTAGTCCCTGAAATGTATTTGCTCTCTTTCATGCTCTTCTCTGTCCTTGCTAGCTCAACAGCTCTGAAGCTCTCAGTGCCTTTCACAACAATTGAGAGTCATTTCTGTTAGATTCTTTTTGTAAACACTCCTTTCCTCTTTTTGTTTTTTGTTTTATTTCTTTCTCTTTCTGTGTGCATGTCTCTAGATATACTAAAAATCTGCCTTTGTAAATTTTCAGAGAACCAGATCCCCCATGGCTTCCCCACCATTGATATGGGTCCCCAGCTGAAGGTGGTTGAAAGGACCAGAACCGCCACCATGCTGTGCGCTGCCAGTGGGAACCCGGACCCGGAGATCTCCTGGTTCAAGGACATGCTTCCCGTGGACATCAGCAGCAGCAACGGGCGCATTAAACAGCTTCGTTCAGGTACGTTTTGATTAGATTAGATTTAACGTCAGATGCAATTTGATTTGATCTCCTTTATTGATTTAGGTGTTACTCCACATGACATAGTGCTAATGTAAATATAGCAAAGGCAAGCTGCAGGGTGCAAGATGTCATCAAATACCAACAGATATGAGTTTTGACACGAGGATGATGTGAAAACACAAAAGGCCTTTGTTGTCATGTATGACTTCGCTGATTCTCTTTCATCACAAAAAGCATGAAAGTTTTATTAAAAGTTTGTCACTTTGATAAGTTTGCTAAGTTCCTACAGAATTTCATTCGTCACAACAGCGACAGCCACTTATAAAGTAACACAGAAGTTGGAATGAAGTTGTTCCTGCATTCCTGCACTCTTTGACAGTGATGCATGAGCTAGTAACCTTCCAAAGAATTTCTCACCATATTAAATAATCCTTAATCCCCTCTTAAACATACAGCCGGTTGACAATGAGAGCGGCCAATGATGCATTAGTTAGAAGTCAAGCTGGCAAAAAATATAAAAATCAATGAGATGCTCTCCGTTCACAGTAGCAGCACTTGATAAACAGTCCTCGTCTGACCTGGATCAGATGAAAAGGTGCAAGGTGAAGAGATTAGTGGCTTTGACCAGGTTCAGTCTCATCACTTCATACTAAATCTACTGCACTTAGAGAGTGTCAGGCCAGGTTGCAGGTCTGAGGCCCCAAGATTAAAGATGAGAGCTACTCCAGAAAAAGCCTGGCACCAAAGCTGCCCAGTGGAAGCTGAATACAGGTCACTGGAGCATGTTCACTTGGACTGTCTGTCTTCGTGCACTATTAAAAATGTTGTTCTACTAAAAACACAGCTCAAATTAGATACAGATTTCCCACAAATATGATACTAACACAGCTACTGAGCTGCTTGATAGTGTTTTTATAACAAAGACAGAACTGTGCCTTTAAATGTGATTTTTTTTTTCTACTTCTAGTAACAAACTTTTAATTAGTTTTCTTTCTTGCATATAGTGAGAGTGCCTGAAAATGTGCTGATATGTAATGCCCTCAGACTAACAATTCTTTTTATCCACAACCCTTTTACTTGACATCTGCTGCTGTATCAGGATTTACTTTATTGCATATGACCTGAAATGAGGCCAATATTGCCATGGCGGAAAAAAAAGCGTAGTCATTTGCTGCCACAGTTTAGCAGAAAAGGCAGCCTAGCTCCTCTTATTGCTTCACACTAGCTCGATTTTGACTGAGCACACAGACACGTTTGGTCTGTCTTTTTCACACCATCCAGTTCATTCACTCTGCAGAATTACTAACGTCTTTTTCAGTCTAATACCTCTGACCTCAGTGCTTTTTCCTGTGCATCACTCTGTTTACTCTGTATGACTGTCATTCATTTCTCTTGCCCATTTTACTAACTGCTTTCTGCAAAAATGCAGTCTGTACAAAGAGTGGAGGTCATCTTAAACTGGAGAGTTTAATAAAAAATCTGCTTAAATTGCGCACTGTTTTAATGCCGCTGTGCAGCAAGGTAAAATGTGGCTGTAGCTGTTGTCTGCAAATGCAAAAATAGCAGCATTATTTCTCAAAATGTTTGCCTGGCAGAAGGGATCAGTCTCGAAAGCTGTGCTGTTTTTGGTCATTTACGGACGACACGTGCAGTCCAAAATGTATTTCTTACCTCATAACATTAAGTACGCTGAACTTTGTCACATTGCATTTAAGTGGCTTCTACTCTGTATCAGTTTTTTCATTTTATCTGTGGCCTGTCAGAAGCCATGTTTTTCTCTCCCACTGTTGTAAGTGGATTACTAACTAATCTCTCAACCCTGTTTGCATCGAAATTACTCCCACCTAGGTGGTACGCCAATTAGAGGTAAGGATGATAAAGTGTGTTGGAAAGTATCACGTCCACACCATTTCCTCACATCCATATCAGACCCCTGCATCCCCCTCCCCCCAAATGCAATATCACCAGGTTCATCCACACTGTTGGCGCCAACCCACCTCCCTTTCACTTCCCCGTTCATCTCTCTGCAACATGTTCTGTCTGCTGTCTGCTCCTTAACAAACAAATGATCGCCAACCCTGATGTCAGGAGAATGGAAATGCGAAAGCAAGTCCAAGGTGATATCTTGTAAATGAGCTTTTTCAAGGCTCCTCCTTTTCTGATAGAACTGAACCACGTTTCTGAATGAACACACACACACACATTCACACAGAAACAAGCATGTTTTTGGCTTTAGCCTCCCCTCTGGCTTTTTTAGCGAAAAGGTGCCAGGACTTGCATTTTAAACCAAAGGCCGTCGTGGCCTCTCTAGGATCTACCTGCCTCCTTTATGCAGCCTCCGTGTAAAGTGAAATGGCTGCATTTGCATACAGCCTATACAGCAGTGCCTCTCAGCATGGGAACAGGATGCCCGGTCTTGAGTGTTAAGGAAGCTTCAACCCCTTTTTATGGTAATCATCATCTTTTCCCCTTGAACGAAAGTGAATTTTCTTCCAACTATAGGGAGGTAAATAGTGGACGTCTGGGGCAAAAAGAGAATACATTTGGAGCTACCAGCTGTCTGTCTCTTTTTCTGTGTCTCCAGGGCTTCTAACACAGACTGTATTCAATTAGATGTTTAATTCTTGAGGAGTTAAGGAAGCCTCATGGCGTTCTCTGCGTCTTCTATGTAATCTTTTGCATTGAGACTCAATGAAATGACCTTGCAGAAGATCCACCATTGTTTGAGTAGCTGCGAGTAATTGAAAGGGTTTAGTGTTGAAGCTCTTGACAACTGCCATAGCAGTAACCTTCTACATTCCTGTGGTACTCTCGCTGTTTTCTCCCGCGGGGGCAATGGGCAGATTGACAGATTGGTGACAACAGCATTAGTATGCAGGTGCTTGTCAGTGCTGAATCAGACAGCGATGAGCTCAACATGCAGAGCAAACACCTTGGAGAGATGTGTTGTCATGAGAACTGAGGCGGTGTTACCACATGTCACTGCCCCGCCCTGTTTCGCTTATCTTTTTTTGGTCTCGTCTTGAGTCGAGTCCCCTTTGGTTGTCGGTGAACCTGTTTGTTACATTCATCTCATACTGCATGATGTGATAAAAATGTATCCTGACATCATCGTACGCTGAGTATTTTTGTCATTTTCCAACTGCATGGTGGCTGGCTGCCTTTCATGCTCGTACCATGCTGTTATAGAGACATGATAACTGTTATCACTCACCTGTGACATAAATATACATACTGCTTAGAGAAGTAGTTTTGTTCTCAAACACATTTTTTTGAATTTATGGGATGCAAGTAAAATGGATGTTTGAGGCCCATTTTCTTGTCACATCTGCAGCCATTTGCAACTCTGATAATATGATGGTTATGGGCATGTAGGGTCAAAATGACCACACAAAGACAGCTTCTCCTGGGATTTCATGTTTTGTTAGAAACAACATGTTAGCCTCCTGTCTGACTACAGCTACTTGGGATTGTGAATACTAATCCAGTCCATCTGGCAGCGGAGTGTCTCCCTTGAGGGCTTCGGTGGGACACGCTCAAACAGTAGATTTTTTTAAAAAAAAAGAAAACAATCATGACCTCACTGCTAAATGCATACTCAACAAAGACCAAGAAAAAATACCGGCACTGGCATTTGCTTTGCAGTAAAAATTTTGGCCATTAAGAATTAAATAACCCACAGTTCAGTCATCAATTCTGTTTAAATTTTACTCTCATTTTGGTGAAATATGGATGCATTTAACTTTTACGACATCTGAAAACATTCTTTACCTTCAGATCAAAACTTTAAATACTTACTCAGACTAGCATTCCTCCTACAACTGTTAAAAATCTCCTTTGGTAAAACTGTAAAACACAGATTTCCCAGCTGTTGATATTAAACAACAGTTTGATCATTTCTTTCGACATGACATTAATTTCTCTTCATTTATTGGGGTTATTTTGCAGTATAGCTCAGCCTCACCCTCACATGTGGCTGGGACAGACAACCCCCCATGACACACACACTTGGCCGTGACATGTAATTCAGATAATTAATTGACCCTTAGAGAGGATCCTTTCCCTCCTTAACACAACTAGGCAAATATTCTGTTAGCATTTTTAATAAACTTGCCAAATCAGCTAAATACTCATGTTGCCGTAAGCATTTCCTTGACAAAACTGTGTCCATGTCTGAGACACTTAATTACACATGAACTGGGCTTAACTAGTTGACCACAGGCTCTCTTGCGAGTCACTGTACAGATATCTGCTGTGGTTTCATGCCAAGTTACATCTCATGCTCCACAACTGTCAAGCCGGCTAAATTTGTTAATCCTCCACACAGGAGCTCTGCAAATTGAGAACAGCGAGGAGTCCGACCAAGGGAAATATGAATGTGTTGCCATGAACAGCGCTGGGACCCGTTACTCCTCTCCAGCTAATCTCTACGTACGAGGTAAAGTCGAACATCTCTCATTTCTTTTGTCCTAAACGTTTACAGCCATGTAATCCTTTAACTCTTCTTGTCTGTTTCATTCTAAAGGTCATTTACTCGTCTGTAACCATGCATCTTTATATCTCTTTCTCCCTTTGAGACACTGTAAACTCATTGATTCTTCCGCACAGGTGATTTCAGTTATTTTATGCAGTTTTTTTTGGATTATTTGAGCTCAGGTCAGGACTATGTGAGTGTGTGTAAGCTGTGCCTAACATCTTCCTCACTCTCCCGTTAGCTTCGTTAAACCTGTCATGGGTGGGGCATATTACACCTTGACAAAAGTTGTTGTTGCACGGAGTAATTCCCAGCGTAACTATTCCCACTGTCAACCTGAGCAGAGTTCTCATTATCCAGGATAAATGAAAACACGTGTAGAAATCCCTCACAGAGTCTCTGTTGTGTACTTTCCTTATTTAATGACAACATTCATACAACAATTTCTCTCTCTTCTTCCACTATTATTCTTGCCTGGCCGCCCCTCCCATGCCAATGAGCTGAACTAACCTCAACCTCCTGTTTGGCTGTGAAGTCCACCAGGTGTGGCCTCTGTGAAAAACAGCTGCATTGAAACCGTTTCCTCCGCTGGCATTGAAAAGCATGCCAGGCCTCCTTTCTTTTTTATTTTGACTGTATCGAAAGGCTCCATTATTCCCCCCCTGCACAACCTCAGAGCACATACAGGCATGCAGGGTCTGGAGTTTCAGGGTTTGTTTTTGTTGTGGTGTCTCCATGAGCAGACTAATGCAGGGCAAGGGTAGCACAGCACCTATCCGGGAAAAAGCTGGTATAGGGGAGAGAGTGGTCTGGGTCAGCCCCTGCGGATAACACCACCATGTCTGATGTACATGAAACAGAATAGCTGCTGCAGTTGTTAGTGTGGGTGGAGGGAGGGAGGAAAAGTGTCAGGGTAAGAAAGAGACGCACTCAGCTATCACTTCATAATTTGGTTAAAAGCATATACAGCGGTGTATCTTAGATGCTATTTTATGGATGAGTGATTCTGTTGTCTGTTTCTCCATTCATCAAGATAAAATGAGTGACTTAGCAGCCTTTGAACACTGACAGAAAATAACAGGCCACAGCTTAAGAAATGTCAAATTGAATTTAGACGACTACTTTCTTTTTTTTGTTTGTTTTGTTTTTACAGAATTTCCTCACACATAAATGTGTGCTGCTTATGCTAAGCATTAGATTTTTCTCATTAGAAAAGTTTGCAAAAAGACAGAAGCTCCTCCTGGATCAGGGGAACGGGAGGTAAAATCATCCTCGCGGACCACAGCGGCATCAAATTCACAGATTAAACACTGTGGGCTCCAGAAGGTTTAGATCTTAAATCTTGACAGGGGGAGGTAGTCAGCCAAACAGCAAAGGCGAGAAAGGGATATAAGTCGCGTCTATTAATCAGGGCTTGTCTGTCACAGGTGCTAGCGCAGCCTTTTCTTCCCCTCAGAGGTAATTACAGTAGTTGTGTGGCAAGGCGCCAGCAGGGCCCCCAGCCCCAGCTAGTCTAACACCACCCAGGTAGCTGTCAACCCGTTGGCCCTGACACCAACTATTCCGCCAGCCTCACCACACCAGTGGAGAGATAGAAATCAAACCAACCGTAACCTTTTAAAAGTGTACCAGTCTGGAATGGAGAACAAAGGCTCCAGCCATGTTTTCACTCCGTCTTTGTTACTGCTGCGGGGATGAGGAGACGAGACCTGGGGCTGTGCTATCACCAGGCTGCTTGATTGGGTTTAAAACATGAGGAACTCGAGACAAGTGGCTTTTGACATGCCTCTCTTACCTTCCTGTTGTTATATGTTTTCCTTTTATTCAAAGACACCAGAGGGGGGATTTAGGGGCTTACGATGTCTGCTCTGAAACCTGTAAACATAACAAGCTTTGGAAGCAAACGGGTCATTTGACAACTGTTAAACTTTACAGTGTTGATGTGTAGCAGCAGGCTGTAAGAATTCGGTTGATTCCAAACTTCCAGCACAAAATAAAAAGGATATTTGGACTAAAATAAGAGAATACTTTAATGGTACAATTTGTAGTGCATTTTGATTTATTAAATATTGCAATAAGCTAAAATTAAAGCTGGGGTAGGCAATTTATTTTTGGTGTCATTGGGCAAAAAAATGAGGTTTTTTGTTTGTTTGTTTTTGTTTACAGTGATTTTTAGGCTTGAAATGCTAGTAAAGGTAAACAGAATTGAAGGTAACATATAATAAACATTACGCTGTGAGAGACAAGTATGGTATTATTGTTGATCAGCACCCTTCTTACGTCCGCCCCCATGCAAACACATGTACACATCTGTCACACTTGCGTTAAATGTGCTTGTCATGGGTTTTTGGTTTGCATCTGCAAACATGTTTCTGTTTTTTTCCACCCTCCGCTGCTACCTGATCCAATTCCTTTCTGCAGGTAAACATACATGCAGCCAGCACCACCGTCACCACCCTTGTCTTGACATTTTAGAGCCACCAGAGAATGATGTCCTCATGTTTCTTGGTGGGAGGGAAGAGACTGAAGGAGGAGGGGTGGTGCGGGCAGAGGGTCTGCTCACGGATTGTTTTTCCCCTCCTGTCTGCGTCTCTATTTATGTCCTTCCATTTCTCATCCATTTAGAGTTTGTGCATGTTTGAAAGTGCACAAGTTCGCACACGTCTTGTTTGACGTTGGTCGGTTTCGGTGACCCTCCTCTGAAGGAGGACTCCATCAACATGGGCAGAATCACAAGCATCCTGTGACTGTGCATGAGCACTCATTTGTCAAGTGCTTATCCCACAATGGAGGGGGGATGTCAGCTTCTGTCTGCTGGCACTCCTTCATATATCCATATGACATGTCAATATGTTATAGAGGATAAAGTGCTACAGCCGGGCTTTTCTTTTACCAAAATATCTTCATGCTCTTGTGTGTGTGTGTGTGTGTGTGTGTGTGCGGGCGCGCGTGTGTGTGTGTGTATGTACGTACGTGTCAGGGAGGGAAACTGATCACTTCTGTCAGTTTTATGAAGGAAGAGATCGGGTACAGGGACACATCTTGTGTCCTTAAAATCAGATATATTAAAAATGCCCTAAATCCATCATTCCTAATAATTACTTACATTAATTAACCTGCAGAGTGACTGTGCAGTAATTGGATTGTTAAAAAAAAATGTAATATATCATTCTTTTTTTTTTTTTACTTTTTCAAACCTTATATAATAAGGGTTTGATTGTATATATTTTGACATTTTTTAAGCAGTTAAAGTTAATAGTGATCCAATGAAAAGTTAAAAACAGTTGTATGAAAGAGATTGTAAACGTGAGTTTACCTCCCTGGTACTGTTTGTTTGTATGCATTACTCTGCCTATCTGTTCCATGTCACTAACCTTCACTTTGTCGACGCAAACACTGTTCTGTTTCACTGTGTTGTTTTCCTCTCCACTTTGTATCTTTTCATTCCATTGCTCACCTCCATCAAATCACTTCATCCTCAAACAGATCTGCGTGAAGGTTTGTCAGTTTCATTTTTAATCCCCTCCTTTCGATTTGAAACAGATTTTTAGTAAGGTCAGCCATCCTTTCCAACCCCTCTGAGGACATCAGTAACCCTTCTCTGAAAACTGAAAAAAAAAAAAAAAAAAAAAATTACAACCCTCCCTAACCCATCATAGTGTACATGTGTCCTTTTGTCAACCTGCTTGCATGAATCCTTGAGTAGTTCTTGCATGCCTTCCAACGCCACTCCCCCAAACCGTGTTTAGCTGAGCCTTGCTAGAACACAAAAGGAGTCCCCGTGCAGTTTGCTTAAGTCATTATTAGATCTGTGTAGTGTTATTTCACTGTAGATTCTTTCCAACCGCACCCGTATTGTCACTGTCAACCACATCCACCTGAAAACTAAAGCTCCTTTCACCCTGAGACTTTCCATCCGCCTCTGTGGGCCCATCAGAGGTGTGTGATGGATTACTCTGGTATTCAGGTGGCCAACAGATTTGTCAGGTATTTAGGCAGCAACACCCCTGCTCCCCCACTGAGGGACACGGGTATCAGAGCTGACAAAGCCATTCTCGAGGGATTATGCCTGTTTTGCAGCCATGGGCATCCACCACCCAGAGACTAAAGGATGTGATAGACATGTTAGCCTAATGAGAAGACAGACATCCCCCCCTGTCTTCATGTGATGTTGCAGCAGGGGGCCCATTAGTTTACGTTGTGCTGCAAAACTTTAAAAGTCCTGTCTACTTTTACTAAATGTACTGTGTGACAGCTATAAATCATTGAATGGAAGCAAGTTGTTAATATCAAAAGATTTGGTCCTTGACTTTTCACATTTACAGACTGAAACACTCTTTTAGAGTTGAATGAATGATGACATTGTTCGAGAGAGGCCTGATGTTTTCAGAATTATCTTTTACTTGTAGCATCTGCAAAACTCTGCTGTGCAAAGAGCTGACCTATAGAATATTTAAGAATGAGTTGGCAGAGTGCTGACAGGGGGATGATCAGCCATCATGGTAGCCCAGTGGTGCTGCCAGGAAGCCCAGGAGCCCACTGACTCTGTGCCAGTTTGCTCAAATATTGATTGACTGAACAGGTTCTGCTATCCTTGGGCACTTTGTCAAGGCAGTTAAATTTATAGGTATCCAGCAAGCAGGCAGGCGGATTGGAGACAGAGCTTATTTTGTGGTTTTGATAGAGTCCCGCAGCCCGTCTCTCCAAGCCGTTCTCAACAGGAGAGAGGCTTCAGGGGAATCGATAACAATTACCTGCCCTCTAGTCATTTTGTTCCACAGCACCTCTCCAAACTTAACCGCACGACATGAATTATTCACAACATTAAGTGTTCAATATACACAGGCCCCATTGACTGACTGCTCTTAGCACTGTTTAGTCTATGGAATCATGAAAGAATAACAGATACTTTCAGCTTAATGGTTTTACATTAGGGCCGCTTCTCTCAGGTTTTTTTTTTCTTTTTCATAAGCATATGTTGTGAAAAATAGCTGCACTTGGAGAATATTAAAGCTGTGTGAGAAGACACAGGTGGCCACCAACATTAGCGGAATGCCAAAGCTTCTTTTTTTTTTCGGTCCTCAAAATATTCAAAAGAAAGTCTGTCCCGGATTAGTCAAACCGGAAATCAGATGTGCAGTCATTTATATGAGAAAATTGGGCCGATGTTCCTCCTTTATCTTCCTCTTGCAGTGTACTTAGGCTTGTGATCCCATCCCATATCTTTCCTCAGCTCCCGTGCATGCTCTGCTTGAGAATGTCGTCCCTGTCCTGTTCCCAGGCTGGTAACTCTATGGCCTGTCCAGTCTTTGCATTTAAAACCTAGCCATTTGCCTGTGAACTTCAGAAAGCAGACGTCAAAGCTGGTGTTATCTCTCTGGAAAGTTCACTGTGTCTGTGTCACTTTTTTCCGGCATGAGACTGTCACTTTAATGTAGTTACTTACGAAAGTTGTACCCTCTTGTTCATTTAATGATTCGTTAACCTTTGCATTTTTATTAATATTTAACAGCCATCATAACTCTTCCCCAAACCTTTACTGACCTCTTCAACTTTCCCAGTGTTGAATTGATTTATTTTCCTCTCAGCCTCTGAAAAGATGAGTTGTTTAAAAAAAGAACTGCAAAGTTATGAATTATCTCGGATATTGTGTAGAACAAACACAAAAGCCCCAATCTAAAAACATCTACATTTCAGTGTGTTTTCTGGCTCAGTCCTGAGTTATTAATATTTTTATGAAACATTGAGCCAAGTGGTGTAAGCCTACATGATTGTATTGGTTAAAATAACTGCACCAGGTCTATATACAGCACCTCAATTATTTTGGGAAAATTCAGATGATTGTGAACCAGGTCCCCATTATTATAGTGCAGTCCAGAGGACCAACCTTTTCCTGACTGGAATCTCAAAAGGTGCTTTTGTGTTTTTTCCCCATTTCACCACATAATGAGGGGAATAACAAGCATGGTTATATAGCAACAACTTTCTGGTTCAAATTAGATCCGTGAGGGAGGGCTGAAGGGTACCGGAAAGGAGGGAGTGAGGGAGGGAGGGAGGGAGGGAGGGAGACTCCGATTTGAAAATCCATTTTCATGGAGCCCGGTGCAAAAGAGCAATTACAGTCAAGGGTTTTTTCCAGGGAGACACAGATATGTTGTAGCGCATTAGGGGAAATAAGCAGTAATTCTGCAGGGATAGTTTCATGCTGCAGTGTTTTAAATACACATGACCAGCAACAGTGGGATAGCAGTAGCACATGGTCTTTTGGGAGCTCAATGTGTAGCTTGGCTTTATTTTCATTATAATCAAGGTTAAAGAAGTCAGAGCTCCTCATTCATACATTTAGCACATACTATGGTAATGTTTAACATATCATAAATTTTACAGGTCTGACACTGATGGATGTTCACATAGTGCTATCAAGTTAGCAGGGTTTTTTTTTTTTTTTTTTTGCATGTCAAGCTGATAAATTTGTTGTGAGTGCCAGAAAAGTTACCAGAATAGATCTTAAGTGTGTAAATATGGCAGCCATCTTTATTTAGATAGAAAACAAGTCGTATGTCAATGCTGGCTGCAAGTTTATTCTCAGCCGACTTTTCAGTATTGCATAGAGCCTCTGCATCGGTGTTTGCCTTGTCCCTGGCGACGTCAGCGGCCCCTTCTTGTCTCCATGGGAACCCCCTTTTAATGTCAGCCTATCTGCATATCAGAACTGCACAAAGAGAGGGAGAGAGAGTAAGAGAGAGAGAAAGACAGGCTGAGCAGAAGGAGCTGGAGAGAGGGAGGAGAAATCAAACAATGCCATCTCCACAGGGTCCCTCAATGATGCAACTCTCGCTACCATTTGACACTTTGACAAAAGAGGGCCAGACATAGTCTCCAGCAAAACTGGGCTATTTTTTTTTATTATATTCCCTTTTGTAGGCAAGAGGATAAAACACCCCCTCTAAGTTTTCTTGTGAATTTCCAGAGCCATTTTGTGACAGTCCTATTATTCCCATTGTGCTCGCCTGCACATTTGGACAAAAGCAACAGCCCTCCATTCTATTAGCTGTCCTGAGATAGCTTTTAGCCTCACGGTGTTGTATGGGGCAAAGCCATTCATGCAATCACACACACGCACAAAAAAGACAAAACAAAAAAAAAAAACCCATCATCCTCATCCTAAATATCCTACCTATTCACTGTTTTCTTATGCTTCTCCTCATCCTTTCAGTGCGAAGAGTCCCTCCAAGATTCTCCATTCCACCCACCAACCAAGAGGTGATGCCAGGTGGCAGCGTCAACCTCACATGTGTGGCAGTGGGCTCGCCGATGCCGTACGTGAAATGGATGATGGGCCTGGTAGAGCTGACCAAGGAGGAGGAGATGCCAATGGGACGGAATGTGCTGGAGGTCACCAACATCCGTGAGTCAGTGAACTACACCTGCGTGGCCATCTCCTCTCTGGGCATGATCGAAGCCACCGCGCAGGTCACAGTCAAAGGTGAGAGACTGCTTATTCTGTCTGTCTCTGAGTGAAGTGGCTATAAAACAGAGCAAATCACTTTTAAATGACCTCTAAAACTTCTTGTTTATAATCACCACTGGCCCTGTGCTGTGGCCTGTGTTTTTTGTTGATACTGAGAGGTAAAAATTAAAGGTTGTTGCTGCTTTCTGTCTCTTTGTCAATGGGCATTGATGTTAAGGTCTGTGTTTTTCTGTCTGCATCTTTATTGAAACCATTCTTTTCTGTAGCAAAGCGTTTGTGTGAATGGGTCTCTATCCACTTACCTGTGTGTATGTGATTATGTGAGCGTGCTGTCTACCCATTGCAGCCTCTCTTATCAGTTGTCTTGTGTATCGATCCCACTTTCCACCCAGCTGATCAATACATAGAATGTCACAGTCATTTAGGGACCACAGCAGCACAGACCTCCTCCTTAAAAGAAGCTATAATGAAGACCCTTTTTTTGTGTTTGTGTTTTTCGTACACTTACAATGGGAACCACTCTTGCAATTTTATTGTATTGTCAGTAATGACCAAGCCACTTGTAAGACACAAAATTAGGATTTCAGTCTAGCTCTTCTATTCATTTGGAGATATTGGCTGCTGACAGCGCTATAAGGATTAGCTTCTGAAACAATCATTTCATTGCAATGAGTTACAGAATGGAGACATGACCTGTCATGTCTTCTCTTGACAAAAGCTCATTTTAGCTGTATTGTGCCTACATTTTCAGAATCGTTGTAATGAATGTGACAGATGTCCAATTTTTCTCAAATTGCCCAAAAGCCCATTCTTGAGATCAAAGCTAATACCATGCCTCTTTCTCCTCAGCCTTGCCAAAGCCCCCCACCTCCCTCATTGTTACTGAGACCACAGCGACCAGCGTGACTCTAACCTGGGACTCTGGAAACCCAGAACCTGTCTCCTACTACATGATCCAGTACAGAGCCAAGTCCTCAGACAATGGCTTCCAGGAAGTGGAAGGTGTGGCAACTACCCGTTACAGCATCGGTGGACTTAGCCCCTACTCCGAGTATGAGTTTCGCGTCATGGCTGTCAACAACATTGGCCGTGGGCCGCCTAGCGACCCTGTGGAGACGCGTACCGGTGAACAGGCCCCCTCCTCACCACCTCTGCACGTCCAAGCACGCATGCTGAGTGCCAGCACAATGCTGGTGCAGTGGGAACCGCCCGAGGAACCCAACGGGCAAATCAGGGGCTACCGGGTGTACTACAGCTCGGACCAGACAGCTCCGCTCAGCGCCTGGCAGAAACACAACACAGATGACAGCAGCCTGACTACCATCTCAAACCTGACTCCTGATATCACCTACAGCCTCAGGGTGCTGGGCTTCACCTCTGTAGGTGACGGACCACCTTCTGACATCCTGCAAGTCAAAACCCAGCAGGGAGGTGAGCTGCTAAACACTGTTTAGGTTTAGTTAATGTGTGAATGTTTATGCTCCCTTGTTAAATTTAGTTGCGTGGATATGATTACATATAAAGTGAGACAGTTTAGGTTTAGGAATTTGTGGTTATATCAAGGTGCTTATGTGTCTTCTACATGTACCTACAGCATGTGTGAAAGGGCTCATAAAGCTATATGTGTATTGTTTTGTCCTTGTAAATACTTTCCCATTAAGTCATTTTGAGGGAGATGGTTATTGCCCCTGACACTGGGGAGAACATTTAGCCTCAGAAATGTGCTGATTTTGTTCCTTTTGTTCATCAACCTCTGTCCTCTCAATCCTCCGTACCCAGTCCCCGCACAGCCGTCCAGCTTTGAGGCCGAAGCTGAGCTGGACAGCCGCATCATGCTCACATGGCTGTGGCCCGTCCAGGACCCCATTACTAAGTATGAGCTGCAGTATTGGGAGGCCGGCTCAGACAACAAGGTCAGAATAACAACATGAAGTTATAACTATTTTATGACCTAGTTGTCTCTCCTGCATTCCATCTATCGTTAGCTATCTTTCTGTCATACCACCCATCCATCTATCTGTCTATCTGTCTATCTATCTATCTATCTGTATGTCTATCTGTCTATCTGTCTGTCTGTCTGTCTATCCATCTAACTGTCTGTCTGTCTGTCTTTTACAGTCTTCTCATATTCTCCTGTGGAATTGCAGACGAATGAATCTTGCTCTTTATGATGCAATTTCTCTGAATGGAAAGCCACAGCTGAAGCAGTGTTATTATAGTAATGTAGTCGGTTCCCCAGCTCATGAGGAAGATTTACCGTGGTAACAGACAGCAAAGTTGTTCTGTTCTATCTCTCTGGTGTTGTGGCCCTTTATTCAACTCTGCTGGACCACTGCACCAGTTGTAAACTAGGCAATTTGTTTTTTGGAACAAGTTTGCTCGCCAATTCGGCTGTAGTCTCTGCTTTGTATGCATGTAGGAGGGAGAGGCAGCAGTCTAGGTTTTAGGATTTCAGCTGAGAATTCCAGCATTTCCTCCCTGTCAGCACAATATAACAAATACTACCTGTATAGATAACCACATAAGAAGGCTAAAAAAGCGCCTTTGATTGAGTGGTACCTCTCTGTTTTTCCCTCTAGATTCATGTGACCTTCAACCCAGCAGGCTCCTATGCTGTGGATGGTCTAAAGCCTGACACCTTGTACCGTTTCTCACTGGCAGCCCGTTCTGAGATGGGTTTAGGTGTCTTCACTCAGCCCATCGAGGCTCGCACTGCCCAGTCCAGTAAGTCTATCACTACCCCGCCTTGTGTTCTCTCCTCTTTGTCCACTAACCACTAATTTTGCTAAGTAAAAGTCACCCACAGCCGGCTGAAGCAGGTGTAAGTCCAGGCAGCACAAAGTTATGTTTCATAGAGCTTAAATCAGACAGCGTAGGCAAGTTGAATGTCAAGTCACTTTCAGCACATAAAATGCTGACGGTGCAGCCATCCCGGTCAGCCTCACGCTTCCACCACCTCCCCTCTGTCACCAACACTAACCCTCCTGTCCATCTATCTGAGGGCAGGCAACGAGTTCAGTGTCAAAGGTACGTTAAATGTGTCTTTTTCCCACATCCGTGAGCTGTTCTCTGTTATTTTGCCTTATATCATTATGTGCTTTTACAGTGCCAGCACTCAAAATGTCACTCTGCCAGCTGACTGCTGATTTTATTTTTGCTGTGGCGGCACCACGCTTGTACCAGCTCACCCAGGAGGCTCTTTCTGCAGTGCATTTGTGCTTTGCGCACATTTTGTACAGAACTACATTTTATTACAAAAAAAAAAAGATTTACATGAAAAAGTCTGGCTTCTAACCGATACAGAGAAGTCGTACCATTCTGTTGGAGTTGTTGGAGCAAAAGTTGAATCTGCCCTGAGTCTGATCCCTATGATTAGTTCTGATCATCTCAAGTGCATTTTTTTACATACAAAGTTATATGAGTACATTTTAAATGGACAACTTTTCAAATGTAACAAATAAATTCCAAACCATGTCTGCCCAGTCGACAAAAGAGTCACTGCGGCTGCAACGCCAGAATAGAGAAGAACACAATAGACCAGACAAAAGGTATTGATTTCTATTTTCTGAAATCTTTCCCCATTAGGACAGACAAAATCAATGAGGAGCCAACACCTCTGACAACCACAATTATATAGCTGCCAATTGATACCAGGAATGGATTTGAGTCTTGTGTATGGTGTTTATTTTGTGCCAAATTCAGAGTGCATAAAAATCACATCCGAGCGCGTAAAAAACATAATCAGCACGCATAAAGACCACTTTCTGCGCGCTCGCGGTCTCTGTGTAACCGCCCGCTGTCACTTTCTGCGCGCTCGCGGTCTC
>JAPQLA010000004.1:18557554-18568235 GCA_029822935.1 Naso vlamingii | reverse complement strand
TGGGGGAGTGCACAGGGTTGATTGGTAAAAAGATTACAGGGCTGTCAGAGCTGGTCATGCTCCAGCAAAGATTGACAGGCAAAGAGTGCACGTGATTGGGGATGGGAGAGTGGAGGTATGTGTGTATGTGAGGGAGTGAGGAGTCTTGTTATACATGTCTTCTCCAACTCCCAGACTTGACTGACTGTTGAATCACAACGGGCTGAGGCCTGGAGTGAAAAGGGGAGAAGCAGCTGCTTTCACTGTCAGCAGCAGCTGATTTTACAAGCAGTTGAATGCCACAGTGGGGGAAAAAACTTTGAGCTGAGTGAAGACAGACTGGGGGGAGAACACGAGAGGCAGCAAGAGAGAGCCAGCACATAAATGAACACAGACACAGATGCTGGTACATAGTGTACTCACAACCACATCCCTCCATTCACTCCCTTATTCTTTAGTTTGGCCCTAAACTCCTAAATGTCTTTCTGATGCCTTTCTCTTCCATCTGTATTTGGTCTTTGTGATGATAGCAGTGAAAGAACACACACGAGTAGTCACACAGTGAGTCCTATTAACCTGAGGATTCCTATGAGGCTCTCTATTAGCTGAAGGCTCATCTCTTTGGGATAGTGTTTGTTCCAGTCTACATGGCAGATGTTCTTAGTGATTAGTCATTAATTGGAGAATGCGGTGCCAATCTGCTGGTGTTCGACCTTGGTCGGACCTGCTCGTGTACCACTCAAGTTTTGAATGCAGCCCAGCAAGCCTCACAGTCAAAGGATGTCTTTCTAAATGTTTGACTGTGTTGTTAATGCGCTTTACCCACTTTGATCTCAGCGTGCATGTGCTTCAGTCTGTCTTAACACAGGCTTTATTTTTCTTGGCAGGTGGTACTACATCGTGGTGGTGCCGGTGTCCCAGGCAACACGGCGATGGAAGAATCCAGACGAGATGGACCTGGACGAGGTGAGTGCCAGCCGGTGGCTGATTGGCTAATGCGCAAGGTCAGGGGTCAGCGATCGCATCTCCTGCTCCAACTGGGTAGGAAGTCACTGGTTGTTGCTAATTAGCTCTACCCTCCTGAGCGCAGGGAGGGGGGATGGCAGAGCAGGGAGATTTTAAACAATGATTCACACAGGCAGGTGGGGAACGTCCTGATTGGACGCCAGGACTGCAGACAGTATCCATCTGCTAGACTTCAACAGTTTCCATGCACAGAGAATAATCTTATATAAACGTTGAAGTAAATAAGCTAGTAAACGTTTTTTATAAAGCACTTTCCAAAGAGTTGTTACAAACTACTGCTCCTCCTACGTATTTTTCTTTACAGTCTTTATAGTCAGGGTTTAGCAACTCCTAACAAAGTTTTACACAAGGTATTCAAATGAGGAGAAAGATTTATGACTGCTTTGTTTTTCTATTGAGTAAAAGGTCTTCCTTTTTCACAAGAGAATTTTTGGCCAAATGACATGACTAAATACTAACAGCATCATTTTTAAGTAAACCGAGAGGCTCGTCAGTTTGAATCGCTATTGTTCAAGCTCCCTGAAGAAATAACAGAAGAGACCAAAAGAGGGAGAGAGATGGGACTCCCCGAGTCATTAAACACTGAGCAGGCCATTGTCTCCTCCCTCCAACATAATGATTTAATAAAGCTACATCTGGAGCAGCACATGAGACATCACTGACAGAAAACAAAATGCTGCTGAAAACACAATGCCGCAGTGCCGTGTGCTCCTGCTCATTTATTAACCAGGCTGGCAGTCATGCTGAGATTGTGTGCTGGAGCAAATGCTAATTGCTCGCTTCGTAGCTTGGCTGCATTGTTTGCAAAGTTATATCAGTGAGTAGAGGGCCTTTTAGCTCTATGGAATCATTATCTCTTATTTGGAGGCATGGTGAGAACCAGACCTGGTCATGTGGAGGGAATGCAAGAGGTTTACTTTTTGTATTTATTTGTTCTAGATTTTAGGATTTGATGGAAATTTAGGCATCCAGTTGCTCTGTTGTGAAAAAATGGTTTCTTTGTTATAGACTTTTTTTTTTGCCCAAGGGCCCATTGATGGTTGTAGGAATTGAGCCTTTTACATTCATGTCACATTACAGGAAAACTTAGCCATTTTTCTTGCTCGTTCTCCAAAAGGAGATCAATATTCTGCATCCACTTTGATTTTTTTGTTGCCAAACTTGACCTCAACTTTTGTTCTTTTTTTCACCCAGCTGCTCAAGTCAAGTGAGGGTCCGGTCCTGAGGCGCAGACGTCACCTGGATTCCTCCAAGCCTTATATTGCCGCTAAGTTAGCCTCACTGCCGGAAACCTTTACACTGGGTGATGAGAAGAAGTACAACGGCTTCCACAACAAACCACTGACCAGTCAGCAGGAGTACATCTGCTTCGTTCTGGCCGTACTGCGATACGAAGAGGCAGACAGCACTGTCAATTATGTAAGAGACACAAAAACACACATACACAAAGTAGAACACGTAGTTACTGATCAAGTACAGACAGCTGTTCTCAGCAGCATAACATACAGTAGTATCATTCCGCAGCTTGATAAGATGAGATAGATAAAACTTAATTTATTGAAAGGGAAATTGTTTTTAAAAAGCAGGAAAGGGTGCGTTCATAAAAATAAATAATGCAGCGACAGAGTGTAAATCCAAAATGTAAACAGTGCCATTATTGTAATAAGAAATGGAGGGGGGGGTGCCTCCTGATTTACATATTCTAAATATTTGTTGGTGACACCTTTTCCTTTTTTTTTTTTGGACAGACTTTTTAGTTCATCACTTAGGCTTTAACCAGCTTCCTGTTAAGCCTTTACAAAATGGCAGTGGCAAGCCAAATTGTTGTTGTTTTTAGTGCCACTTAGCCTTTACTGCAGCTGCCTCTAAAATTCATTGCAGCTTGTCCTGATAACTCCCTTATCGGCCGACAATGACATCAGAGATTCAGCTTTGCCATTTCGGCAACCAGCCGGACTTCTGCGCGGTTCTCTTTACAATGCTTATACAAGACTCTTAGCTTTCTAAGTGGAGGCCCCATGCACTCGTCAAACAGCACTAACGCAGAGGCTCAGCTCTCTACGGGATGGTCTGAGCTCAACTTCACTGCAGGAAGAATGAGAGGCTGCGATTGCTCTGGGCTCCTCCACTACCCGGGACATGCATATTCAGTAGCTGGGCCCTGAGCGACCACAGAGGGAGAGAGAGCGAGTGCTCCATGTCCGAAACCTAATCCCAGACTTTTCACCTATTTCTTTCTCTTCTCTCGCTCTCCTCTCAGCTCTTTTTCTATCACTCACTCTCTGCTTCTCTGTGTCTCTCTCCCTCTCCCCCATCTTTCTCGACCGTGGAGAGAGCAGAGGAGATTGATTAGTGCGGCTGGAGTTAAGAGGGAGACGAGGGCCTGGTCACAGGGCCTAGGGAGGCTGTAAAGCAGGCCTGATTCCCTTGAAATGCTGCTTTAAATGTCCCTAAAGCCCCCCCTGCCAGTAATCCCCCACTCCTTCGCTTTGACAAGGGGAGGGAGATGCGAAGGAGGCTATAGTGGGCAGCCATGATACACTTGACTTCAAAGGAGATGCTTAAACCCCATCGCTGCACAACACTCTCGCTCCACCTGCCAGACGCACCAGGTTGGATCAGTGAAGCTCAAGATTTGTCTTTTTCTGTGTATTCCCCCTCCCTAAACTGTGTAGGATCCTCCCACCTTCAAACTAAATCGCTTGCATTAATCAGGCTTCACTCACAGGGTGAGTCAATCGGTGTGTTTACCTTCACGGCAGTAACCCAGTTATTGATATCTTTCTGTGGCACTAGATTTCTTAAACTTTGTGCAAATGAGACAGCTGGTTTTCTTAACTTGAGTTAAGGTTTACAGAAACTCATTAACCAGGAGGACATTTCTGGGGAAACCTTTTTCTGACCATGTATGAGCTCAAATTGAAGGTGTCACTGTGACATGTGCTAAAGGAAAGAGCATGACTCATTGCTCTGCAGCCTTGTAACCAAAAATAATTATATCCCATGTCAGACCAACACTGTAACTGCAAAAAGAAGTCTAAACAAGTTGGCATCCACAGCTGAGCTGAACTTTTTGTAACAAGTCAGACATGCGGACATCGAAAAGGTAAAACTGTCAGTTTCTTGCTACAGAGTGATTCTTCTCACTGAACCGTCTGTCCAAAGTCGTGGTCCAAAAAAGAAAAAAAAAAAATCTTCAAGCTAGAGCAGCATGATACTGTGTCTGAGATCCACTGAAAATATGCCATCCTTGTTTTAGAACATAGTGGAGGATAGGAGAGAAATCCTGTAACTGACCTGCTGCTATAATAACAGCAGGATTTACAGTAACAAGATTACTGCAATGCATGTAAACAACTTGATTTCCTTATTTTTCCCAGTAACCGTGCTCCATGTGTGCATTAAACACACTGAATTCTGAGGTGGTGATTACTTGTAGGCTGTCATTGATTGCGGCACAAATCCCCTAACTGCACTCTTTGGGAAAGTCAGATACCACAGCGGTGTTTGTTTCTGTCACACCCACCGCGGCACTGACAGACATCTATTAACAAACAAAAAACAGGTGCAGAGGGTAAAGTGTGCAGCGAGACTGAGCAGTTGTGCAGAAGCTGCCTGGAGCAGGATCTTCACCAGACCCGGGAGACTAACACAACAAGTACTAGAGTAAATGACTTGTGTCTTTACTACACTTTCTCGCCACCACCCAAACTCCCCCAGCGTAGATCAAACACGACCGCCAGGGTTTAATAAGCCCCTCGTATATCAATGGCCACAAGCAGCCAGCAGTGGTTGGAGAGAAGAGAAGGAAGGAAGGCAAAGGGGGATGAGAGAGAGAAGGAAGAAGAGAGTGTGCCTTCATGTCTCCCCAGCACCCAAGGCAGATAAACAAGCCGGGGGAAGTGTGAAATGGGATGATAGATGCTGGGTGTGTATAAACAGTATCATTTAATGCGAGAAGAGAGTGAGGGAGGGAGGTGGCATGAAATATTGTGTGATGTGAAACAGAGAGGAGGCTTGGTGTTGGAGAGAGGAAAAGAGGAAGGTAAAAATTTTTGTATTGTGTCCCATCCAGCCTGTGAAGCTTGAATGAGAGGAAGCAAACTAGTGGAAGAGGAGGAGATTGTTCTAATGTGTGCTTTGCGTTTGATAAGGTAGAGGTGAGCTTGAGAGAAACCAAAATGGAGAATGCTCAAACGTGTTTACCGCAGTTTTCTGTTCGCAATGCTATCCAGACATTTATATTCCACTCACTCGCAACAAGAATCAGCTTTGTAGCATTAATTCTATTGGTGCTCTGGGCTCAAAACACCCTTAACATGGAAGACTGGCTTCTTTCAAAATTCAAAAGGCTTTGACAAACAATATCAAGAGAGAATTATGAGCACAATATGTTTTTCTAGCGGACAGGAGAAACGTATTCAAGCCATGCTTCACAATGAGGGTGATCGGAGTTCAGGCAACTTCGATGGGTTTCTCTGTTTAACTGCGTTATGTCACTTTCACTCCTTGTGGCGTCTCCCTCAAGTGTTGCCTCCAGATATCTGGATGCTCAACGTTCAGACAGCTAGATAGGGGAAAGTGCAGTTCTTAGGCTAAATGGGAAAGAGGGCATGTGAGGGAAAAATGGAGTGGAGGGAACTACAGTACGCAGGGGAAGGGTCATCTTACCTGCAGCTACATTTCTGTTCCTCATAAATAAAGGCATACTCACACACTATCATCTCTCCCTCTCACTTTTTGTACCTTCCTCTTCAAGCCTGTCTTCTTCCTCCTTCTCACTGTCTGTGCCTGTGTCATGCAACGCCGAGAGAGAGAGTGTGGGCTCCTCCACCTCCCTGGAGAGGCAGAGAAGAGCGGCAGATACATAATGGGCGTCTTTGCATGTTTGTTTGTTTGTCTGGCGTGCATCCCTACGGCTTATTTAAGCCACTTTTGGAGAGACGTGGAAGCTAGCGGGGTCAACGGCAAGTTGAAACAAAATGTGCCTGTGCAGCACATAGCAGATTCAGTGCTCAGGGGACAGCGGAGCAGAGGCTGACTGGGAAGTTGTGTAGCCCACGGGCCAAATAGCAGACTGGATATACTGCTACTACCATAACACCTCTGCTTCAGTCTCTCTCTGTCTCCTCGCTCTCTGCCATCTCTCATCACCCACTCTTTCTCTCTGTTGTTCTCTTACTCTTTCCCAGACAAACACTTACAGTCACACACACTCACACTCTCAGTGGCTGCGACCTAGACAAACACACATACTTGTGGAGGCTCAGAGGAGCTTGAGAAAAGACTCGGAATACCTGACGTATGCTCACACAAGCTCTTATACACATTTGTTTACAGTCAGACTTCCACACATCTTTCTCTTTCTCTCACTGACAGACAAAAACACATATCAACACAAAACAGATACATCCATTCACTCATATGCCTGCAGTTGAATATACTGCACAGCACTTACAGTACAGTAATAATACAGTAAAATAATATCTGCATCGATCCGACAGTCATATACTCTCCTCTGTCTCCTCTAAACAGGGATGGGGTTTAATCAGATTTTATCAAATCTGAATCCAATATCTAATCCACTTTCCAGATTCGACTCTTCTATGAAATCTATTTAGGGTTGGCTTTCAATATTTTTAAGCAATTTAATTTTATGAATAGCTAAAAACCAAGGATTCAAATAAGATCTGCAATTACTTTTTGTTGACTGAGAGGCACTTCAGTTTTGAGTGGCAGCTTAATTACCATTCACAGCTTGTAATAACATAAATTGCCGTGAGTATAAATGAATTCTTAAACTTTATTTTTTGCAGTTACATTTATGAGTATTGTAGCAATTTAGATGTGATCAAAAGAGCTTCGAGAGAAAATATTTTTTGCTTACAGAACCTTGACAGTGTTGAATTTTACTTTTAAGAAGCTGTTTCCATACTGCTCACCAAATACACACTGATTCAGAGTGGTTGGAAATACACGTACAGTATATTTACATTCATGTATCTCACTGTCTCATTCACTGGCTGACTCACTCTCTCTGGCATGGCACACAATCTCTCACTGCGCCATCGCTCCATTGTGATATCACTATACGAGCGCAGAGGCATTAGGAGCTGCGTGACTGAGCTTCTATCAGATATTAGGGCCGTTCAAATGGATGATCGCAGTACTTTGGCGTGACCAACAGACAAAAAGCCCTCTCTTTTTGTCCGACCCCATCCTCTTCTCTCACTCTTCCTCCCTTATCCTTCTTTGAAAGCACAGCTGCATTCATTTGTTACACCACAGAGGGGGGAAAAAAGTTTTTTTCCCAGGATTCCCTGCAGGGCCACATCCTACAGCCTTTTTTGGGCCCTCCCGAAGGAACAGGAAGCCTTGTGGTGTCGTCACATCAGCAGTGTGCCTCAACTGTGTCGTTTCTCTTTCTTCTTGGATAATAGGTTCCTCCCAAAGGCTCCGAAAACAGGAGAGATCCGGTCTTATGTGCCTGGTGTGGGTGTGTGTGTGTGTGTGTGTGTGTGTGTGTGTGTGTATCTGTATCTGTGTGGGCAAAAGACAAATGCAAAACACTGCTGCTATAAACTACCGCTGTAATATGAAATAGTGCATCTTTCATTTTCAAACTTGAGTCATCTTGTGGCTGTGCCTAATATCAGCACGCCGTGTGTGCATGCATGATTGAGACATGCTGTAACACACTCGTACCCGCACTGTAAATTTTTCCGGCAGTTGCCCGAGAGTAACAGAGATAACAGAACTATTTGACAGAGCACAGGACTCTTTGAGCTCATCTCAGCTTATCTTTCCAATTAATATCTGCCTGTGTGCCGAAGAGCCGGCTGCTGTGCGGCTAATGATCCGGATTACCGCTGCCTGCCGCCCCGCCACTCCCGCTGCATGCTGGGAGCCGAATTCCCTTCGAGGGCTGCGATCTGTCACCCATGCCCCTCTGCACACACCCCCTCCCCGACCTGCGTCTCCTATTGTCGTGCAATGGGAGACATGCTGCGCTCTAATGAAAGATGCCTGGCGCCTCCCTTTTTCTCTTTCTCATCTGTCACCTTGCTCTCCTGCAGTTGGACTCCGTCTTCTCTTAGACACTTTTTAAACACCACACTGCGTCGCCTCATGCACCCGCTCCTCAGACGCACACTCACACACACCTCCATCCCTCCCTCCCCTTTGTCATTTGAAGACGAAGGAGTAGAGAGACGTCTCATTTACAACCAAGGTGGAAACGCACCCTTACTGTCACCTCCTCCTCCTCCTCCTCCTCCTCCTCCTCCTCCTTTTCCGTCACGGTGTGAACACTAATGAAGAAGAGATGAGTCCTCTTCTGTGCCCCCATTTATCTCAGTGGCCAAGGGACATGCACGCTCATCCCTGCCTCTCTCACTCTCTTGTCTCACGCTCGCTCTGTCATCTCTAACATGATGCAGTGCTTTAATAGAAACGTACCAATAACTTCATTAAACAAGATGGTTATTGTTTGTAGGAAAGCGCTCTGAGCTCAGTCAATATCTTAAAGGTTTGCTCTGCTCCCTCCTCAAGCCGTGGAGTATTATTAGCATGAAATAAGTTCTTCTCAGGGTGCCAGAAACAAGACGACTGTCAGATAATTTTCCCTTAATCAAGGAACACTAAGCTAACTTTATATATATTTATATTTTTGAATTGTATTTTAATTCAGTCATTGTTACAACATTGTTCAGTCTGTTTCAGAAAAAAAATGTAGAAAAACTGCCCTAATTGATGGTCTCTGAGGCCGCCTGCAACTTCTTAAATTTATGACAACAACTTTATGGCACGTATCCTTTTGTAATCTTAGCTTAATCATAAAGGCTTAAGTTGAGTCTGTTGGAAGTTTTAATGTAGTTATTAACACCTGCACTTTTCACCTAGCAAAGAAACTTTATGAAAACTAGCAAAAAAGTAGGAAAAATACAGTGGAATCTGTTTAAAGCAATCACGTCTTTCCATGTACAAGGCAATCACTAAAAATAAAATACAGTACAGCTTTTTCTTCACCAAGGAAAACGTGAACCTATTATCCCTGTGACTACTGCATTCCTGTTCAGAATGGGCCAATTGCTTGGCCTCTGTATTTCTGCTTGTAGCTTTCTTGGGAAATGCTCCTCCAAACTTCACACTCAGTGAAAAACCCTTGCATACTTCGTACAACTTTGAAGTGACTTGGTTCTCCAGCACCTGAACTTTTGCTCTTCTCTTTTTCCTTACAGATGACATTCTCCGCCAGTCCCTACTCTGACCCAATCCAGGTTCATGCAAAAATGTCTCAGGGGATGGAACAGCCAGAAATGCTGTGGGTTATGGGACCAGTGTTGGCTGTGGTTCTTATCATCATCATCGTCATCGCCATCCTGCTCTTCAAGAAGTAAGAAGCTGTGCTCAGTCATTCTTCTGTGTTTGTGTGAGGTGGAACAGCAGTGACACTTGTGATTGTAGGTTTCTTTTGGTTGCGTCAGGAATGGTAATGAAACATGCTGCTCTCTGCCACTTGCACCCGGCTGCTCACAGACCAAACTGTAGCATCCAATTTCCTTAGCATAATATACAGTGTAACGGGAAAGGAACCGAAGGCGGATTGATTTGTCTTTCCGAAAATCCTCATTTCTCCCCAAAAGATTTTGGCCCAGTTGGCCGCCTTTAACAGTGCTATGTGAAGTGTCAGTTGAAATGGCAGCTGACATTGCCTCCCTAATGAAAAGCACAGCTTGGCTGTCAAAAACCCTTAGCAGGGAGTGAGAAATGTGTTTTGGCCAACACCATTGGTCATTTCAAATAAGAAACAGAAGGCTGCAACAGAGGGCTTAACTAAAAGCTCAGTCAATATCTCTTAAAAGTACTTAAGCTGCCCCTGTGCAGCAAGCCGTAGATGCAAACAGGCCAAAGAGGTGCGAAGGAGGAACGGATAAATGTATAATGACACAACTAGTACTGAAACGATTAGTTGATTAGCCAGTCAACAACTGTTGGAATAACTGATTAATCTTTGTAGGTGATGTAATAGGTGAAATTGTCATACGTGCTGGTTTCTGCTACTAAGAAACTTTTAATTTTGCTTTGATAGTTCGTATATCTTTGTAAAATGAATAATTTAAAGTTTTTGGACAAAACTTTAAACCTTTGGCTTTTGAAAACATTGATTAACATTTTGTGTTATTTTGTATGCCTTCTTCCTCTTTTTTTGAAAAAGATTATTTTTGAGTATTTCTGCCTTTATTGCACAGTTTGACAGTAAAGAGGCAGACAGGAAATAAAGGGTAGGGGGACAGTTTGACATAAAACATGCTACCCAGGTAGATACATAAATACAAAATGTTGAGTCAGTTCATCTAACAAATATCTGACAGTGTTATCTTTAACAATGATGAAAAGCTATTTGCTTGCTTATTCTGCTAAGTATTTCCTTTAAAACACACAAGTAAACAGTGAAACTCTCACAGTTAAGCACTGGGGAAATATCAACTTTTTTACATTCAAAATGACTTAATTAATCAATTAGAATAATATTTTTTGTTTGTTTGTTTGTTTTGTTGGTTTGTTTTTGTCAATAGAGTAATTCAGCTTTACAAAATAATCATTTGTTATAGTCCCGCATCCAACCAGCCTGTCCTCAGGATTGTTAGTATAAACAGTGATTTGTATGTTAACA
>JAPQLA010000004.1:18525716-18536922 GCA_029822935.1 Naso vlamingii | reverse complement strand
ACACACACACACACAGAAATTATCCAGGAATACCGGGACTGTCCACACACACTCCTGTGCTGTCCATCTGTGCTCTGTCCACTGCCAGCAGCACTGTGCTTGTCATGCCTGCAGCTCAGAGACTCTCGGCGAGACATTTCCACTGCACTTAGTTACACCCACCAGCAGAACTTCTCATTCATCTCAACTGGAAACCTTCAGTCCAGAGAGAGACTTTAGACAAGATAGTGTTTCAGACATCTTTGTTTACTCCAGGTCACAAGTCACTAATTTTCTCTCCCCCTGTCGGGCTTCTTCCCACCTTTCTTAAAACAGAGGCTGGCCAACTCCAAAGCCCACACGTCACGCTTCATCAGCGCCAACTTGCCCTGCAACAAGTTCAAGAACCGCCTGGTCAACATCATGCCTTTTGAGTCCACCCGCGTCTGCCTGCAGCCCATCCGTGGCGTCGAAGGCTCTGACTACATCAATGCCAGCTGCATTGACGGCTACAGGTCAGCAAGGACTTTTCGAGCCAAATACAGTGATTGTGAGGTTGAAGTGAAGTGAAGAGTCTGAGCTTCAAAGGACAAGGCTGCATTGTGCTATATTTACCTTACTGTCAACAAATCCATTGAAAAGACCAAAACTGACCTATGCCACAACCTTTTACTTTAAAGTGTAAAAAATGGTCACAAATTGCTATTAAATGTGTTTTTTTTAAGCTTCAGCAATTTCCTAAAACAACTGGCCACTGCAGTTTGTAGCAGACACTACTCCAATGGAGTAAATAGAACATTTTTTTGAGATTATTTTCAGTGACCGATTAATATACATTTGGTGCAGCTAGTTTATTGCATTTGTAATGCAGCGGGAAGATGAATGTGGTTTTAAATTGAATTAAACTGCACGATGTGTTTGTGATAATTAATGAACAGGTCAGCCAGTACAGCAGTGTGACTCAATGGTGTATTTTTATAAGTTTTTGGACAAAATGGAGCTCCATGGTGCAGAGGAAAAGCTATTATCAGGCTTTGGATACTAAGAAATATTTGTTAGCAGGATCGATTTAATGGAGGTTTTGGCCTTTTCATGGGGCTTATCATTGTGAAAATATAGAAAAACACCAGCCTTATCTTTTAAGGGTGTTTGAGTACATTCACATCTATTTTGTGGTAGCTGCAAAGGACTTGTAGCTCTTTTTGTGCTACATAATCGCCCAATTTTTAGACAAGACAGCAGGACAGTGATTGTTAAATTGCATACAAAGCAACAAACATCTTTTTTGTATTTGCACAGTGAAGTTGTTAATCACCTGTCAACCCAACTGAGCAGGTTGGTGCAGACTGAAGGCAAAAAGGAACAATGGCCGCTGACAGACAGGCCTGGCAGAGCGTCGAGGAAGTAACCAAGTATCTGCTGATGTTAATGAGTCAAAGACTTCATACCAGCATCGATTAAGCAGGCCTGCAAACTAATATGAAATGCAGTGACTTCATTTAGGTTTATGTTTACTTTGCCAATTACTCTCTGTCTCATTAAATTGTGCTATAATTACACATGGTTCTCCCGATGTGGATGCAAACATCTTTCAATTAAATCTGAGAGTCTGCACTTGCAGTCACTGTTTTGTATCATATCCAACCTCCTGGTGTCAGCACTCACTGTGCTAATACCTTCCTGCCTGCACTGAAAGTGACAGGCCTGCAGTTGTTCCCTGGCTTCAGAGATTGTTACAGGTGTGAAAAATACAGTAGGTATTGACTGGAGAGAAATGTATGGGAGGGGACAGGGGATGAGTCCGCAGTGGGCAGTATCCAACTGCAAGAATTACTCCCAGCCCTGTCGATGTGGCTCTCATCAGCTGAGCAACAACTTCTTTCATACTGGAGCTGCTGCATGTCCTTGTGTGCTCTGTCAGTCCAAATTGCTTCCGAAAGGAAGAAAGATGAAAAGGCAGCCCTCTGTTTTCTATCTATATAAGTCCGGGTAGAGACAGACGGTAGTGTCTCCTCTGTGGTTGAAGTGTACGGCGAGGAAATTGTCCATATGGGGTTCTGCTTCATTCTGGGCCATGACAGAGAAAACACCTCCACCCACACCCCTAAACTCCCTCCTCTTTCTCCAGTCTTGTTGTTAATGAGAAGTTGCTCTGCAGGGGCCAACCCTCCATTGTTGCTGTGTAAATATCGTAATTGCAGCAAGAGAGTGTTGTAATGAAGTGTGTTTTCCAAATCCCTCTTTCCCTTTTTTCTCTCTCCGCCACGTCGTCTTATTTTCTCTCCCTTCTTCCTTCGCTTTCCGTCTTTATTTCACCCCTCTCTGTCCCTGTCTCTCTCTATTCCCCTCCTCAATCTGTCTTTTTCTCACCTCTCTCCCTCGGTCTCTTTCCTCCCACCCTCCTCTCTCACTCGCCATCTTAATTTTCTATCCAGACATCATGGCAGAGTCAGACATATCCAGGTGGGGACCTGTTGTGTGCACCAGTGGCTCTGTGTGATTAAGCCACTTTTAAAGCCTGGGCATAAATAAAAAACTAAACAGGGGCCTCCAGTGCCCTTCACCCCAGCTCCTTCAAGAAAAGCCAATAATATGCTAAGCTAATGAGAGGCGAGCCATTGATTCCAGCTATGCTATCAGGGGCGCGAGCCCTGGATATGCTCTGATGCAGGCTGGAGTTTTAGCATTGTAATGAGGTTGAAATGAAACACTATGTCCTCAAGCACTGCAGTCATGTGGGATGATGCGAAGAGTGCTTTGTGCTGTTTGGCAGCGCACTCATCAGGACACTGTGTGCAGAGAAGTCAGTATTATGGGATATGGTTAGAATTGTTTTTGTTTTGGCTAGGGGCTGTTTTATGGGGAGGTTACAGGGGTCCACCCTGTCAATTTAAAATTTAGCATTCATCCCCTGCTTAGCTTCCCTTCCTCTTCTTCCCCCTCTGCTTGTGAATTCCCTTTTTCCTTCAGACTTCTTTTCCTCCTTTGCCTCCCTTCTCTTCCTCCCTCTCCTCCTCAGCAGTCAGTCTTACTTTGCACTCTGATGACCAGCTGGAAAGAGCAGTGCTCACTCTTTTCATCTCCTCATATTTTTCCTCTGCACATCTTCTCCCCCCTCCGCTTTGTACCTCTCCTCTCTTTACTTTGCATTTCTCTTTTCCCTCGTTTTCATCTTTCTAATTTGATTCCTTACTCTGTTGCCTTCCTCTCCTCGTATGCCATCTCCTCTCCTCTCTCCACCAATCTGTTGTTTCTTTATTTGTGCGAGCGAAGCCCTGAGCATATTCTAATCTCCCGGTTCCACATTAGTGCCTCGCCTGCAGCACCTTCATTAGTTGTTCAGTCGTGGCTCACTGTGTGACTGAGTGTGTGTGTGTGTGTGTGTGTGTGTGTGTGTATGTGTGTGTGTGTGTGAGAGAGAGTAGTGGCGTGTCTGAATATACATGTGAAACTACTGCACGCATACATCAGTACACCTGGATGCTCACATGTGCTGCAAACATGTGAGTGTGTGCGTGCACAAGGATGCCTGTGTTTTGTTTTGGCTCGCTCACTCTCGCTCTGTTGATCGGTGCGCTGCTGCCACCTGCTGTTTGACAAAGGAACTGCTCAGCTGGACCAAAGTCACGTAGGACACCAGCACAGCTCTGGCACCTCAGTGGATGAGCTCATCTCTAGTTTGGTGAGCATATCAAGTGCTCCCTTTCTCTCTCGCTCTGTGTTGTGCTACAGAGAGGAAGGAGGAGGAAGCACAGGATCTGTTCAAGCTTGAATAGCTCAGTGATGATGATGATAGTTGCTGTGTATTATTTTCCATGTTCATAACATGTATAAGTGCTTGTTGGCATTTCAGTAGAGACATCTCGACAAACATTAAAAGGACGGCAAGATCTTACATAGTCTGCAATTTGCAGCTAAAATCTTAAACAGCGCTCTGATGCCTGTTTTGATTCCCTTTCCGACGAGTCATGGTAATGAAGGTGCCTTGTACAAAATGTTTACAAAATGCAATTTGTTGTAACACAGAAAGCTCCCTCGCAGCCTTTGAATTTTATTTAAATAAATTAGAGTCTGAATGTATTTTAGCATTTTATAAGACCAGTTTTGTTGATTGTATTAAATTATGATGTTCAGGTTATGTTAACACCCTTTCCCTTCCTTTGCTTATCACTTATTTATCATTAAATAACTTCCCGCTAACTGCTTTGTGATGTGCTTTACACTACCAGCTGTAAAAGCACTATAAGTTTGTAATGATTATGTTTAATGCTCAATGCCTCCTCTATGTGGTTTTATGTCTTCAGACAGCAAAAGGCCTACCTGGCCACACAGGGCCCGCTGGCAGAGACCACTGAGGACTTCTGGAGGATGCTGTGGGAGCACAACTCCACCATCGTCGTCATGCTCACCAAGCTGCGAGAGATGGGGCGGGTAAGACACGAACACATACTCTGCAGAAACGCACGCAGCACCTGTAACATCAGTGGACCATGTGAGCAGATGATAACAATCCTGAGTTGGTTCAGCTAAGCTACTGCAACACACTGCTCAAATATTAATTCATGCCAACACTGAACAGTACCCTCAGTTAAATGTTAACTTTCTTATCAACATGGCTGGAATGTATCTGGGACAAAACTGGGTTGATCATTCCCATAATGCATGACTGCAACATATGTGTTTATGGGATGTGTTCAGGTAACAAGGGAATTTTATAGTGATGTTTTCCTCATAGAGAGATATTTTTGTAATCACATCTCTAGCATTTAAAATCAACTAAACAAAGTTTACAAAGTTTGAAATATCAGCAAAAAAGAAATGCAGGTTTGGGGGCTCAGGTATCACAAACAAGTCAGGGAGGGAATCTCAAGAGTACTAGTTTGACATTTTGGGAACATTTAAGAGCTTTCTTGCACAGAGTTACATAAAAAAAATCAACATCACTGTCACAGCTGTCTGTCAAAATATGACGCTACAACCAGGAGACAGTTAGCTTAGCTTAGCTTAGCACAAACGCTAGAAAAGAAAAGTGGGAAAAGCTCCCCTAGCTCTACTAGAAGAGACCAAAAGAATTCTCTTCTGGTTTGCCTTGAGTCCCATCCCCTAAGGACTTTGTTGCATGTCATAAATCCACATTCGTTCCCTTTGGAGATGCTAGCTACAATACTCCAGATTATTTCTGTAAGGAATCAATTGCTGCACTGATCTTGGTAGCAGTTTAATTTTATAGCTTTTCTTTTTTCCCCTCACATTCATTATTACATCATTGCTGTAGCTAAGCACACAAACAAATTATGTAAACATTTTTCCTCCTGAAATGAATATTTCAAAACCCCAGAACGTCTCTCCTGGATTTTCTTTTTTAAGCAGAACCCTTATCATGACTCAAAATGACTAAGAACATACAGAAAGCCGCACTAATAATATCCTGCAATTGTACATCCGGCAGTCATTATGTAAAAGTGTATCTGTCTTCCTGAATGTGTAGTTTTTTTTAACTATAGTTGCCGTAAATTTTGCCTCCTTTTCCCTTTGCAGGAGAAGTGCCATCAGTATTGGCCAGCAGAGCGCTCAGCCAGGTACCAGTACTTTGTGGTGGATCCGATGGCTGAGTACAACATGCCCCAGTACATCCTCAGAGAGTTCAAAGTCACAGATGCCCGGGTATGTTGGATTCGCTGTGTGTGTGAATATCTGTAGAGTTTGCCCTTGTCTGTGTGTGTGTCCTTGTACTGTATGTGCCTATGCGTTTTTGGGGGGGCTCGATTGACGTTCTACAAAAATACAACATTCAGCCCAAATCCATCTTAATTTTAGGTTTTCATACAAACGCAGACAGTCGCGCTAAGTGTTAAGATTCATTGCGGCTGTGATTTCAAGGTAGAGATGATCAGAACGCATCCCGTGTTATTTCTCCTGACAGGTTGACACCAAGTGAATGCACCATCAAACATGTTTACCCGGATTTAGTAACAGTATGCCTGCTGTATGGGTCGTGTTTGTGTGTGTTAGCGTGTGTGCACATGTGTCTCGAGATCACTGTGAAAATACATGAAAAGCACAGCCTCCAATCCCCAAGGGCCAGTGCTGCAACTCCCTGTGATGCAGTAGTTTCAATGGGCTATAAATATACTTTACTGTCATCAGGAGGCCCACAGCACAGCAGCACTTTCGTCCCACATCCACTCCTTGTTTCACATACATACATACAGTATGTGCATTGAGAGAAATTAATTAATATGCACGAAATATGCATTTCATTTGCACATACTGACATAACAGTGCTGTCAAATGTGTGACTTCACGTTGCAGTTCAGTGTTTGTCAGTCCTGAAGCTCGAGTGTCACAACACCCCGCTGCTTTTCTCTCCAACCCAGTGGTCAGCTTTATTCATTTTTGCCTCTCTGGTGTGAATTTCGATGATTAATATGGTTGCAGTAAAAACTAGCAGGGTTATACTATTTGTGGAGCTCGACTGAGAAGCTGTGCTGTAGTGCTTATTTGTTGAGTGCATATTAGAGCAAAGGCTGCAGAGAGAGGTGGCTGAGGCATGAACTGCTAAGTATACTTGCTCGTCGAGATGTACTGAAGCATCAAAGGAAGCACACAATACGTATCACCTACATGTCTTTCTACTCAGGATTATGCCAGAGTTGCTAAATGTCATTGTCTTTTTTCGACATCGGCCACATACGTTACATAAACTCCAAACATTTTCCCTAAATAGCTTTATGTATGTGATATTGTGTTTGTTTACATGTTGTCTATTTTAAATAAACATACAGAAAGTACTTGAAAATTTGTGATGTTTCTAAAGAACATTGTGTAAAAATCTTTTTTCACGCTAATATTTAAGCAAGGAAGGCAGAACTATTTTTTCAGGCGTAATAACTTTTGTCTTTTGTCTCTCGGCTCTCAGCTCCCCTCTCTCTCTCTCTCACTCAGCGATTTTTTTACCAAATAGCGCAGACGTTTTCTTCAGAAGAAGAATTACCTACACCTAGCAATTTTCATATGTCCCACAGTGTCTCTATACCCTGTTTTAACATGAATGGCAGTGAATGGGGTTTAAAAATGCAGTCTGAGATCTACTAAAGTCAACACATGGTCAAAACAATATTTGTAGAAGATAGGCTGGTATGGTGCTTTATCTTCATATTTTTTTTTCCCTCAGGATGGCCAGTCCAGAACAATCCGCCAATTCCAGTTCACTGACTGGCCTGAGCAAGGAGTGCCAAAAACTGGAGAAGGCTTCATTGATTTTATCGGACAGGTGCACAAAACTAAGGAACAGTTTGGACAGGACGGACCAATCACTGTACACTGCAGGTAAGAAGCAAAAGCAACACAAAATAACCATTAGAATAAAACGAATCTGCAGGCTGCTGCAGAGCTGTACATGCTACATTTTACTGTTGAATTTTGATTATGTCACAAGTGAGTTTGTATAATTCTAGTGCAATTTCAGATTGCATATTTTCTGTTATAATCTGTTTTTAAAATTCACAAAATAAAAGCCACTGAGATAGTGATGGAGGTGTTTGCCATATTTTGCATTTCCTGTAATTTCTTGCACTACGATCCTTTTATACTTTAAGATCATCTAATGTGAAAAAATCACATTTAGACTGTATTTCAAATCCTAAAAAATCTAATTAGTCTGTTGTAGTCTACGGTAGTAGTAGTAGTAATCCAGTCTGTTTATCAGTCACTCCTGTCTGAATGTAATGCAGCCCTGCACATTAGTTCTGCATGAAGGCCTGCCTGCTATAAGTTTATATGTTTTAGTTCAAGGAAGCGTTTGTTCGACTTTATGGTCACTTTGTAGGCTGTAATTTGCTGTTGAACTGCGTCATGCTTTCAGTGTTTTATAAGATCTAAAATGACGTAAATAGATATTATAATTCATGTCTCATGCTTACGGGCAGACAGACTCTCCTCCCAACACATTTCTTCATAAAACCACTTTCAGGCTTTCTTATTCAAAGGGACCTGAAATTAGTTTTCCAAAGTACAATGAGCTTTAATTCCTTCATTTCGAACTAAAAAGTCATGAAGAGTTTATGAGCCTTACACAGGAGATGTAATAAAGACTCCTGTGTGTATGTGTGTGTGTATGTGTGTGTGTGTGTGTGTGTGTGTGTGTGTGTCTGTGTGTGTCTGTGTCTGTGTCTGTGTGTGCTCATCAGTGCCGGGGTAGGCAGGACCGGAGTCTTCATCACCCTCAGCATCGTGCTGGAGAGGATGAGGTACGAAGGAGTCGTCGACCTCTTCCAGACAGTGAAGACACTTCGCACCCAGCGGCCTGCCATGGTGCAGACCGAGGTAAGAACAGACAGTCATAAACATGTTGTTAATATTTCGTATCCCACAGTGCAGGACAATATTCAGTTGACAATATTGCCCCCCCCCCCCCCCAAAAAAAAGGGAAAAAAAAGTCATTAATTGTCCTTTTTTGACCTACTGGTAAATTTGCCTATAATAGAGTTTTCAGAGGTGAAACAGAAATCTAAGCAAACTTATCAAGTGCTGCGCACAGGAGGTCTAGTGTCAAGTGTTCCTCATTTAACAACTGAATAAAACATTATACAGCAAACAAGCAAAAAGGCATCTTAAAGCGCATTGAAGAAGACAGACATGATGTGAATTTAGAGGATAGAAATGGGAGAGAAAAAAGATTGCTTTGGCACAGAAAACTGTCATCTAATTAGAGTCTCTAGTTCAAACACTCCTAATTACTGCAGCTATAGTTATAGAGAAGAGTCTCTTTATTACTTTGGTTTACTTGAAGAATGTGTGCAGCAGATGATGCTCTCTGTGCATTGACAAATGAGTAAAAACCTTTAACATATGAAACACAATGAAAGTGGGCCTTCCCGTTATGGGACAAACAGACATGCAGTAGATGTCATGTGCACTGAACAGAGCAGAATATCAAAATTGCGTATATGATCTGTGATATTCCAGATGTGCATGCAGCTTCTTATAGAGCTTTCTTCATCTTTGTCTTCCTCTGCAGGACCAGTACCAGTTGTGCTACAGGGCAGCGTTGGAGTACCTGGGGAGCTTTGACCACTATGCAACATAACCACTCCCGCCGAGCAGCCTCTCTGGTCAAACCTCTCAGGAGTGTGCCAAGTGTCCCATCTCAGCCGCCATCCAATCACTTGACCCCCTAAAACCCGACCCCCCTGCAGCTACCGTGGGGGGGAGGGGGAGAAAGGGACGTGCTTGCGGACCCGGCGACGGGTTCAACCAATCACAGAGATCCACGCCGACCTAACCAACCACATGAGATTTTTTGCTTTAAAAATAATAACAGAAACATTACAGTGACTATGACAAATATGACAACTCTTGTACAGATGCGACAGCGCAGACCGGCAGCTCGCCTCTCTGCTCCGTCGAAGCCAAACCTCCCTGATTGTCAAAGGCTACTGGTAGCACTAAGAGAGCACTTGCTCTGTTTTTTTTATGTTAATTTTATTGTCAATATTATGATTCATTATGTCAAATGTTATTGTTTAGTGTATTCATTGTTTTTAATAATCATTTTAACATCGGACATTTCTTCTGTCTTAAACTGCCCCTCTCAGGGCATGCATTATTTTCATAATCGGTACTTTTTGTTTTATATTTTTATTTTAGGATACTTTAGCACAAGGAACATGTATTTTTAACACGTTCCTAGATACTAATACAGGAGGACCACTGTTCTCTGAGCTGCTGTCAGATTTTTTTTTTGTCACAAGTCATATTATGCATCAGAAACTTTTTTTTTTTTTTTTTTTTTTTTGGTCTTGCTCAGTTCAATAAATCAAAACCTTGCCTTTCACGCTGTTTTCGATTGGGAAAAAAAAAATCCACTTTTGAGAAAACAGATTTCAGAGCACACACTTGCTTAAGTTTGTCCTTCTGTAAACACGGTAGCTAGTTATAAAACAAAACGTGAATTAGCTAACAAGAGACTAAATCAGAGGTGTACAGAAATGGAAAGCACATGATTTCTACGCTCTTTGTTCTTGTTTTGTTTTTCATCAGAAGCCTATGGCATTGAGGCCTTCATGCTCCACAGCGGAGAACTTACCTGAGTAAAACAGACTTTTGTACCCAAAGGGTAGATAACAGAAAATAAACTCCCAGATCTCAGAATACTGTTGCTCTTCAAGTCCCTCCCATCTTCTCACTGCCCATCAGCCTGGTCAGTTTGCTGGAGATGAACCACACAAGACCTGAAAGGAGCGGAAGTGGTTCACGTGGGCGGAGGAGTAGAGCCATGAACGCTGGCACCTGTACAGAATCAACCATTCCTACCAGAGGGAAAGAGACTCAGCCCTTTGGACTGAAACCTGATATTATTTTATACAGAAATAGAACTATAAATATATATATATATATATATATATATATATAATTATGATTGATTATATATATGTACGATTACACATAGATATATACACAGCTTCAAAGGTATATTGTTAAAAAGGAATAATTCTGCTGATCTACCAACCCTAGAGACTGCAGAGCGCCTGCTGTCCTAGCGTGTGTATTAATGGAAACACCGTTGTATCTACTGTACTACATCGTAACTTTGACAGCTGGTTGTCCGTCTGAATGAGGAATAAAAACAGCACAACCCCCCCGCCCCACCCCACCCATCAAAATGGACGACTTCTTACTCGGCGGCGGGCCATCACACCACTCAAGCACACGTCTTCTCTCACACAAGCCGCAGGAGGGGGAGCGTCCAACCCGAGACCCCCGAAAATGTGGTGGTGGAGGCGGCGGTGGGAGGGAGGGGGGACTTGAAAAACGCTGGCGAAAAACTTCAAAATGTTCATTTTTACCTTGTGAATGCTTAGTGCTGTAGGGGTTCGATCTGTTGTACACACAGTCTGTTTTCTATTTGTTGATAAAGAACTGGAATTTAAAAAGAAACTGTTGATGAAAAAGAAAAAACATTGATGTTAATAAAGTTAAATAATTGGGTTTTTGTACAAATCCTGGCTTGTGATGTTTTGTTCCTTCATCCCGTTGTTTACAAAATGTGGATAGTTAAATTCTGCTTAATCCTTCAGAGCAAATTTTGTTCTTTTGCCCTTTGCCCAGAGGAGATGCCAGAAACTGTGTCTGCTTTATCTACCACGTGCCTGAAATGTTGCAAGTTACTCCGAAGAAATATCTCCTCATGAATGACCACTATTGTTGTAATTTAATACCATGTATC
>JAPQLA010000004.1:18398121-18410331 GCA_029822935.1 Naso vlamingii | reverse complement strand
ATAATTTTGAATTCTAATATTTAGCCATAGCAGTTTCACTAGTTACCAAGATGTAATTGGCCTCTGCAGTGCCTCCACTGTCTGTCAAGCCAGAAGCTTGAAAACTCCTTGCTTAGTGCTTGCAGTCATTGGTGCACCCACAATCTCAGACGCAGCCTATTAAGGGCCATATTCTCATCGTAGTCCTCTGTGATAGAACAGTAACCTTTCCCTTATTACAGGGCAACATTCTCTAATGCAGCCAGTAACACCACTCTGTACGTGTGAGAAGAGGCTGTGAAGTTTAATTAGACACATGTAAATATCAAAGCATGAGAAAGTTCTTCCTTACTCCACCACTAAGTGTAGGGGAGAGCACATGTGAAGTGTGTGTGATGCACGTAACTGCACCTTATAAATTTAGCCAGAAGTGGAGTAACCCAACACTTTGGCCGAGTGGCAATAAGAGCAGAACTGTAGTTACATTTTCAAATCTCTCGTCTTTAGGTGACGTTCAGGCACCCAAACAAGTTGACAGATGCATTTTGGGTTATAGCTTCTACCAAAAGCCTGATAAATCCAGACCACACATGTAGTCTGTACTTACCAAACGAGATATAACAAACATCCTCCTTTCCCCTTCTCATCTTACAAGCCATAATGATATTTTGCGGAGGACGGCTTTTTGATGCTGTTTTGCTGACTGCGTAGCCACAGTCAGGCCGACTACATGTTTGGCTGTTGGGTTCAGGGAGAAGTGCTGTGCCGGCAAACTTGGTGATCCCGCGTCTATGTGTTTGTCGTCATGTGTCTGCTGGCCACGGCGCTCTCTCTGACCTCACTGTGTAGTGGAAGGTAATAACAAGGTAGCCACTACCAAAGCCTTACCAGAGCCCGCCGCACAAATTCCTGCCTCGTCTGTCCGCTTTCGGCTGGGAACGGCACGATGGGGACATGGCACGGCAGCATCTCCCAGGGGTCGCGTTAGCCTTGAAACGGCCGCCTTGTCATCCCCGCTAATTGTTGGAGCACAGATCTGACCCTCTTTTTTTTTTTTTTTTTTAACAGAGAGGTTTGTGTGCAACTTATTACTGCAAAAGCACACTGAAGCATGAAAGAAATGCCTGTAATTATTTTTGCAGCGCACAGTGATACATGCTTATTGCTACCACAAGAAGAAATGACACACCACAGAAAAGCTAGTCCTCAGTGTCACAGAAACGGCAATTAAAGTAAATGAAGTAATATTTCATTTTTTATAAACAAGTCACTATGAATCTAACTTGGACGGATTGTTAGAGTGGCATAAATTTCTTAGCAGTGTTTTTTTTTTTTTCTTCTTCTTTTTTTTCTCTTTTCTCCACCTGACTGGGAAAAACGATGTGCAATCATGTTCAGTCTTGGTGAACCGAGTATTTTTAGAGCATTTTCTCGAAATTCTGCTCTGTGGTAACTCTGCTCTGGTGAAATATCGGTTAATGGCTTGTGAAAGTTGTATCTTGATAATGCTGATGTGCATTTTTTTCCTCTCAGGCCTCGAAAAACAGTGTGTTACAGTTATGTAAATTCACTGTGTGTGTCCCTTGAAAGCTGTTCTCTATCTGCTTCCCCCTTCTCAGTGTGACTCATACTACTCCTTCCTCATCAACAACATTTCACTTACTACAACTTGCAGCTGGCTAATCGCTGTAAGGACCGATGCACTACAACTCTGTCATTTGAGTTTTGAATACTTACAGCCTGTAGGCTTGAAAAGTGGCTCTGAAAGATTTGCTGCTCGTACATCCTCTGTAACGGAGCAACATGTCATTACAATAGCCCGTTTTAGACAGAGATATGTTATATCACACTGATCTAAACAATGTCAACATGATGCTACCACAGCGTGTGGGTTTAGATGGCATGCAGGCGTCGCAGAACATAGAGAGGCATGACAGGCGTGACATGTAACACAAAGGCGTCGGCGTCTTGTGTTATGTATAACATACGCTTCGGGCACTGTTTTATAAACAACAACAGTGGCAGAGAATGGCATATAACTAATCATTTATAGTCTTTGTTACAAGGCAGTTAATCCTGTCCTCTGCTCAAAATGGCGAGGAGCTTCAAGGCGAACTGTTACCTGCTGTCGGCTGTTTTTAAATCTCCTGCTTGTGGGTCACACGTATTTTTTCAATTACACCCTTGTCCTAGTGCACTAGCCTGGCGTATGACACAGAGGCTGATATGGTGCTGTCAACTGCAGGACAACTATGACCTGTCTCCACCTTCCTAACATTGATACAGAACAATGAGGCAAAATAAATGTAGTCCTTCAGTATACACATGAAATTTAATACTTTATTGTATACTTTCCTACAGTCATTCTTCATAAGTCAGCATTTTAAAGAAATTCATTTTTAGGCATTTTTTAAACAGGAAAAATGATAAAATATGCAAAATGTCCATATTTTATGAAAATTATAACCTTACATTTTCTCCAAACCTTTTTTTTTGGGGGGGGGTGCTCTGTACTTTTATGAAGCTTAAACACTATCTTCCACATATTATGTTATTTTTATTTAATTTTGTTTGTTTGTTTGTTTGTTTTTTTTGGCTATTGTGTCATCACTGTGTCTTTTGTACAGTGCTCTGTGGAAGAACAGTGAAAAGCAAAACGCATTTAGTCCATTTTCTTAAATTCACCAAATCCTCAAAACCTGCTTCAAATTGGTATGCAGTATCTAACTGGAACAATGCTTCGAGTTCTTGTTTGAAAGTCTGAATTAAAACCTGTTGACTCAGGCCTTCTCATGGATTCTCTTTGCAGTCTTTGCAGTCTGCAGTGGTTTTCTTTGGTTGCTCCAGTACTCAGTTTGTAACCTTTTGCAGTCCAAACACATGCAGTTCACAGTAGGTGAATTGTTGGCTCTAAACTTCTAAACATAAGTGGGAATGTATTTAAAGTTTGATTTGTCTGTGTGTCCAATCAGGAATCTCTTCTGGTTTGTCATGGCTGTTTCCAACTGCATGCTGAAATGAGCTCTAACCTTCCTGACACCTGAAATAGAATAACTGTTATAGAATATGGATTGAAAAAAATATTCAGGATTAGATAGTTAAAAATTAGCTTTATCAACAAATAATTTTCAGATATTTTGTGTTTTTCAGCACACTAGAACCCAGCAGTCTGCAAAGTTGTTTGCAGACTTTTTTCTCTGTAATTTGTGATGTTCATAGCAGTCACTCAGCTTTGTTTTCCCTCAACAGGTGCGTTACCTGAAGATCATTGAGAAGAGTGGATACCAGGCCCTGCCGTGGGTGCGCTACATCACCCAAAATGGAGGTAGGTTAAGAGTTCAGTAATGCTTGTGCGCAGTGCCCTTATGTGCAGTTATTAGGCAACAGTTGGGCAATGCAGTGCAATGCGGTGGGAACCAGCTTTGTACTGATGCAGTTCTATGAAAAGGGGATACACTGTAGAACATGAGGCAATGTGGCAACGTCCTGCGAAATGTGAGAAAGTGAACTTTTTTTTTGGTTGAGCTTCCCTGATCTTCGTACGGAGATTACCAAGGTTGCACATGTTGGTCTTTTTGCTAATGTTGCCACTAATTGCCAAACATCCTCATCCCATTTCCTTTGTATTCCACTCACTCTGGGTGGAAAGCATCAGCTGCCTCCACTTGACTTCTCTCCGATTCCCTTTTTTCTTTGTGCATTTGATTAAGTCTTGTCCATTTCCTCTTCAGATTACCAGCTCCGGACCCAGTAGGCAGCGCCTCAGCCGGCAGTCGGCAGGTGGAAACCAGAGGGGGCGGAGTCGAGCCACTAATGTGCTATCTATGGCAGGTGTCAGTCATTAGACCAGAGGACTGTCAGTATCTATCTTCTGTTTCGTATTTGTTGAAGTTATATGAATTTCTGATCAATGCAAATATTAGACGGAGCCTTCGTTTAGACGAGGTTACAGAAAAAGTAATTTTGTTTTACTACTGTGTGGCTCCTAATGTGAGTGAACGCCAAGAAAAACAGGAGCAATGTTTACATCCAACCCATACAGTGCAGAAAAGTACACAATCGATCACAAAGGTCAAATGGCTGAAAAGAGTATGTTATATTTCTTGCTTAAAGTTACTGTAATCGCCTCCACACAGGTGCATACCACGCTCTCCGGTCAGACTGAGTATATTTTGTATGAAGCTGCTTTGTTCTGCCACAATTCCTCTTTGTTGATTATCTGTATATATTTGTTACATGTTAATGGACTCCAAGTCAGTGTTATTTTTTTTTTCAATGACTGTAAATTAAGAAGCAAAGTTTTCTCTTTCTTTGTATTATCACCTCTGTGTGATGCCATTGATACTTGCCAGAGTGATGCCTTCCTGCATGGCTGTTGTGCTTTTTATTCGTCAGTTTGCCTCCTTTGACATCCAGCTTTGCAGAAAAGAATGAAATGCGATTGGTTTGAGTTGCAAAACCGAGCTGAAAATCCCTCTGTCCCACCCTGACACCTGTTTCCCTTTTCCCTATGTGTTACATTATTTTAAATCATTAAATATCTATTTAGAGAAAACTGTTCCATCGTCTCCTTGCGTCATTTTGTGTGTGATGTCACTGGAGCCATCACAGTGAGCTGTCACAGTGTCATCTGCAGGCATCAGTCCCACAGGCCAATGAGGAATGCTGGATGGAGAGGAAAACTCTGTGGAGAGGCACAGAGGAGGGGGTGTCCTGCATCAAGCCTGCGGTTGTAGAAAGACCCTGGATGGTTCTTTCCACCCCGTCTTGGAGGTCTTTTCAAACAGTGCGACTCTTAATACCTCGGGCCTGTGATATCATAGGCAATTGACTGCCAGTACTCCGTAAACAAGCAGCAGCGCTGGGAAGGATGTGACTCAAACTGTGGTCAGCGGTCGCAGACGTGCGAGAGAGAAATGTAGGATGGACCTGCACAGACTGGCTATTGTTCAAACCAAACCAGACTGCAGTGGTCCTGCATGAGGTCATTCCTAAGTCTGTCCTGTAAGGGGATTGTGATACTCTCAATTCATGTGCGTCACTCAAAGCAGGTGCTAAAAGTTGAGCCCATGTAACTGCAACCTAAAATGTCAGATTGGTTCTTATTACTGTTCACATGATGGACTGGATTCCATCACTGATGTTGCAGTGAGATTTTTTTTTAATCTTCTTACAGCACATGCTTTTGTTCGAACACCCACACAGCAGGTGTTCAAGTCTGGGAACAAAAAATGAATCACTTTCTAGAGAGCACAGTGTTATTCAGCTTTCAACAGTCAAGATAGTCACGGAGATCAGGTGAGTGATAAGCTGCCTGTAACCAAAACATGCAAGCTGCCTAAGTTATGTTCTTATCTCCACCGGTATCTTCTTTTTGTATCTTAAGACATTTTTTTTCCACCACAAAAACATTATAGAGATAGTTTAATTATCTGAATATATGATTTCAAGCCGAGTTTTCCTGCCACAGCAGTGTGACTCAGAAAACAAGTCAGATAAGTCTGCTGATCTATAGATAATGTGATAATGGACTGCTCCTTTGTCCTCTGTAGGACTTGAACTTTTGCAGATTTACAGACCTAATCTCTGAGTGAGTGCCCGTATTAGAGTGCAGATTTGCATGTGAACACTCGTCCTGTCTAGCAGTGATGTGATTGTCAGCTATGAGACTGGTAATAACACGTAGCCAGACCAGAATAAAGTCATCAACCTCCTTAACAGTCTGGTGATAGGAAGACTATCATCTTTATCAGGTAGTGTGTCCATACAGGAGCTTTTACGACAGCAACTAACATAATAAATGAAGCATCCTTAACTCAAAGTCAAGAAGTCCCCGCAGCACAGCTGTTGGTGGAACACACTGGTGTTCGTGTGCTCTCCCTCACTGCGGATCCGTCTCTGATACTTGGCAGAGCATGTGAATATAGTATTTGGCTCAGGATGAGAAGGTTTCATTCATGGAGCAAATTCAACCTCAGAGGAATCAGAGGGGAGACCTGACATAAACCTCATGTTGCAAGAATGCTTACAGAGGGCTCAGTTATAGCAAAACATGAGTATCCTCTCTTGTGTTCCCAAATATTTAACATAAGCAAAAACTCTCTCATCTAAGATGAACTGCAGGGTTATCAAAACATGTCCCTCAAAGACTGAGGATCCTCATTTCAACAGGTTAATACGTGTCAAATTTAAAGAGTTATATGAAAGTTTGCTATCATGTAAAGCAGAAGCACTAAGACTCTTTACTCAAGTAGAAGAAGGAATTTTCCCAAATAATTTAATAATTTAAACATGTTAAAATCCTGCCTGTTATTATCTTACTTATTAAAAAATGCAAAGTAAAGCGTTGAAAGTAAAGGCACTCATTATGCTGCAGAATGGCTCATGTTAGCATTATACATAAAATTACGTTAATCATTCTTAGTTACAGTTCTACCACTGTTGAACTTTATTCTATTTTATTTTCACATTTCTGGATAATAATTCCAGTATTGTGATTGTAAACCCATTGAAAATACCCTCAGACAAGGACATGTGAGCAAGAAATAAATACAGATACATTGAACAAAAGTTTATTTATATGGCTGTGATCATTAAAATGAAATGTCTCAATGCTTTCTCTTACTTTAGAGTCATGATCCTAAATCTTTGCACATTTTTAATTTGTTTTCTTTTTTGGTATTAAAAGTAATTATTTCATATTATTGTTTACATCTCTGTAAGTTTTTACAGCAACTTTGAGGAAATAAATTATGTAAGTTATATTATGTAACCCAGAGAGTTTCACTGCAGACTCTGTGTTAAATAACTCCTTGATTTAAGCTCTGATCTGTTACTAAACAAAGTGAATAAAAGAATGACTTAAAAGAATGACTCTCAGGCCCCCATCATCACCAGGGTAACAAAGCTTCACCTTTCCCCTCAGGCAGTTATGTGGCTGCCATGCCAACGCTATACTATTGTCACCAACTTTATAGCAGATGCCTCATTGTAGCTATCGTCAATGGAAAATAACTATGGTTACTCAACAGAGTGATGAAGCAACAGGTAGAGCGGTGTGACAGCGTGGCAGTGTTAACTTCAAACAGGTGTGCCACGAGGAAGCCCATGTTTATCCACCCACGGAACCCTGTCGCCTAGCAACAAAGGGAAATCCTCGCGTGTCGTATCAGATCACTGATCCTCACATGACGTCAAAACAGGTCGTTCCCCACTCAGGCATGTAAAGTGCCCCTTAAATCGTCAATGTGAAATCTCTCACCCTCAGTTGTGAAATACAAACAGTTGATGAGTCACCTTGAGAAAGTAACTGGAGAAAAGGTATTTCACTCTGGGTGAAGCCGCTGAATATGAGGGACTTCCTCCCAAGAAAACCTGAAATAGTTTTTACTCTGGTTTAAAACCACCACCAGCTCAGTGTGTGGTCCATGCTGGCTTTGCAGCAGGACATTCCTCAACTGTAGGGAAACATCTATGGTCCAGTGTATACCTAAGAACAATATTGGTTTAAAGAACATATAGTTGAGTGTTCAACCTCGCTGGCCTTGAAACACTGCTGTAACCTCTGTGCCTGCAGCCCACACATCGCTGACAGATAATATGCTGAGACAGCCCAGTGAAGTACGTGACAGTAGGTCACACAGCCTCAAAGGAGCCTTCACATTAGGTCACTTACATATACTGTCATGGGAGCAAAGTGCACATCAGGAATAACTTTTGGCACCATTGCTATATTTACTTCCCATTGTGAGATCTCATGTAAGAGGTGTTTTGTTATGCTTCGCCTTGGAAACTGATTCATCAGCAGTGGAGTCTGAAGTCTGAAAAGTCCTCAAGTACAGTAAAACAAGCACAACCTGACTGTCAATCCCATTTTATAACACACGGATTATGTTACTGTAGACTAACAGGGGATCCCAACCCGTGGGTGGAACCCCATTGGAGGTCCCCAGGTGACAGAGGGGTTAGCCAATGATTAATAAAATCGATAGAGATTATTACTTTACTCTCTTATCAAGAAAGATAAGAAGATCAATGTCACTGTAATGTCCTCTGATTTTGAAACCAGTTGTCAGAGTTGGGCATTAAGACAGGAAACGGATGGAAAAGTCTAGCCTAATTCGGTCCAAAGGTAATAAAAACTACGTGCGCCTCCAAAGCTCTATGATTAATATATAAATGATTAACATGGTCAGGGCCTTCCTTTGCTCCTCCCTGTTCCAGTCTTTCTTGGCTCCAGCTGCATATTTCCGTTCTGACAATAAAAAGGTAACTATCGTCTTATCTAACTGGGCAAGTTAGCTAATGGGTTTACTGTCCAAAACGTCAAACTGTACCTTCAATAAGATGAGAAAGAAAATAATGTGCTACATAAAACTGTGTATTTGCTTTACTTTGCTCACATTTGACTTTTTTCTTGCGACACACTGGAAAATTTGACTTCTTCAGGCCTTAAGAAGTCTTCTAAATAAGACAAATTGGAGAAATGCATTTTGCATTTTATTTTGTTTTTTGGTCACTCTTTCCTTTAAGGTCAGTTTACCAATAATGGAAAGCTGCAGTACTGGAGGCTGCAGTTTCAGGACTGCAGTTCTGCGTTGGCTAACTGACATTAGCATTGTAACGTTAGCAAATTAGCATTAACATTAGCGTTAACCACGAAGTATCTATATTCATCATGTCTATCATGTCTCATCTAATTAATGCTAACGTTACAGCTTACGTTACACCCGAGCATTCTGACTATTTCTGCTACCTATTGAAATGTGCTACTTTGCGGTCCTGAGCATGTGCAGCGGAAACTGGTTAAGTTTAGGGAAGGTGTCCAAATGGTTAAGGTTAGGGCAATTTTACTGGGTGGGGCATATAAATCCAACACAGAGGTTAAGTTTAGGCAAGCAATCACTGACAGTTATGATTAGGCATGTGACCCGAATATAATCATGCCAAAGACATTTGGTTAAGTAAGGCAAAAATCGAAGGGTCCTCCAGTAATGCAGCTTTACCCTACTCCAGTTTATACCAAAGAATCACTACTGAATGAAATAGTTGCTGGGAAAGTTGCAGGGGTGTAAACTGGTCTGTCTCAGCTTGACTCAAGCCAGCTGACAGTGTCGCCTGCAACTCAGTTTGTCAAGTCATCAGAGGCTAGTTTTAGAATGTGAGGAACACCAACTCATAGCAATGTCCCTTGTCGCTAAGAAGCGCAGCAAAGAGCAGCCAATAGGAATGTGCGCTCTCTGAAATGGTCCATGATTGGCCAAAAAGTGCCCATTAAGGTCTGAATGCAGAGCTAAGGAGAAGTGCAGAAATCCGGTGTTCTTTCAGACCATTTGATTGCAATATACTGAAGGGTTATTATGGAATTTTTGCCCAGTGACGCTAAAAATTAACTGCCTACCCCAGCTTTAATTGACTGATAACTTACGTTTAATTTTATCAGCTCTACTTTATTCTAATGTGGTCGCAAATCAAACAGGTTGGAAATCACTGTCACATCTGGCCCACTGTCACACGGTAACAGTATTTCATCCTTTGTGGAAAATGTTTTATCAAAAATGGCTCAACTATTTCATGAATCATTCATAGATGTATTCAAAAACTGCAGCGTGTAACCTCAGACATTGCTAATAAACAGTATGTATTACTGAGCAGACTTACTGACAATAACTGGAAGTCTGACTTCATTATTTCTTTAGTCTGACTTCCAGAATTGTTCTGCTTATATTCCTGGAATTCTATCCTGGACGCCGTCATGGCATCAAATCAAAAAAAAAAAGAAAAAAAAAGGGCCTTCTGTTTGTTTTGTCCGTCAGTAAATTGTGTCCTCTTTTTCCACTTATCCAAACTGAAAGTCAGTGCAAGAATAGCTTTCTAAATACACCCCCGGTAGGTCTTTAGCTCTCTGTATTCCATGTTTGTCTTTCCTCTGTGCTGTGCAGTTCCAGCGCCACGACATGCCCTGCACTGCTGGAGGATTATGTGAAAATGACATATCTGTAATGATGGTTCTGTGCAACTTAAGGCCAAATGTATATGGAGGTTGAATAATGCTTTTCTTTGACAACCGACTGTGATGCCAGTGCACTTGAAAAGTAAACAACCCCCCACTAAACAAACATAGACGTGTCCGGCTTGTACGAGGAGGAAGTTGTCTTGTCAAAAAAGATGCCTTTGTTTATCAAACACATAAAAAGAGAAGAAGCACCTAGTGTGCTCACATGGCACTGGGTATAATTAATGTTTTATTCGAAAGAAGGAAGTCTTTCTTTGCTCTCTGTCCCTGCACTGTCGAAGTAAATGCTTGAGGCAGAGTGCTAACTGGGGAGCCTTTTCTTTCAGCACAATGGAGGGTAAAATCCTTGTGTGTCCTCTTTGAGACGGCACAGGACACCTGGCTGTTAGATGTGAGTTCAAAGGCTTGTGGGAGCTCTCAGTAACCTTCTGTTCTTGTTTTTATATTTATATAAAGGCTGACAAGTGCAAAGCGAGCAGGGAGACACCTTGCTCTCTGGATAATGACAATTGCAGATCTTCAGCAGCACCACAGAGCAAAAAGCGTCTGCTCCCTGTCCTTCAAATTGCTTTTTTAACCAGCTACAAATCTACCAAATCTACATCTGGATATTATCTGGAAAGCAACAGATGTAATAAACATTGACGCGCTCATGAGAAACCCCCTAATTTGCTTTGATTGTCCACCAGAGCGCCTTTTGGTTTCACTCCCTGCTACTGAAAATATTTGTGTTTTCCCCTCTCTCGCTGCTCTGGACATTTGATAGTCCTTGGAAGCCGTCCGACATACTTTCTGCTGTCTTAATGCCGGCCTGTTGCACCAAATGATATTTTAGCACAAGTGCATGGCAACAGAAAAACAAAGAGGCAGGAGATGAATTCTTTGGCCGACCACTTTTTGAATTACTGATCATGTAAAAACCCGCTGTGGCTCCCAGATTGCAAACATCAGTCCTTGGAGCCTGCATGCAAACCAGCCCTCTAAATAGGCCTGTCTATTTCTGTTGGGCTGCGGGGGGAAACATATGTTTGACATCAGTGTCACTCGCAAGGCGTTTTGCAGCGGGGCTTCATTGTCCCCTTACAACAACTCCACTTAAATTAGCACGTGACAATGGCTGATTTCAAAGAGCACCGGTAATTACAGTCCAATCAATGAGCTCATGTTTGAGGACAACCCTGCTCACAGAAATGGTTTTTGGAACATTCATTGTGTCTCATTTTGAATCTGTTTGGGCTGCTGTTTATACTAGCTCTTTGAAAAAGGCTCTGGATAGACAGCAGCAAAGTAAACACATGCACAAAGTACAGCGTGTCCCGCGCCACAACAAACTCTCCAAGACTATCAAGCCTTGTACAACATGCTCGACATCAAAGAGCACAGTCATAAGCAACTTAAAATTACTGAGGTACTCCGAATGTGATGTGCTATGACTCTTTGGGCAGGCGAAAGTGAACAAGCAACACCAAACTGCCATAACAACTACTGTTGAGGAGCTCATAATCAAAACACTCGACAGGCAAACTGCTCCAGCTGTGCTCCTGATGATGCACTGGAAAAAGATGCTAAGCGGCTCCCAGGTGTGGATACGTAGCAGCAGAGACGTGTGTCTCAGCTAATAAATAATGTGAGGTCACGCAAAACTTTGTCTTATGAAATTTTTTGAAATGTGAACGACATTAAAATTCAGTTGACGTAGGAAAAGTCTGTGAGATGCTTTTTCCCAACATAAGAGGATTACATGCAGGAGACATAAAAAGGGAAATGAAAACAGTGGAGTTGAGGAGGATTTGCCTTCAGATCTGTCAGATTGTGGACTTAACTGCGAGTGAAGTTTTCATTCTCTGTTTTTGCCGTGTAGTTCAAACCCTATTAAAATTTTTCTTACTTTTAGTTACTTATACATAAAACCCTGACATCCACCATTATTGAAACTTGTCATACTTGTTTGACTTTAAAGAGAAGCCCTTTCTCATGACATGCACTTGATCATGTGTGGTGGTGCCTCTCACACAGTCATATCGCAGTAAAGGAGCAGAATCTACACATTACTTTATGGATTGTTATTGTTTCTGTATTTCCACATATTAAAAAATCCAAATATATGTAAAATGAGAAAGAATGTGAAGGAGAATTGCCAAAAAACCTCCAGGGGCTTGAAAAGTGATTTTCTTCGGGGCAGCAATTACAAGAAACATTAAAGGTCCAATATGTAA
>JAPQLA010000004.1:18335078-18352222 GCA_029822935.1 Naso vlamingii | reverse complement strand
GAAATCAATGCAAATAGAACAGAAAACACAGCATGCTAAATACATGGACATCTGTAATTCTGTCAGTGAAAGCCATTAAACTTCATGCACAGTCAGTCAATGTGCTCTTTGAAAAATATTAGCTTCCTTGAGAGAGTTAGATGAGATGATCGATAGCTACCATTGTTTATACACTCAAAATGGAGCTAGCCAGCAGCCCATTAGCTTAGCTAAGCAACTACGAAAAACTAGGGGAAGCAGCTAGCCTGGCTCTTGTTTTTTATGTACACATATGTACATTATTGTGTTAAATTGATTAGGGATATACAGCATATGAATAAGTGAGCTTTAAAAATGCTAGGAACTGGATTTGTGAGCTTTGGACAGAGCCAGGCAACTTATCTTATCTTTGAGCTAAGCTAAGCTTTATATTTTGCTTAGGCTACAAACATTGAAGTTGTGTTGATCTTTTTATCTAACTCTCGCTGAGACAGCAAATGAGAGTATCCAAAATGTCAAATTTTTTCTTTAAGGTGAGGAAGAAGGAGAAAAATTGCATTAGATGAATCCCTTAACTTGCACTATATTGAGCCTGGTTAGCACTTTGAATTGTCTTGTGTCCAAAGGCCGGTCTGAAAATGTTCCAGTCGTGTGAGAGTGGCCCACTTCAAGCCCCTGAGAGCCTGCCCATTCTCATTTATCAAATAAAAAGCACCTTTCTTAGCACTTTAGAGGGAGAAAAACAACATTTTCACAGCCAGTGAAGCCATGTGTGTGTGGTATGACGAGTGGGACCGGTATGATTCCTGGTGTTAACAGCTAATAAATTGGGGCCCATCCCCCCAGTGCTCTACTGGCTCAATTATATCCACATGTAGCCGTTATTCCTGCCATGTTAGCCAGAGTGGGCTGCATATTTTTGAAAGGTGGGTTTCCATAACACTTGCTGAAAGCTACGCTAGTTTCGAGACACATGTTTGGGTTCTGTGGAAGCCAGACACTGGCTGTTTTAAAGCAGAGGTGCTGTGGAACACAGCAGGGGCCGTTATGTGCCCTTTGTTTTCAGAAGTCTCACCTCTGTAATGTGTGTTCAGACAATTAAAAAGTTTACTACCCAGAGAGAGTGACAAACAAAATTCTGTTTTTTGACTTCAGACCTTTTTCCATAGAGAGAGGACTGTTTTCTAGAATTTAACACTTTTGTCCTCAAGTTTTTTACTATATACCTGTTATATACACTTACTATTTTATAACGCAAGTAGCTAAAACCATTGCAGTATTACACAACAACCATGCCACAGTTTTTTCCTTAAGCTGTTCCAAGCAGGTGTTGATGCAGCTTTATGGTCATTTATAGTGCTGTTGAACTATTTTGTATTTTACCTACAATCTCCCTAATATTCTCTCCACCCTCACTAATGTAAAAAGGGATTATTTGCAGACTTTACAGATGATGACAAACTAAAAATGCCTGAAATATTATGTTTGTTTCAGTGACAGAAACCGTATGTAGTTCGGTTGGTCTCTCTGTATTTTCACCTTTGCATCTCAACACCACAAACAAACAGGCACTGTCATGCAACACATCATTCAAATCAGTGAAGAACAATTAACTCCTGTATACTGTTTGGTGACAGTTATCTTTAACGGTGAAACTCAACTGTCCTTCAGTCATGCTAATTCACTACAGAAACCTTGCTGAGTGCTCCCCAGCAGCGTGTTCGGGACTATCTGACCTGTCCCTGCGCTGTTTTCTTAACAAATGCTTTGAGGTTTTCTGAAATTGGAGCAGGACAAGAGCCAGCTCTTTGAATGTCATGCCGTTGGCGCGTGCCAGCCTTTTCTGTTGAACATTTCTCGTCCTACTCCCCCCCCTTTCTTTTTCCAACAGGGGGGTTGGGGAGCCTCAATGCTATCATTCTCTGATTCTGTTTGAATCTGGCCGCATGTGAGCAGGAAAAGGAGCCAAACGTGCTTCCTGAGTGGTCCGGGGGGAAACTCTGTAATAAGCAAAGGGGTGGGCAGTTAAAAATAACTGGGCTATATAAGCCCGGAGCAGGATCCCACTCACTCTCAAACTCTCACTGACTCTTGCTCAGTCAGGACGTCCCGTGCAGGCCCAGCGCTACCTCTCACACTTACACGCTGTTTTTCCATGGAAGTTAGCGGAGTGTGCCACATGAGGCCAAGCTGATGTGTCCAAATCCTCACCACAGTGACGGAACACTTACAGACGGGCCTGTATTCATGTCCCTGACTTAAACAGCCCAAAAACAACCTATTGATGACAGCACAATGTTTCATCATGGAGAACATGAAGCATACACGCGCATGACGAGCCACGTAACACACCCTTTGTGCTGCTTTTTAGAGACAAATATTAAATTACATTAAGGTAATTCTTTCAGAAATGCTTAAGTGAAAGGATGAGGTGGAAGAACATTGATTTTTCTTTGTATTGTATTGTCGATTCCTTTGTTTCTGCTGTTTGGTGGGTGTGGGATTGTGAAGTGCTGCTTATAAACAGGCTGCATCTTTTTTCTGAAACACAAATCATAAAAACAAAACATTTCTTCACATATAAAAACAGTAAACAATTCTAAACTGAGTTTTCATAAGAACAAATGCACTAAGAAAACAGAATATTTTAGCAAGTATGTGTTACTGTCTCTGCTGCAAGAACTTGTCAACAACTTCATGACTTATTAACTTGACAACTTGTTGATGACTTGGTAACTTAAATGCGGAGATAAGTCAGCAGCAACAATAGAACAAGATTTACAATTGTGCAATGACACACATGTTGCCTAATGGGCAAACTATTGTGCAAATCTCAATTCAGGGAAAGAGATTTTCAGCGGCTTCTGTGGAAATGTTACTAATATTCAACAGTGGTTTCATTAAGTGATTTCAGTGGTTCCTCTTCTGCAGAGAAAGATTAATGTGCAACTTGCATGCTGCAGGTAGGGAGACGGAGCTTTGACGCTCCCACAAGGTGTTTGTCCTGTTTTTGACCTCTGACCTTTGTCTGGAGTAGGCAAGCAAATGGGGAATTTTCTTACAGGGATTAATTTTATAAACTTCTTGCCAATCCCTTAAACTGAAATCTCCACTGAGGAATGTTTTCATGTGGGCTGCCGTAGTCCAAAGAGTGTCCCACCCATCATATGTAAGGTCCTGTGCGCTCGGCCCAGTGTGCCCAAATGAAATTCTATCATCGGGTACGTACACTTCTCCACAGGAAGTGACAGATCAGAGTGAAATAGAAACCTGTCTCTTATACGTCATGAGAATTAGCAAGCGCTCCCTCCAGGGAAAGACCACACTTGCCAACTTACAGCTTTACTTTTTTGCCTCTCTCATCCCTTTGCTGCACGTCACAGAGGAGACCCTGCTGTGTGCTGTCTCACATGATTTCAGGCTACTCAAGTGCAAATTTTTCTGGCTGGCTGGCTGGCTGACATTTGAATCCACCAGGTGCAGAGTTGTCTAGTTAAGGCTTTGTACAGTTCTGTCGCTAATCTGTTGTTAACCTAGTTGTGACGCATCATGACATTTTCTGTGTGTGCAAATACTGGATAAAGGAACAGGGTGAAAATACAGAAAACTTCCAGTGGTGTGTGTGACTTTTCATCCGGATCAGAGATGTTTGGTCTGTAAGCATTTAAGTCTGGTAAAGTGGATTTATTTAGGTAATTTTCCAGAGGTTATCAGAGCAAATTAAACTTAAACACTGTCTTCATCAGTGAGCTTTGGCAGTGCTGGGAGACAGATGGTCAGATTTTGTTACATTGAGACAATCAGGGCTAGCTGTTTCCCCGTGGTTTAGGTTTTGCACTGAACTAAGCTGAGCTAAGCTAAGTCAAGCTAGCAGCCTCCTGTTCAAAGGTAAGAGAGATATTCAAGAAAGGAAATAACAGTATTTCCTAAAAATGCTCCTAAACCCACCCACCCCCCAACAAACAAACAAACATGCATATGACGAGCATGTAGCACAGTTTGGCATGTTTTTTTTTTTGTTGTTGTTGTTGCTGTTGTTTGTTTGTTTTTTCAAATAAAATACAAAGTAATATTAAGGTATTTATTTAATAATTTTAATACTTAAGTGAAAAGATGAGGTGGAAGCACATGTTTGAGCTACACTTTTCACTTTTTTCTAGTTGTAGTTTTACGCTAAGCCAAGCTAAGCTAAACTAAGCTAAACTAAGCTAGCTACTTCGGTTTTTTTTATGAACAGGTTTGAGAGTGACCGATTTTCGCATTTATGTCTCAGCAAGAAAGAAAATAACAGTATTTCCAAAAAACGTCTCTACTCCCACACCTCCTCCCAGTAGGTGAGAACATTGCAAAACATTGCATAAGGTGATGCAAGCAAAACAGAACTGGTTTTTGCAAGAAAAATATGAGATATGACCAGAAAAGGGTCAACAGTGGCTAAAGTTCCTTAAATTCAAATTACAAAGCATTAAAGGTAGCTGAGTAACAGAGGAAGTGAGAGCACTCTCACTGGTAGCCGAGCAGAGCGACGTTCTGCAAGGAGCTGGGGTCAGAGTCAGCGGTCAGGGGTTCAGACATCAGGCCGGTCACTTCGCTGCCATTAAAAACACACTTCCTCTCCGGTCTTACTGTACTCCTGCCGTGTGACGCACTTTCCAGTGAACACACAGCACAGATCAGGGATCAGGATGTGGAAACCAAATGGCTCTGCTGACAGAATGTACTGTCGGTTGTGGACATGACAGCTTGTTGAACGGTGATGTCTGTCATGTGTATCTGAGCTCAGTTGTTCTGTGTTTGCTCAGAGCAGCATCACACTTAACTCCTTTTCCAGCTACATGGAATTGGTTCCATTCCGGTTCTCTCATCTAATTTTAAACTGTTTGGAGCATTTTTGGACCAAAATAAGATGGTACGGAACTCAAAAAGAAGGTTCCCAACTGGAACCAAAAAATAACAGCATGGGAACTCCTAACTTTTTTACTAAACCTGCAGAACAAGAGTGTTTTTCTCTGTTGGTTTAGAATTAAATGATAAGTAAATAAATTCATTTACTTCTGTGTTATATTTATGATTCTGAGGTACTTGAGTATTTTGATTTTATATCACATAAAACTTTAAGTGCACAGAACATCCCAATGATGTACAAAATAGCACAAAGTGGCTCCACAACCAGATAAATGGCTGCTCACAGGTATAATGATCTAATATTTGAAAGTATTCAGGTATAAGTTGACAGGACCATTCTACATCAGATACTAACAATATTTTGTTGGTAATATTTGTGTATTTTAACTTAAATGAAATATTGAATACATACTCCTTCTTGTAATCGATTTTCTTTTACATTGTGTTATTTCTGCTTTTACTTAAGAATATGATCTTCATTTCTGCTGACAGATCTGAGATTTTAATAAAACACAAACATAAGTAGACCTTTTTGATTATGGTGCTGTTATTTGAGATTTTGTCTGTAATTTTTGTGTGTAAATTAGAAGTTGTACTGCTTTTGGAACTGATGTGCAAAGGGCTGCAGGGGTGATCTTTGAATCTAGATATCAAAATTCAGCTTCAGGTGCGTGACCTGAAGAATAATATATCTCTGGATTTTTTTAAGGATTAAAAACTGAGCAAAGTGCAAAGAGTTGCCAGTTGCCTGATGACCTATGCAGCCAGAGTCAGGGTTTCCCCTGCTGAGAAAACAGGCAGACTGTCTTCATGTCAGAAACCAGATCCCTCAGCAGAAACAGCAACAAGGAGCCCAGACTTGTGATGCAAATTTGACTCCAGCTGTCCCCGCAGCCCCCTCGTCCGTCATTTACACCTGAATGGGATCTTACCTTAAATCATGTTTACATCACGAGAGGTCAGAACGTTAAAAAGCCGTGAAAACCGTTTCAGACGACCCTGGCGCCTGTTTGGACAAGCCTGCTGCGCGAGAACAAAACCATCTTCCATTAATGATAATGAGCCGAGAGCGAGACGCGCAAAACAGGTGGAGGCAGCCGCGCACGCACGCACGGAGAATCACCTGTGCGAGCAGTAGCCTATGTTGCATTATTTTAACATCACTTTTTTTCCTAATGTACACGTCGTTTTTAGACAAAATTGGAAGTTTGATGGGAGTTTTATTATAATGGGGGGGGATCGACAGAAGGGCTTTAATTTAGTGATGCACGTGGAAATTAACAACATATCCAACACAAACATTTTTGTTTTTCACTATCGAGTCATGTCCATCCTTTCATTAAAAAGCATTTCATAGTTTTGTGTCTTTCCCTCCAGTTTTAACCCAATACTTTCAATATAATTATATTTTATTACTGTTAATCAAGAAAGCCATATCTCTCTTGTGTTGTGATGATTAAGTGAAGTACTGACAGCCTTTATATTAAGTTTCTGGTGCGGCTTGGCCTCCGGCGCTTTCTGTCATTAGGCTTGTTCTTTTCAGCATATTACGTAAGTATCTATGGTTGCTATATTGCCTGTGTGTTTGAACTTTTTTCCATCTCTGTTGGGAGCTCAAGTGGGTTGGTCTTGTTAAGCGTTTGCGTCAGCATGTGTGTCTTTATAGGCTCCTCTGCGCTGCTTTGCCGATCACACAGCGCACTGAAGCCCATTGCCTACAGGCGCGGCTTTATAAAGAGCTAAATTTACCAAACTTCACGTGTTTCCTGAGCTCTCACAATTGGCCAGCCCATCGTGAGTTAGAGAGTTATAAAGTTCGGAGGACCTCCTACCACTTTTAAACTTGTTCATGTCTTTGGAGCGCAGCTGTGGAGAGGCGAGAGTGAAATAGGCGCACAGACTCTAGTGCGGCTGCCGCTCAACACAACGCGACTTTGACAAGAGATAGTTATTTTACCAAAACGATGGCTTTATCCGGAGTGATGCTACCGTCATTTTCGACATTCTCAAACCAAAGAGAGAAAAGCTTTGAAAACGTAAGTTGAAAAATGTCTCTTTTTTTGGTCTTAAAATCTCCTGATAAGTGTGAGTTATATTAGATACTTGTCAGTGTGTTTCTACTTTTTTTCATCGGGATGAAAATATTTAAAGTTGTTGAAAAGCTGTAAACGTTTTGGAAAGCTTTTGGAAAACAAGAAAAAATCTCATAGCCTATTTTAAGAAAATAAACGTCAGCATTTTTAGTTAATTTTCCAGTTTAAGATCACTTACAATCGGGAAACATTTTATTTGACAGAAACATTTTACTTATCATATCTCTTTATTGTTTCAGAGGTGGAAAGGAGAAATCTCCACCAGCTGCTCCATGCTTGAAATGGTACACAACCTGGACAATCACGGCAAAAAGGACGACGAGGATCTGAGTAACTATTTGGATCTGGATTTTATTCTCGCCAACACAACTGGCACCGACGGCGTGGCGGAATTTGTGGGCACAGTTGACCACAGCATGTACACGACGGGAAACTCGGTGCCATCCTACACAGCAGACGACCACCGCTCCCCGCCGCCCCCGTACGGCGCCAGCCTCATGACAGAGCTGCTCCGCACCGATGGAACCAACAGCTATGGCGTTACGCGTAACCCCGGCGTTCAGGGGAGATTTCATGTCAACACGGTGCATTTTCCCCACCAGGACATCAAAGTGGAGCCCCCCATGGACGGTTATGGTCCTGTTATGGGCATGGTGCCCCAAAGCTGCAGCAAAATCAAGCAAGAAGGGAACGTTTCATGCATGATGCCCTTCGAGCAGCCCCGAGTTGCCATCTCCCCGCGGGCGGCCAGCAACATGACCCCGCCTCTTAGCCCCAATGACCAGGGAGCTTCAGACTGCCAGGCACAACTGTGCCAGCCCATGAACTTCTCTCAGAAGTATCACACGCCAGTGGCTTTCCCGCACCACCCTCAGGCTCCTCAGATGCAGATGTCCTACCACGCTCCGCATACTGCCTTTGGCATGTACGATGAAGGTATGAGCCTGCAGCCAGGCGCGCAGAGGGTGATGCTCACACCGCCTTCATCTCCCCTCGAGCTGCTGGAGTCCAAACCCAAGAGAGGACGGCGCACATGGCCAAGGAAGCGCACTGCCACGCATACCTGCACCTTTGCTGGTTGCGGAAAAACCTACACCAAAAGCTCCCACCTAAAGGCACATCTCCGAACCCACACCGGTAAGTTTAACCCAAAAGCCACCACAAGTATGACTGCGTTTGTGCGCAATTACGCACAGGCCTGCATTGCTCCAAACAATATTTCCCCTTTCAGTACCAGCTAATAATGTCTCCTTTCTGTGTCCTCGCAGGTGAGAAGCCCTACCACTGCAGCTGGGAAGGCTGTGGATGGAAATTCGCCCGCTCCGATGAGCTGACTCGTCATTTCCGCAAACACACAGGACACAGGCCCTTCCAGTGCCACCTGTGTGAACGCGCCTTCTCCAGGTCTGACCACCTGGCACTTCACATGAAGAGACACATGTGAAGCAGCCCTCAAAAAGACTTCGGGTTGATGGGGGCGGGAGGGACTGTGTTATTTTTATTGTGATTGAACTGATGTATTTTTTATTTAAATTGTTCTCCACATGACCAAAGTCTTTTTTATATATAATATTGAATTAAAAATAGTGTTATTATTTTCTAATAACGTAGCTGGTACTACTTTGGTTCAACAGAAGCTTTAGAAAAGCTTTGTTTGCTTTAGAGCAGGCAGACCAAGAACGGGCTGGCCCTGTATATACTACTCTTCTCTGACAGAACTGGAATGCTGTGTTTGACACAAAAGTGCCTTTCTGTGCTACTGTAAAACTCTTCATGACAGAATGACATGGCCACAAAACAGTACATGTTCTTGTTGACAGGAGTAAGCTGCACATACAGTTGCCTAAGGTGTGCAAAGACAATGTTTTATTTAAACTGCCTCAATGTCTGAATGGCCTGAATTGTTCTTATTGCTTCCTACTATTTGGAGTTGATGTTGTCTCCTTGTGTGAAAACTCTTGGATCCAGCCCCTCTGTTCACTCTCAGGGCTTGATGTCCTGTGCATTATTTTTCACTTAAATTTATATAAATATGTACACGGATTTTATACTGTAAAGTGTATTTATTGTAAATATTAAAAACGAAATTAGACATGTGAGTGTTGAACTTTCTTTACATGCATGCGTAGTCATCCTGCAGCTTTCTTGTTCTCAAATTTAGTTTAATAAACCGCATCCTCCCACTCAACATGAGATTTCATACTGCGCTAACAACCAGCCCAAGTAGGTGAAGCACATCTGCAGTCAGCTCAGTCACACTTAAATAAGTTATACTTATTGCCATTTTATATCCATTTTTATTTAAAACATGGGCAGCTTATTTCCACCGTGATGTTTTGCAGCTGCAAGACAGAGGGGCAGCCGCTTGTGGGCTTAGCCTATAAATACAAACACTCCATTTCCATAATTACAGAGTGAGCCAGGAGCCGTCTGGACAGAGGGGCACAGCAAACCCTCATCAGGGAGCCCTTAGACTCTCTTTCTGATGGGTAGAAATTATAGTAGGACATCAAAGGGCCTTAATACTACAATTACACACAGACACTCCGCACTATAGTTTCAAAGTATCTGCGTCCGTGCATATCATGTCTGCATGGTGTCAGTGCACATTTGTTTCACCCGCATCAAAGGCTGCACAGTTGATGCATCAAAGCCAGATGGCATTTGAAAAAGAAGATAAATATTAAACATTTTCTTCAAATGCGACGTCTGTACGATGGCGCGATACCAACACTTTTCTCTCTGTTGCATTGAGTTTTAAAACTTCAGACAGAACTTGATGAAACCATGGCTCTCAGCAGAGTGGTGTCATAGTTCCCCAGTTATCTTATATCGCTCATAACAAAAGAAAGCCCTGACTAAGACGTGTTGACCAACTCTACTAGAATTCATCATATTTCATAAAGAGGAAGTGCAAGCTAGGTAAAAAATATCTGCAGTGGTCGATGCAAATGTATCACTCTCATTTCACTTTTTTTGTTCCAATATCAGTGCAGAGCTGCAAGATATAAACAATTCACCTTTAATTCATTTTTGATTCTGTGTGGTACTTTTATCAAAGTATCAGATTTAGACTTAAAATAAGAGTTGCTTCAGTTCTTCCCTCATGTCTGTACAACGCTGAACTTGTGTTCCTCAAGGCCATTTACAATATTTAAGGTCCATACTAACTGTTAAAATATTTGTTTTCAAATCCAACTGGTTCTGCATTCTGTGAGCTTAGTAACTGACTCGTTTCTTCTTGACTATTTGACAGTATTGTATTTTAAAGACAAGACTTACCTTCATCCAGGAATGTTAAAATCACTTTTATTCAATCAAAAGTCATTACAGTTTTGAGCAACGTACTGAGCAATATACATGTTACAATGCTGATATGTTGATAAATAAGGCGCTGTCACTCTGCACATGTCCAGTGAGCCCTGGAACATACAGTGCATTCATTATGTGCTGAATAAACCTGATTAGTGTTAGATGATTACAAGGATGCAATACTTTAATGCTTTTTGACAAATGTCCTCCAACTGGATCATAAGACATAAACGAACAGAAAAAATACAAATCGACAGAAGAAAAAAAAAAAGATGATCGCTGTTTGATTTTGTGCCGAGAGAGAAGCAAGAAGCTGATGTCATGTGAACGTCAGCTTAAGTATAACAGCACCAGTGTAAATGATGTAGGTTTACACTTCTTATTTTATAGAGGCTTTCAGTTGTATGGGAGTGCAAGTTTTTGGGGCGTTACAACAAAGCAACCAATGATAAACCATATCTGACAAACACAGGTTGGTGACATCACTGTGATGGTGCACCAGTGCTCCAGTTGGACTGATGTTTGTTCACAATGGAGGAAGACCGTACTGATTATCGCTAGCATCCTGATTATTGTAGACACAAAAGGCGAATGATGGTTTGGGGCTCAATCATATTTGACAAAAGCCATGTAAGGACTAGAATGCTAAACGAGTGATTCCCAAAAACTCATATTTTTTTTCTGGGACATGTGCACCCCTGCTAACCGTTAGATAATATTCAAGAATTTCTTCAGTATGCAAACTTTAAGGCCACATTAACACTCGATATGCAGGCATAAATATCAGCAAATGCTTGTAAGATTTGAAATAAAAATCTACATCACGCCACTGATGATCGGATCATTAAGCTCCATCACTTTAAGAAAAGTTTGTTTTTCAAAGACTCCGCTCTTCTGAGGCTTGTACATAAAACCATCATCTAACAATATTTACAATACACGAAGGAGTTTCTTTTAAAAAGAGGACAAAATCATAAGTCAACAGAGTAGTTATCGTACATGGTTTGACTTTTGACAGGAATTCGTTTCAGAGTAATTTAAGGTTATATAAAACAGTTTATACAGTGCATTTTACAAGTACTTCATACACCACAGATTCATCGCTTTTTGTATATAAATAAAAGAATAAAACATTGTTAAAAGTATTTTTTTTTCCTTGCAACAGAAAGGCTTTTGGACCAGTCAGGGTGATTAGCCATAATAAGATATGGAGCTAGAATAGGTTGTAGTCCAGTTTTCTGGTTCAGGTTGTGTTAGATCACTATGTTCTTGCAGGAAGAAGCCAGGCTTATATAAAGCGGCTCCGTATTGTCCCTGATTATAGTTGCCGTGTAGTTTAAGAGCAATGAACCTTAACTGGATGCTAAATGTGGAGTCATCTGACGCAAGTCCAGCCGTGCTGGAGAATCACTAGTCTCTTACACAAATTGGTAACAGGGGCTGCTAGTCATGTCGGGCCAGTGTCTGTGCTGTTGTCATGAGCCTACGGACGGAGGATTGTGTGGCAGGAGGAGGAGAACTGAAAGATGTGGTGGGTCGTGCCTGGTCAGGAGCTGGACATGTCGGCCCTGCTGAGAGCGATGGCCAGCTCCAGGTCCTGCTGCTCCTGGAGCCGCAGCCTCCTCAGCCTCTCCTGCTCCTCGCGCTCGCTCTCACGCTTGGCCCACTCCAGCTGCTCGTTCTCACTTCCAAACTAGACCAGAGAAACAAACATCAGATGTGGACGAAAATGCAGAGATGCGGGCTGAAACGCCAAGGCAAATAAAGAGCAGTCACGGAGCGAAAGCATGATGTAAAGATAACTGTGGATGCAAATTTAAAATCAAACGTTTCTAATTAGGCAGAATGTCAAGAACTGACAAACATAACTGACATGATTTGATAGATAGCAGTAAATTGAGAATAACAAAAGCAAACAGACGTTTAGACTTCACTTTGACGTGACAAAAAACAAAAACAAAAAAGCAACACTAAGAGCTTATAAAAAGCTTTTTACACAAAACACACTGAGGGACTGCTGCCATAAATTACAAATCACATATTTTCCATAAACATCTAGTGCTTGGATCAATGTGAATGAGGACATTAATTGAAAGTAACCATGCACGTGAATCACCGTACTGAGATTATGCAGTGCGGACAGGTTTTTCACATGCAAAGGACTGACCACCACACCCCTGTACAGTCTTACCTTGACACATTCAGATCCTGGCAGGAAAACAAAAATTACAAACAGCTTGACATACAAAATAACCCCCCACATATCCCTTTCACAACTGTCATGCTGGCAGGACGGATGAAATAAATTCATGTCATGTCAAATGATACAAACCAGATACACAAAGCTGCCATGCATCAATCCTCCACTTAAAAGCACGTTCAGCCGTTGGGCTACATACGATGGCAAAGTAGCGGAAGACAAAGGACAAAGAAGCAGATTTACTCTGCTGTGCGCTGCTGCGAGGCAAATCATGCTTTGACAGCGAGTAAGCCTTTGGCTTGAACTTCAAAACTTGAGAAATGCTCCTTGAGTGCTACCTGACCCAGCAAGTTCACTAAATCGCTGATTAAAACTGTATAAATCCTGCAAATCCTGACTTTATGTCAAACACTGAAGCCAGAGACGTCAGCAAGCATGCAAAAGCCCCTTTAACCAGGTGGACGGAGCAACAAACAATGAGGCGGACACAAGTACGAGGGACTGTCCATGTCAGGCATGAAAACATTAATTTCCTTCCACAACATACAACTTAAAAAGCTCTCATATGTTCTGTCATTTGTTAGTTAAACAGCCAGTAAGCACGGCGGCCTTGTGACGACGTTGCCAAAGTCACTGTGTGAGGAAATGTTAACAGAAGGAGGTCCAGAGACAGCGCTGACACCTCCGGGCCTTCAGCTCGATAATCTAAAGAGTGAGATCATGAGCCATCAGAAAACTGCAAGTCGACTGAACTTACAGAGCCGAAATCTGCAAAACCCACAGGGCAGTCTTTGGACGTTTCACTCAAGTGTGTCGTAATAAAAGAGTCTTTACTGTCTGCTGTGGAGCAAACGCTCTGGATCGGCTCTGATGCAGTCAAACCGAGCATACCTACTGGAGAAGGAAGACATTTAAAGAATTAAGTCCACGCAAGACAACACATTGTAATACTTTTACTTCAAATGATAATAACTGTTCGCCCCCTGGGAAAATATGCTCACACTTTAAAGGCTAATGTGTAATATTGTGTTGCTAAATTTTAACAGGAAGCCAACAGCTTGAAGCTGGTGGCATGCAGAGAAGTCACCCAGGGGAGAGCGATATTGGTTCACAAAAGGTGTTAACCACATTTTTTGAGTAAGGCTCACTGATGCATTGAAGCTCGACAAGCAAAGTGTGGCTTTTTTGGAACACACAAATGTAAAGGACGGCCTCGCCCATGTCTCTGGTAAGCTATGAACGCATTTCCTATTTTGATGGTTTACAATGAGGCTACAATCACTCATCCCTCTAAATTGGCTCACACTTGCCAAAATGACTGCATCAGCAAATTGAAGGGCTTCAAACAAACAAAATGCTCCATTTTTGAATAAAAATTCAAACTTCAAATACTGTGCTTGATTAAAACAACAACAGCTGTGTTACACTTGCTCGATAATCATGCCACAAATGTAGGAGAAAACCTTAAAAACACCTAAAGGGACTCAAACTGTTGTGCACTTGCCCCTGTGATGCCTCACATTCTCAGCAGCCCATGACTTTAAGACTGGGTTTCTCACTTCCCCATCACACAGGAGGCACATCTCTGGTGCTAGCGTGTTGGCTAACTGTGGCCACTCATCTCTACCCCTCTGTGCGTGGTGAAGCAAAGGGGAACACGACTTTCTCACGCTGTGGCTTCTGCTATAATAATAACTGCAAGGTCACAGCGGAAGGGCACGTGCTGGGCATGGCTTGCGGGTAGTGGGTGACTGTGTGAACATGAACACTCAACAAGACAAGATGAGCATGAGATTAAATGCATCAAAAAGGCAAAGAAACATCTCAGCTATCTATGCTTCTTAATCTCATCAACTTATTCACAAGTTTAATGTAACACTGCTCTGGCTTTTTCAACTGCTTAAGTCAAAAATAAAATAACTGTCTTTAAGAACACTCACAAGTTCACGTCACTCTAAACGCATAGTGCTGCCATACCTCCACCAACAGCTTTCCTGTTTACAACTTTCTCTGCACTCTCACAGCTCAACAGGGAAGTAGTTTTTTTTTTTCCGTATACCATCAGGGCACAACAGTCAATCAAAACAACTTCAAAACTGAGCTGCCGTTAAAAGTGCAACCAATAAAAGTGACACAGAGCGAATGAAAGCTTTTATCATGTAGAACAGACAACACCGGTGTCATAAACAGTATTGATTTCAACTGGTTTATACCAACATTACATGCTAACCATAAATCATTCAACTATTAATGTCAGGTTGGGCAGCATGTACAATCATGTTCAAGCACACACACACAAACACACAAACACATGAAAAATCAGGGCGTACCATAGGGTGGTGCAGGCCTGTTGGGCACATTTTTCTTTAATGGGAGAGCAGGGTTGTCCGACTTCTGTTAACACACAAGGGAAAAGACAAAAAACGTCTTTCAGCCATTCCCAAAAATGATGATTCCAGCAGAAATGTCAGCCAAAATCTAAAGCCTCTGGCTTCAAACCAGAGAGAGTGTTTTCATAAATATGATAAATTGGCAGAAAAATAAGACATCACTCATGATGAGAGTAAAAATAACAACACTGCTTTCTGCAGCTAAAGTGGAAAATGACTTTTACTGTGCAACTGATTCATAACTCTGACAGTCTCCGTCCGGAGCGTACCTTTGACATGTGACTGAAGTCGGCAAATCCGCCCCCCTTGCTTCCAAAAGAGTTGCTTCCAAAGGGGTCCGCTGTCCCGAACACATCTGTGACAAGAGCACATTAAAATGCTTTGGAACATTTAAATATGTTTAAGGAAAGAGCCAGAAACTATCATGAAGTCCAGCTTAAAAACCAGGCCTTGAAAATCACCTCAGCATCTTGCTTACTCTGAAAGGGGCCTGCATGCTATTTTCAGAGGGGGGAATGTGGCATGACCGTTTAATTTTCCATGACATTTCGCAAAAAACCTGGAAAGCAGAGGTTTTCTTGAAACTGACGTATGCATCTGATCAGCTAATTAGAGGCGTCAGTTGGCGCACTGTTAACCAGAACTGTGCTGGGGCTGTTTTGAAGCTCAGTGGTATGCCGCTAAATGAAAAAAACAGCAGAGTGCAGATGGTTACAGTGAAAAAACAAAACATTGTAATAGAATATGTTTGTTGTTGAGCGCAACCACAAGAGACCCCATTCATGTGAAGTGCGCAGTGTTTTTCTTTTACGCACAGTAACTAAGCTCAGGCCTACAGTTGCCTCTGTGTTCCTCTGGAGGTGTGTAGCATGGCAGAGCATCGACTAACTTAAAACAACTTCCTTGCCGAATGAGGCAGAACACTTCAATGGCAGCAGATATAAAGAGTGGACAGAGGCAGCAGAGAACTGGTTAAAGGAGTGGCAGTGTATTCTAGTAGAGCGGGACCAACAGTCACAGAGTTTCTGTTATGTTTGGCTCCTGCACGCCTCCTGTTTTTCCAGGGTAGGGGGGAGTATTTTTAGTTGGCCAGTAGTTATATGTGTAGGTACTCGACTAAAAAAAAAAAACAACAACTAAAAATAGCTCGAACCACAGGAAAAATTGAAGCCACGAGTAAAAATTGTTTGCCCCTGATGCCCCCCCAAAAATAAAACCTAAATCTACCACGTCACCCAGAATGGCAAAGAATGACTCTTTGAGGCACGTTTCAAGACCAAAACGTTCTTTCTTTTTCAGTTAATAGGAGTGACATTGTGGGAAATTTGCATGGAAAATCTGCATGTATTTGGTACCAGGATGACTGTGAATTAGTGCTTTTATTTGACAAAGTCACATGTAGAAAATGTACAAGATGTTCTCGTACTGCCATCACTTCACCTAACAAGTGCAACTGTTCCACAAGTGAAAAATAAAATCTGCATCTCCCGATGACTGACATGAACAAGCAAAAAACATTTTTATAGAAAGATGCTGAAAAAACAATAAGGGCAACGCTGAACAAAACCTTATGATTATAAAGGCAAGAAGTCGGCACAGAGTAAAATATTTTTCTATATACTGACATACTTTGATGCTTGTGGTCAACTACAAACCTGAATCCTTTGGTTTCGGGCTGTTTGATTTAAAAGGGTCACTGCTGCTGAAGGCACTTGGCTGAAAAGAAAAAACAAAAAAGCAAAGCAAAAGTAAAATAAGTGAGCTTTTCAAAAAGTCTTGTTTAAATTAAAACACAGCCTAACCACAAGAAATCTCTCTTTGATCTTCGTCTTTGCTTTTCCTGTGAAATTCAACAGGAGGACAAGTAAGAGCTTGTTTTTATCTGCATAGATGACTATGGCAATTTATTATAGCGGGACAAGGAAACATCACTTTTGACAAAAGAGCACTGGGTCTACCACAGTCACAAGTTTGATACCTTGGCAGGCGGTGTGGGTTTTCTGCCGAAGGGGTCGGAGGATCCGAACGGGTCCGCCTTGTCTGTTCTCTTGAAAAAATCTTCAGACGAGGTGCCTTTGAAGGGGTCGCTCTCTTTAAATGGATCTCCTCCGAAAGGATCTAAAAAAAATAAGAGCAAAACAGTGAGAAGAGAGCGACTGGCGTGACTGGGTATGGACTTCAATGATCTGCAGCCTCTTCACAGAAAAAGTCAGAGCTGTCTTTGATTTACTTTGACAGCATGAAACCAAACAAGACATTAAATTC